>JAVYIG010001469.1:0-332905 GCA_035222895.1 Strongylocentrotus droebachiensis | reverse complement strand
GGCCTGTTGCATTCACCAGATAAAGTCATGTCCAATTTGTTTATTATCTGCAGAGGGGGATTCAAGCTATCATTCTGCATCTTAAGTCTACAAAATATAATTATTTTCAAATTTACAATAGAATTATGACAGTGGTAGCTCAAGAACAGGACGGGAGAGGCCAGAGGGCCTAGATCTAGGCCTAGATCGACAAATCTAGCTCTTTCAGTTCCAGGCCTACTAGTATTATGTCAGTAATAATGTCAAAGAGGCCATTCAAGAGCTAGATTTGTCAATCTAGCCTAGGCCTCCCCAGGCTAGGGGCACGCCACGACTACACTATACAGACACGAGGCAGTAGACTACAAGCATATGACTATGAGTATGAGTAAGACTAGACTATCTATAAGCACGTAAATTGCTATTAATTTATTATCCTAATTTATAAATCAAAGTCTATTCTAGACTGAACTTTGATGTGTTAATTAGACTTGGAGAAGTTATGTATAGGCTAGCGTCACTTATCCTAGCACCATCAGTACTACCATTAAAATGATATCACAGTAAGCAGTCACATTAATTGACCTTTGACCTTAATCTTGACTACACTACGGACCTCTGCTGCACATACAATTTTGTTGTACAGGTCTGGAGTTTATGAAACACAGAAAATATTTTTGATTGTTACTGAGTCTAAATTGGTTATGACCTCAAAACAGAAATTCATCTGGTGAATGCAACAGGCCATAATATATTCATGCTTTGTTTATGGACAATTATTGTGGGTAAATGCACAGCAATCACATGTATTTATGCACCCCCCCCCCCCCCGCGGTCCCCACCTGCCACAATTAAAAATAAAAATGGATGGAATATCAAACACTTTATTGTTTCATAAACCATAATCAATGCATTCAGTCATATGCTGGACGTTTCACAATGTATGTACAGGCACAATTAATTCAAATAATTGTCTTGTGACTTTTGAATAGTTGGGCCATTTGTCTCTAATCTGTGCTCATTCAGTCATACAGTGATGAATATCTCTGATTTACGCACACAATGTACATAACAACTTGTACTTAATATTGTGGTAAGATGAAATCGTGACACATTTAAGGGTTATGAAATAATGAATATTAGCAGTTATTTAGGGAGTAGTTTCTTATTGTGTTCTGTTTACATGTATGTGTAAATGTAAATAGTAATGTTACCACCTTCAAACAGATGGTTCATTTAAATCATTTTTCTTTTAGGCAACTTTCAATTACAAAAAAGAAGAAGATGCGAAACGAATACCTGATATATTGTCACTATTTTACTTCTTTTTGTTGGGGGGGGGGGGGGGGAATGCGCTACTTTTAGTAGCCTATAGACGGCGTTAAATCACATACAAATAAGAATGGATTTAGCTATGACAAACAACCTCTTTAAAATACACCGTATAAAATCAAACTCTTACACATTTATTATTGTATGAAGGGGTGACCAAAGTTCGCGGAGATTTTGACAATATTATATAATGTGATATTCGATCTATGATTTCTCATTTTTTACACAAATTTTACTATTTTTATTATTGATAATAATAATAATAATAATAATAATCTTTTAAAGTCCACTCCAAATTTTATTAAACCGAAAATGGAAATTCTTTTTGCCCAATTAATCGTGAGCCCGGCAGCCACTGAGCAGCGCCAGATCGACGTTGCTCTATCCCTTTAATGTTGAACGCCAAAACAAGGTAGCAGCAACTCCCGTCTTTTAACGTCTATTGGTATGACGCGGCCGGGATTCAACCCACGAACTCCCGGTTGTGAGGCAGACGCTCTACTGACTGAGCCAACACACAGGTTTTACCAAATGGACGGGAAATTTTTTTTTACTACAAATTGGTTCAACTATAAAATTTATCGTCAAAGGATACGGAGATATCGCGATCTAAAAATTAGATTTCGGATCGGCGTGCGCGCTGCAACCAAAAAGTCATAAAAACAACGAGATCTTACTTCGCGCCATGGGGTTTACAGCTGATTTATCCAAAAAATGCGATCCATCAAAAATAAGGTAATATCGTAATTTGCAAGGCAAGATATCGTACAATCAGTTGGTACCACTTTTTACTTACAATTTTGAGAATATCTGCTCTCAAAATGAAGATTTCCAGACCTTTATCGGTAAGTTGATAATTTTTCGGAACGGACGCAAATAACTGCAAGATTTGCCGAGATCTATTGTCAATATTTTTACAATTTCGCACCCAATTCCAAAGAATATTTCGTCTCTGGGTAATTTTATGATCCTCTTTCCATTGGTGATATCAGATTATCGAAATCTTACCAATTTTTGAAAAGCGAACTTTGGTCACACCACCATACATGTATTATGCGCACACGTGTTATAATTCTGTTTAGGATTACATTCACCAGCTTCTTTTGTATTGTTTTTTTTCCAATCCAGCGCCTTGTGTCAACTGTCAAGTACTTTCTTTCAACACCTTATATCGCTCTCACACAACTGAGTGAAAGGCCGCCGAAGGTGGCCCTTTCGCGAGTATGCATAAATTATCATACATATGCAAATGAAGAGAATTTTTCCAAAAAATTGAAATGACCATAGTATTCTATTCACTTCACTTGACATGCATTCACATTTTCGCGGCGATCGGCAGTTTCAAGGCCGCGGATTAGGCCCCCCGCCCCCGGCCGTAGAAAGACCTCAAATACCCCGACCTCATTAGCGTTAAGTAACAGCCTATTAAACCATTACAATTCCAGCAATTGCATAATACAAATACACAAGTAATTTGATTATAGTTCACGATTCAGAATTGTAGTCTATAAATCTTTTTAGCATTTTGTAGCTTTATTTGTACAGTGTATGTAGTTATAATCGGACCGCAAATTGTTATTGTTTCTTTTTGTGTTAAAATTCCAAAGGATAAATGCTCTTACAAATACCCTAAAAACAGGTTATATATAAATCTCAAAGACTAAGTATCTACAACCGAACATCTTTTCGTCATTAAAATATTTGAGGCAGCCTCGCTATTATGGTCCTCAGAACATCAAAAAAAAAGTATGTCTATTTACCAACAAAAAGAGGAAACTACATGTGAACAAAAACAACGAAAACTACCCGAGAAATACCCGAAATAAAAAGGCTGAAATCTAAGCTCATCGATATGATTAACATATGAGTCACATATACACTTATTAAAGAAATGCATGTTTCTTCACACATCATATTTCTAAGAAAGGATTTGTCAACTATTTGCTTAAGTCATTGGAAGTTTGTTCTTTGAATTGAAATTGAAATTGAATTGGCATGAGCAGTTGATACATTTTTCTCCTCCTCATCCTGGTACAATTTGTTAAAACGATCATTGTTTGTGTTTATATTTTAATGTGTCAAGCAATAATATTACAAGATTGCAAATCATCAATGAAAAGAGGCATTCAGTAACTCAGATTCATTTTACCTGGTCCGAAATTTTAGTAATGCAAGAATAAAGGAAACTGCAATAACAAAGCTCCTGTCGAACTGTGCTTTCAAACCATTAAAACTAACTACGTACGTCGGAACCTCTAAATAAAATATCTTCATGCACGAAATAATACAAACCAATCAGAATGTGTAGCTGGCTTTTTACACAATGCTTTTGTTTCTTCCTTGATTTTCTATACAGCGACTGATGAATATTTGTGTCTCTATAAACAATGTGACCCTAAATAAGGACAGAATGAAAATAACGCAAGAACAAAATGATTAACGAGAATAACAAAGAATGCCACACGGTAAGTAAACATCTAATCCCATATTCCACATGGGATTTTTTTTTCTTGCTCATGGATCGGACAAGGACACATCATGAGATCAAACAAACATGTTGGGGACCTTTTCTTTTTCAATGTAACTATGATGTTGAATATTTAAAGGTGGATATAAGTTAGTGGTACAAGGAAATCATACAGATGTGGAATAATTTTGTCCTTAAAGATGTATCATGATCAATCGAAGATCAAATAATTTGGAATAATAAGTCTATACTTTTTTATGATAAAACTATTTTCAAGTCAAGTATTTTTGACAAAGGAATTGTGAAAATCAGGCACATGTAAGATGAATTATGCTACGTTTACACTATGTTCCCGGCGGCCACGGCAGCCCCGTTTGCCCGAAACGTAGTGCGCCGTGGGATTTAGACCAATTTTATCTCTGGATTCAAGTTTTGTTACGTCTTGCCAAGTTTTCTCACGGTCTACCACGGTATCCGTGACGGGCCGTGGGGGGAAGGGGATGCTGAGTCCCGGAGGCTCCAAGGCACACTACGGTTCAGCCCGCGTTCTACCACGGATGCCAGAACGTTCCCTCCCGGCCCGTCACGTTCTGATGGGGTCCCTCACGTTTCCCACGTTCTGATCAAGGTCTGACACGTTTTTCACGTTCTGTCAAGGCTTTGTACGGATGAAACGTGGACGCAGGGCAGCTTTGGAGCACGTTTGTGCCGGCGGTATAGAAAGAAAGTCTCCCAAGCAATAGCAATCATGGTATTCTGAGACCTCGCGTTGTATCAGACCGTGGCAGAACGCAACGCGCCGTAGCGTGCCGGGCGCTTAGACCGTCCCACTACGGACCACCCCCAAGTTTTGTTACGGCCTATTACGGACTGTCACGTTTTGTTACGTTCACCCCGGTTTATTACGGCCTACTAGGTTTCTCATCCGCACCGTGACTGCCGTGGCAAATTTTTTGACAGTTTAAAAATCTGACACGGTATCCACGGCAATCACGGCCTGTCACGTTTGCCCATACGGTCCCCCGCGTTGTGTCACGTCAATCCCGTTTCGTCCACGGTGGCCTGAAACGTGGTTGCCGTGGCCGCCGGGAACATAGTGTAAACGTAGCATAAGGGCGACCTATGATTTGGAAAGATGCAAAAGAAAGATGTCTTTCGTTTGTAGAATATTTGACTGTGTTATAGACTGTTACAAGAAAATCCCTCTACATGGAAACATTTTTGTTTTCAACAAAACTTCCACACTGTTATGTTTCATTAAAGCCCCATTCCAACTGTAACTATAGATGGTATTGTTATAACTTCTGTTGACGTGTCCAAGAGACAAATGTTTTCTATGTGTATGCAAATTAACAATCCATCTATTTCGTCTAATTTCGCCCACCTCAATGATCCGTACATCCTTCATGATTCCACTGTTGTTGAGGTTTATAAGTTGCCATTTATGCTTACTATAGATACAAAATTACGAAGGTTTAAGTTGAAATCATCCATAATCTAATAACAACTAAAGTCTGGTTGGTTCGTATAGAGAGAAATGAAAATGCGGCTTGCTAATTTTGTAATAATGATGATGAAAAATCTCGAACACCTTTTTGTTTCATGTAGAGTAATAAAACAGTTTTGATTACACCTAAGCAGAGCTTTGTCGGAACTGTCTCTCCCCCAAATTTTGTCAACTAAAACAAATATCCTGTTTGGGCTGACCGAGCTTGTCAAAGTAAAGAACATTTTCACCATTAATTCCCTGCTTTTGTTAGGAAAGCAATATATATTTAGTTGTAGGATTACAAAAAACAAGCCCAACGTTCATCATTTTGTACATTATGTTAAATATTTTCAGACGGTAGAAAGGTTTATTGCTGAAAGACGCAACAAAATAGATAAGCACAATGGAAAATGGCGCTTAATTTCCGGAATTTTATAAAATGTTCATATTTAAGCAGTTTAGCAGATGATAGAACGCTGACGGAAATTCTTTTTTGTTCTTGGGAGGGGGAATTTTGACGATCGCTGATGTGTTTTTTTTTCTGTATAGTATAAATCCATTTGATTTCTTCTTTGATTAATTGTTGTTACATCGATATACATGTTTGTATATTTTTATTATGTTTATCTTGAATGTAAACAAATGTTATGGGATCAATAAAAACTTAACAAATTAATTATTAAAAACATTGTATTTTTTACTAGAACATCGACCCCTTTTCTATTTTTTGATATGTGACGTTAGAGCGTGATACATTTTTACTACCCCCTTGCGTGGGGAGAACTGCTTTATGAGTGGTGAGACGATGATTAGGGTGATGATGATCATTTAATAATGTTTAATATTATTAATAATAGTAGAAGTAGTACTACTATTATCTTTATTCATGATAATAACATTATTTGTATTATTATATTGATAATGATGATGATGATAGGCATTTGAATAATTTGTATTATTATTATTATCATCTTTATCATTATAGTAAAGTCATGAAGAATCGAATGGAGATGCCTTTTTCCAAACTCACCCTGTTAATCGCAAACAGTTTCCCTTCCTTCCTTTCTTTACGCGCCACCTGCAGGGACACTTCCCTCAATGACGCGTTCCTCAGCCACAGGCACGAACACCTCGCAGGGAGTGCCATCATCATCTGAAGAAAAAGGCCAAGAATATTAGAAAAGAAACAAAACAAACCGAAACAGGGATTTTTAAAATGAAAATTTCATTTTGCAAGAAGAGAAAAGTTGAATGAAGGAATACTAAAATACGATTGTAACTATTTAAATTTAGAAAATCAAAATGCAATTTCACTGTCCTTTAAAGATACTATGTCCCTTTTGCAGCCAACCTCAAATTCTGTAGAACTTTGCAGGAATTATGAATATGTCATGTTTGTCCTATCTGTGAAATTTAAACGTTAGCAGTGTCCTTATATTCAATGTCAGACACCATTGTCATTATTGAGTGACTGACTGGCTTTTTCTTCTTCTTTGGTAATAACATTCATAAAATGAGCTGTAAAAGATTTGTCTACATCAATAACCCACTTCTTGTAATGGCCAAAAGTAAACTGATTGAATCTTTGCGCAGCATAAAACGTACGACCATGCGGTACAATGGTCTAAAAATCAAGACTATTAGTTATTGGCTCTATATCTCCTAAGTCGATTTGACAACTAATAGTCGTTATTTTCCCACTTAAATAATTATCAAGCCTCTTTTTTTAAGGGGAGTTCTAAATTAGTATTATCTTTCAATTGCCATTGGAATTTAACCTTTTCGTTTTTTTGGCCTGCAAAAGGGACATAGTACCTTTAACGTCACAGTTTGAAATGTGCGAACATTACAATGACAAAATAATCTGAATACAATTTCTATGGGAAATTGACTAAACTCTCGTACTCAATGGCGCTATAGGCATACACGCGTTCATTTCTGCATGATATCGTCGTCGGTCTTACGAACCGGCGAATAGCCTCCCAGTGCGCGTAAACATAGTTTCGAGAAAAACGCATTTAAAGTTTTAGCCCTTTTTAAACGATGATTTCATTATGATTCTGAATAATATTTCCGAACAATATTTACACAGCAAAAACGTGTGGGATCTGCCCTTCAATATCATATATGTATCAATTTATATCTTTATGAAATAATCAAGTTATAAGCCGAGAAACCTTATTCGCCGGTTCGTAAAAACGAAAAGTTATCCAACGCGTTCACGTTATACGCTATTCGACGCTTATTCAGCGCTTGTTAGAACGAACAGCTTGTACGCGCGGTCAGTGAATGCCTATTCGACGCCTGTTCGCCGGTTCGTAAGAACGAACGCTGTGTGGCTATAACACGCGCGTCTATGTGGGTCAACAAACTTTGTGATTCGCAGTGCGTGTTCAAATGCTTGTTTACTTATTACAGAGAGAAAACAATATTTGGGGAATAATTTCAAGTGAAATGGCAAATAATTATCAATGTGTGTATTTGTGTAATATATATAATGATGGTGTACTCATAAATATACGGAACATCAATTTTTTTTTAAATTAACCACCGTCCTGAAGTTATATGTACAGGCTCATTTACAATTGTCTTTTCTTCTCACCCCCCCCCCCCCCCCCCTCCGACACCCTCTCTCTCTCTCTCTCTCTCTCGTACCCCACCCCTAATTCTGATTTCTGTCTGACCACGTTATTACCATTTTAATTTCCTTATTCATCCTATGTTTTAATCATGCTTTGTTTAAGTCTCTGTTGTAGCTTATTCAGTAATATATTTTAATTAAGTATACACATTCCATTCACATAATAATAATAATAATAATAATATTAATAATTATAATAGGCATTTGTATGGCACCGTCTATCTTAAAGTTCTAGTCCCAGGTGTACAAGGGAAGAAAAAGTGATACTAAGGAGTCCAACATGCTCCCATTTCTTTCTTATCTGCATAATTCTCCCAAATCCACTTTCATCCTCTTTCACACGCCTGTTTTAAGATATATGGACATCACTTTCAAATAGGCGAGCAATACAAAGGAGTCCAACATGTTCCCATTTCTTTCTCATCTGCATTCTCCCAAATCCACTTTCATCCTCTTTCACACGCCTGTTTTAAGATATATGGACATCACTTTCAAATAAACGAGACAAAGTGAACACAGAAAGTATACACAGGGAGTCTGTTTATTTCAACATTTCAATAAAAGTCAATTTCACAATCATATTCTTTTCAATCCACCTATTCATATTTAATTTTAAATAGGTTAATTTTATAATAATAATCATATCGTTTTCAATACATCAATGTATACCTATTTCATAAGGATCCATTAATATTTGATAAAGACATGAATATAAGTACTTCAATCTCCAAATTTAATCAATTTAAATCAATACCATATATTCAAGAAGTTTGGAGACACATAATTAGATTCAGTTTTTATTCAATATTTACAAGTATGTGAGTATGAATTTGTGTTTATAGAATTGAAACCAGAATGAAGTTACAGCATATCTATAAAACATCCATTCTTTATCTGCATTTTCGTATCAAAATTAGTTTTATCGCCGAAAGAAAATCTTTTAATACTATATTGAAAAATATTTCCTTATTTATGATGTTCTCTTTTATCACAAATTTGATAATAGCCACCATCATTTGCTAAATGCGTGACTGCATACTCCAAAATTCTAGTATAATTTGACTTTAATTCAATTAAACATAATATAAAGTCAGAAATACATATAGCACGCTATACATGAGACAAACGATTCAGCATAAAATGTGCATGAAAAAGAGGGAAAAAAATACACAACAATAGAAGACAGCATACTTTTGTAAATCAGATTTTGAATACTTGGAGATAAAGAAAGAGCAGATAATAAGAAGATTGGAAGAAAAAAGAATAAAAGCAAAGTATGTAGAGACATGTATACAAGAGAGCGAGAATTAAACCAGAAAAGAGGAATAGTAGAGGAAAAACAGAGTACAGAAATAGGGAGAAGGACAGAGCAGAAGAATTTTCGTTTTCAAAGATAACAAGGAGGGAAAAATATTATTTAAAAAAGATAATGAAAATAAGAGGATGAGGGGTGGAAACAGGCAAGACATGAATTTGATACATAGTGATATCAATAAGTTGATAAAAATTAATTTACCAAACTCAACAGACTTCTTTTATTTTAGCATATTTACAGATGACTATATTTCAAACATTCAATACTAACTGGTTATATGGAAGAAATCTCTTTTGTTGAAATTAACAATCATTAGTCCTTTAGTTTCAAAGAACTTCAAATCATGAATAAGTATGTACATACAAAAGTAAGTATTTTGTTTTAAACAAAGACACTTTGGTCCCCAGTATATCTCTTTTAGCCCATTCAGAACACCATCCAAGCTTTTGTTTCAAAAGTTAGAAACATAAGATGCTTATAAAAATGCATAACCTTGTCACAAACTTCTGTATATGACTTGTAATGTACCTACCTCCACACTTTATAATCAAATAGTATTAGACAAGAGGGAAAATGATCGGATTGCTATGTTTACCAAAATGTGGATGAATGTATGGCTAATTTCCAATATCCTTTGTTGGGTTGATATAATGGAAGAGTATATGAAAATATGGTAAGTAAAAGAAACACAAGATTAGCTTTCAGTAAGCTTCAAATGTAAAGCAAATGTAGTTGCTTTCAAACTATATATTCGTATCAAATATTGTACTAATGTATATTAGTCTCCATTTTTTCTTTTTCTAACCTTTGATGGAAGCGTACTCTTTTTGGTTTAAGCAGTTCAAATGGATCAATTTCTACTAGCAACTGTGTTACCATTTGACTCTCGAAGCACTCGAAGCAACTGCATTGTGTCCAAGCTCACCTGACATACATTTAGCTATTGAATCATTCCTTCTATTTATGTCAACCCAAACAATCTTAAGACTTCAGCAAATCAATAGCTATGTATGTTTGTCCAAATACTGAATAACCTAGCTGTTCACATTAATTCAATCACCTGAATAGCTTTCCTAACAAGACCATTCAATGAGTTTATTCAATCTGAAAGTAGAAAACATTATGTATGATGCAGGGAAAATAAATCATTATCACCAATACCGACACCAAACTACACTCAAAGTTCTTTAGCCATGCATGATAAGACAGTCAGAAGAATATTAAAAAGAGTTTTCTAAAGAGAAATCTGACACTGAATCTGCAGAAACAAACATCTTTGGTAATAGAAAGTCCAAGACTTCAAGACTCAAGGGGCTATTATAGTAGGTCCATCAAACCTAAAACGTTGATGCTAATTACAATCTTGATATACACTGTACTTACATGTCAATCATTACACAATAAAGTAGACCATCCCTGCTTCCTGAAACACGAAATGAAAATGTTAGTATCAAGACAAAAAATACAAACTGATGCCAATTAGCCATCAGTCATGTGACCATTACCAATCAGATTGCTCAGCTATGGGGCAGTGTTGTGTAGAAGTCCACAAATTCTGCCTGCATGAGAAACCGCAGGGGTTCATCCTCCCCACTGTCACTGTCTTCATCCATGGGCTCCTGCCTTTTATCCATGGGCTCCTGCTCTTTCTCAATCATCACAATTGTGCCTCGCCATATGCCCTCAGGCCACTTCATCTTAACAACTGTTCCTTTACGTGGGGTGCTGCCCTTCGGAATTTTAGATCCGCCATGCTGACAGCATGTGTACTCTCATCCTTGTCTGAGTGGACACTGCAATCTCTGCTCCCTTCCATCGTCAGCCTCTACATTTTTAAAGAGAAAAACGATAAAGAGAATACATGTGTCATAATTCAGAGTCACTTAATGCATTATTCCCACCTACTATTCCCTTATTGCTTTAAAGTTAGATACCAAAAGTGTTTTACATATTTCACATACATAAGGCAAAGTTATCCTCAGTGAACTCTTATCCTCAATGAACTCTTATCAACAATATATTATTTTGTGGACCTATTAAGCCTTCAGTCGGCCTATGATCTCATAAGATTACTCCAAATAGGCTTAATTGATTTATCAAAAGTCTAAATATTGCTATAAAATCTAAAATTTATTCAGGGACAGGTCTAAGTAAGATGTACTGTACACATGTCTGAGAGACTGTAGACCCCTGGAATGTTCTTAAATAGCTTAGGATATAATCTGTAAGTTCTATATTCATTGACGACGTGGACTTGGGGTTACATACATATTGGATAAAATATTGATCTAGTTAGAGTAACTTAGATCTAGTAACAGTAACAGTAACTAAGATCTGGATTATTACTAACAGTAACAATATCAGTTAAAAATCTTGGTAAAGGTAAGATATGGACTTAAAAGTTAGAAATATATAGAGATTGAGCTAGATCTAGACGTAAAGACTAGAGGTCCAGATGTAGCCTCTAATCCAACTAAGTTAGAGCTATTAAATCCCAATAATTTTGGTTCATTTCTAAATGACCTTTCATTTTGTTGAACAAAATTACACCACTGTATTGGCCACAGGCATCATTCATTACTCATTTGTACCAACTTGAAAATATGCTTTTATTGACATTTTGTCGTCGTAATTTTCTCAACATTGCAGCCTCAAAGTATGTAGAACAAGATAAACAAAGGAAATTTGCAGCAAAATATAGAAATCGAGGAGTTTTTAGCCTTGAAGACAAAGAGCATGGCTAACCCTAACCCCCCCCCCCCCCTCCATCACTTGCAGACCCAGTATCAGTATGATACAGTCTGCTGCGCTAGCGGGAATGGCTGCATAAAGACAAGTACGTGGGGCTGTAGAAACGTAATTTGAGGCATAAGTGACACAAACAAGCTTATAAAATAGTTTTTACGTAAAAATCTGGAGAATTACCGATCATATATTATAATTGTCCTTGTTATGAAGAAATGTTATGATTTATTACACTTCTACTCACCTTTCAGTTTGAGAAGAAGAAGCTTGACTTTGATCGTGTGACGATATTCGCCGGTTCGTAAGACCGCGCTACAATAAACATCGGTCAGAATGGCGTCGAATAGCTCTATTCGCCGGTTCGTAAGAACGCGCAATGCTATTCGTCGTTCATACAAAACTATTAAAAATGACATAACTCTCAAAATAAAGCGATTTGAGCAATAATTTTTAGTTTTTAGATAGATTTGGACATACACTACCCAAATATAAAAAAATCTCCAAATTAATTTTTTGACCCGAAATTGGGCTATTCGCCGGTTCGTAAGACCGACGACGATATATGCAGGGACATCGACAATCGTAAGGTTAAGATAATATGAGCTAAACTTTAGAACAATAAGGTAAAGAAAGAAAGAAAACGTTTCTAAATATCGACAAGGGTTGTGAAGATAACACACTAGAGAAAGAAGAATTAGGGGAATGACGAGGAGAAGGAGGAAGAGAATGTACGACGAAGGAAAGAAAGACATGTTCCTACCTGCAGTGGTTCTGGCGTCGGCAAAGTTGATGAGCCATCCCCTGTAATCGTTAAACTCACTGGTTTGGAAAGTCATCCACACTGCGTTTTTTCGGGAGAAGTATCTTCCAGGATCTGGTAGGCCATAGCCACTATGGTTTCTGACAAGTATATCCCCGCTCTCCAGGAAGCACCCGTCTCCGATGTTGATAACGTCTCGAAAATCTCGTTCCGTGTTAAACTCCAGAAAATTGACCAGTATCTTTTTGCCGGGGGCACCGATGATCTGATAGTAACATGTCTCCCCGTTGTTGTAGTTGTCGGGGAAGTTCGGCGAACCGATTGTGATGGAGCCTTCGGGTGGGATTGAGAGGTGAACACCGCAATCTGGAGACGAAAGTAATCATAAGACACATGAACATGGTTTGTCGTTAGGAATTTGACAACTTCAGGGTGTTACCAACCAATAGTGATAGTCGCCTGCACTTGTATTCGATTGAATAGCTAAAGATCCAACACCACATTCGGTGCATGGGACTGTACTAAAAAATTATGCTGCAAAAGATTGTCGATGTATAAATAAGGCATTTAATTACGGTCAGATGAACATATTTGATACCTTATTTGTGACACTGGCAGGACACTAATTGACGTGAGGTCCAGGGGGCGGAGCCCCACAAAGCTTAGGGTTTTTTGACATTAAATTACCGTCAGATTATCATCCAGGGGTCCGCCTTAGGGCGCTAGGTGGGGTCTAGGGGCAGAGTCGCCGGAAGTTCAGGGGTTTTAGGCGTTTAATTACATTCAGATGAGCATATTTTGATACCTTATTATTTTGTGACACTGGCAGGTCACTTATTGGCGTGGGGTCCAGGGGGCGGAGCCCTTGGAAGCTCAACGGTTTTAGGCATTAGATTACGGTCAGACGAGTCTCCAAGGGCCCGCCTACGGGACATTGGTTGGGTCCAGTGGGCAGAGCCCCCTGAAGCTCAGGGGTTTTCGGCGTTTAATTACGGTCAGATGAGCATTTTTTGGATACCTTATTTGTGACACTGGCAGGACACTAATATGGGTGGGGTCGAAGGGGTGTAGCCCCAGAAGCTCAGGGGTTTCAGGTATTTAATCACGGTCTAATGAGCATATTTTGATCCCTCATTATTTTGTGACACTGGCAGTTCTCTATTCTTTCTTTATTTCTGTCTTTCTATTTCTCTTGAATTCATAAAAAAGTGGGGCTCGAGGCCCCCGAGCCCCGCTGTTTTGCGGGCTCTGGCATGTAGGCCTCTAAATAGGCATATTTCTTGCCTGGCTGTACATTTAGAAATTTGACATTTTCCAGCAAACGCATACAAAAGTATAATTTACTAACAAGTGAGGAAAATCTCGGGACATTATGTCATTTCAGCAACTTTTGTAAATCACCGGTATTGAATTATAAATTAAACACGCAACTACCCTCCCCCCCCCCCCTTTGTCCCAATCAGTACGCTAGTACAAGTGGGCCCCCTCCCCCGATCTACACCTTGCTGGCGTGAAAAATCGAAATTGATCTTCCGTACCTTTCTTCTTTCTCTTTTTTTTCTTTTCCATTTTCTCTTCTTTCCCTTTCCATTCTCTCTCTCTTGTAGGTTTGCTGGGAGTGGGGAAGGGGAGAGGCAAGGGCCTCCCCCCTCCCAGATCCACACGTTGTTGGCGGCATCTGATCTCCCCTTCTTTTCACCATTTTCTTTTCTTCATCCTCTTTTTTGTTCCCTTTTAGCTCTCATCTTTCCCCTTGCCTTCCTTCTCTCTTTTTGTTTGGCGGGGGCGGGGGCGGGGGTGGGGGGGGGGGGGGGGGGGGGGTAAGGGCCTTTTGAACCCCCCGGTTCACAACTTTTGGCGAGAAAATTGCAACTGATATCCCCTATCTTTTCTTTACTTTCACTTTTTTTCCTTTCCTTTTTTTCCTCTTTTCCTTTTTTCTTTCCTTTTCCTAATTCCTTCGCTATTATTTTCCTTCTCTCTCTCTCTCTTCTTCTTTTTTTTGCGGGGGGGGGGGGGGGGCAAGGCCCGCTCGGCCCTCCTGGAACTGCGCCTGGTTGTATAACACATACGAAATTGATTATGAAAGTATTATTTTTCTCCAAAGCAATCAATTTAAAACTAATACTTCTTTGGTCTCAATATTTTTAAGGAATACCTTCTATTCTTCTACTTTATTTAATTTGCAATCAAAGTATTTGACTTAATCTAAAATACTAAAGTTGTAGATAGATTGAAAAATTACACTAGTATTTATTAATTAATCCATTCATTTATTACATAACTTTGAATTCCTATTCTAGACTGCGGAGCCTGAGTTACTTGCAACATTATGCTTCATATGGAACATTGGTCAGCCTACATTATACAGGCTCTTTTTTCCAGCTCCAAGAAAGAGGGACCTCAACACAAAGAAGATTTTGTTATCATGGACTGGTTGGTTTCTTTTTAAACTAACACTTCTAGTACAAACATATTTTCAAATTAAATTCTCGGAAGCTATTAAAAATGCTCCAGTCAAGATATAAGCATTTTGCCATCGAGTTTGAGATTATTGGTTTGATAAGATGTTATATTATAATATTTTAAAGGAAGTTAAATCGATAATTAATTTCATGAAGACGAACTATTAATTGTATCAAGAAAAACACATTATCGCCAACTGCATGACCTTAAATGACAATGTGTTTCACCTTTAGATTAAAAACCATATGAGTAACAGCAATCCTTGCCAGAAATATTACTCTTTTAATCTTCACAAAGATACCTCGACTATACAGTGGCAGATATCAGCTGCAATAGTTTTAACAACTGGCTGTCACTTTAATAGCAGCACTTTCATTTGTATCATTGAAAATGTTCTTATTGTATCCCTTGAATGTATTTGCTATCGCTCATCATTTACAAAATGTAGATTTCATTGATTAATCATAAGTATAATGATTAGACATTAAAGCTTTACAAATCAGTGTTATTTTTAGTTTGTTTGTGAGCAATGTATTGTTGTCATTAAATAAGATAAAGGTTGGAAGGGGAAGGGGCAAAGAGTGAATGGATGAGATTGTACGGCGGTGTAATTATAAAACGATAATAAAGGGAAATGTGATTCAATGATGTATTTGTTTGATGGTGAATATTCAAATATCCTATCTATGCGTTTTGTTAGTTTTGTTATAAGTAATATTTTATGGAGAGGGGGGGGGGGGGTGGGGGTGTGAAAGAACAAAACAATCACTTTGAAAGGACGGAATGCAAAGCGTTGTGATGGGAGTGTGGTTGTATGTTAATGAGAGAGAGAAAGAGAGATGTTTATGAATTGAATAAGGGCACATATTTGTAAGCAACTATAGTAAGAAAAATATAGAAAAGTGGGCACATAAACTAATGGAAAAGGGACTCTTCTAAGAAGGAAACAGTAGCAGTTCTCAGACTAACAAGAGGCACAAATGAAGGACAAAGTACTTAAAGGAAAAGTGTACTCTAATTTAATAAAAAGGGATATTCATCAGATATAAAAAGGGCACTTTTAAGGAGAAAATGGGCCGCACACTAAAGTACATACTTGAAGAAATCGGCCATTGTGCCCCTCCCCCCCCCCCGAGTGTAATTTCGGGTATTGTTCATGCCTGGTATAAACTTTGATGATTTAATAATTTTTGTAGTAGTTACCAAATATTTGCCATTAATTTGAACAGAATTATTCTTCATTTTCCGATGCATAATCAAATTAAAGCCAAAGAATACTGAACATCAGGGGCAGATCCATCCGGCGGCAAAGGGGAGGGGGCCCAAATCGTGAGAAAATACTTATAACTCCATACCCCCCCCCCCCCGTTAAGCAAAAACTTAAAAAGGTGAAATAGTGGTTACCATCTTTTTGTTAATTTTTTTTTTGGCCAGGGGTGGGGGCCCGTGCACCCCAGGCCCCCCGTAGATCCACCACTGCTCTGAACATAGCATATTAATAATCGAATTAATAAAGATAAACGTTGATCTTGAAATTGATGGATCATATATTGACTTACAATTGATTTGATGGGATAAATTTGTATCCTTATTTATTCCATTATTGCTTTGCTATGTTCAGCATTCATTGGCTTTAGAGGAATAAGTGTCGGCTAACTTCAGACATTCTCGCCGCCATGGCTATATAGTTTCCTGCATTTATAAAACCGTACAGCCATAAAACTATACATTCTCGCCGCCATGGCTGTATAGTTTCCTGCATTGTGATTGGTTAAAACTATACAGCCATACAACCATAGCTGAATGGATGTATGGTTGTTCGCAATTATGGCATTTCGGCCCTCAAACCTAACATCATTACATGCGTTCTATAGCTGTATGGTTGTATAGTTGTCATATTTATGGCACTTTCCGCCCGTCATACACGTGCCCCCTGTGCCGCCACTGGTATAGTTGTATAGATGTACAGTTTCCTGCGTTCTGATTGGCCGGCTGGAAAGACGTATAATCGTATAGTTGTACGGATAGTGGCATGCTTGGCCCGCCATATACCCCGCCATATTTACCCCGACTAGCTTTTAACACGACCTTTACCCTAGGGTAATAACTTGCCTTCGTCTGGACAAGACTTGTGATATGTAAAGGCCCGGTCACACAGAGGGGACGCACGGCCAGCGCATAGGAAATTTGCAATTTTTGGCCAGTGCGTTGTCGTGCGCCCAACTTTTGTCGTAGCTACAGCGAGCTGACATCAAATGCATAGCGTGTTGCTAGCGCGTTGAGCGCATACAGGGCGCATACAGTGCGCAAACAGACCGTACCCAGAGCGCACATAATAACAACTTCCACGAATGCACAGCGTGTTGCTAGCGCGCTGGACGAATGGTCCACGCATGCACCGCGTTCTACGACGCACGGCCAGCGCATTGGAAATCGGAAAAGGCCGTGTGCCTAACTTTTGTCATGATTTTGGAAAAGCTAGCGAGCTGACACAAAATGCACAGCGTGTAGCTAGCGCGCTGTGCGTATACAGGTCGTGTGCTCCGCGTATGTCTGGCGCTGGTCTAGAACGCTCAACGCACGTCTGGCGTGCCTTTGGCGTGTACATTCATGTGTCGAGCTCCGCGCACACTTTTGAGCATGCTCAAAAAAATCCCGACGCACACAGCGAATGACGACGAATGCATAGCTTGGGTCCAGCGCGCTCGACGAACGAGTAACGAGTGATGACGCACGCCTAGCGAACGACAACGCACTGGCCCAAATTGCTAATTTTCCATGCGCCGGCCGTGCGTCCCCCATGCGTCCCCTCTGTGTGACCGGGCCTTTACTTCCCCCAGCTTAGCACATGCTCACAAAAGAATTGCTTTCTTTCACACGATACCTCCACATTACCTTTCTTTTCATGGCTATGCTACAGCACGTCTGTCATAGCAACTCCTATGTTGGTACCTTATGGTCAATTGTAAACAGGTGAAGCTACATACCACTGTCTCTTGTTAGCTTACTAATGATTCACAAGATAAATGAGATCTGGAGAAAAAAAATTAGGGTGGAGCTTAGCAGTCTGAGATCATTGTTTTTTAAAATAATAAAAATCGATGAAATATATTTAGATGTTCGAATAACAAAATAAGAGTTGTATGCAGCCCTGCACATCAAGAGGAATCAACTTATATTTGGATGTCACCCGACCTTTAAATGACGAGAGACCTACTTGTATAGGGTATCGCTTCCACGACCATTGTCCAACCGGACATTTCATAGTCGAAATCTGTGATGAACCGGACCCAAAGGTTGGTAGCGTATGTTAAGACTGCTTTAGGCTGCTTTCGGCCGCTGTGGGTCATAAAAATGCTCTCGTTGTCTTCGGTGTCTGTTCCGTTGCCGACAATGACGATGTCGCGGTGTTGCTCGGTTTTGAACTGCGTGAAGAAGAGGCGTATGTGGCCACCGAAAGGAATCTCGATCTCCCACAAACAGTCAAGGAACTTCCTGTACGTATAACCACCTGCACCTGGTGAGTCAATCGCCAACTTGGTAGTGAAGGATCCTCCCCCGACCTCGCCACCACAATCTGAAATGGATTAGAGAAGGTAGTAGCAGAGGAGGCGATGGGCAAAGGTGTATTATTGACTCATTAGACTGTATAATATGGAGGGGGTCTGGACACTCATAAAAGACAAGCCCCCTCCTTTGCTTTTTGATTTTATTAATAATAATGATGACAATGATAATAATAACTAGACATTGAATTCGTCACGGCGACGAATCAGGTGATATGCCGCTTTGATCGAGACATGACACATGAAGAAACTCAATGGGAGATTTGGTCTTCAACAACAATTCCACCCTCCACTCATATAACACGTCTATGCACAAGCTCATTTACTAATCAAGGTTACAGAAACAGTAGTAATAATAATAATAATAATATGTCTTGTTTACCCAGGGTAGCTGGCGAACAAACAACAAAATAACATGTTGTTCATAAAGTACGTGTTATGATTATTTATTATACGAATATGTCGGATCGTACAGAGCAGCAAGAAAAGCGATATTGACGGTCGAGAATCGTGAGGAAAAAAAGTGCAGACGAGAATTGTCAGAGAGATAAAGTATCGATGGAGAAAACTAAGAGCCAAGAGGCATCCACCGAATATAACCACGAGACAAAAAGGCTGGACTGAATGTTTAGAATTACGACCCAGCCAAGTATCATGTTGTTACGTTGGCTTGGGTGGGTCGGTGAAAAGGACAACGAGTAGAAGGAGTTGGTGGTAGGTCTATGGTTAAACCTAACGAGAAGACTTGTGGTCAGATGTCTTTATGTCGGCGAAAGCAAAAAGAGAAGATGAAAAGAGTTGTGTGGTCGTGATATATCGATCGACCGAGAGATAGATAGAGTGAGAGAGAGAGAGAGAATGTTGAAAGACTACGCTCAGTACGCTTGGCGTACAGTGCTTGTAACATTACCAAGACTGGGCCAAATTTCTGATCATTTTGATGATTCCAGTACCTTGCAGTACATACCAATACTTATATGCTACATGATCAACCTTTTTCTGATCGATTCCACGCCGTTTCTTTCACAATGCAATATCATGACCAGAACTCAATGTTATCTTTAAGCTACTGCACTTCCCATATTTGTACCTTGTACTATAGCATTGTCACGCACATATACCCTTTTCAACCAAACTTGCCATATGTGAATGGGCCTTCATTGATTCATAACATTGCTAATATTGTCCCGAATGTCGTTCAGAACTTACTTGTGTCAGGCTCCTTGTAATTGGTAGGACGAATCTCAGGTGTGAAGTTGGCAGCTGGAAGAGAGGGAGAGAGAGGGAGGGGGGGGGGATAGGAAGGAGAGGAGCAAGATGTCGAGTGAATATGACATTCAGTTTCATTTTAGGAACATAAATATGTAAGTGAATGCTTATCAACTTATTGTTTTATATATTGCACTGTCATGTTATTACCGTTCTATGTTATAGATATGTAAACATTCCTGTGGCCAACAGCGGTTAGATTAATTTTTTCAGCCCCTGTCAGATGTTGGTACAAGTTATGTTATTACAAATGGTTGATTATACGAAAAAGGATAAAGGTGATGGTGATAATTGTACGGACACAAGTGCTTGGAGTAGTGTTACCCTGGAATCAGGCTTCTGTTACGATTCTGCACTGTACAGTGTACACTCCCCACTATCTTTGGGGAGCACTAGCGACAGTGAATCTTCAATGGCGCATGTGCTTATCCAACCGCATTTACGTTCGCAACCTACCGGGTACCAATTCAACACCTGGATGAAGAGGAGCAATGCAGATAAAATGCCTTGCTCAAGCACATAAGTGCCTTGCCTTGGATCGAACCCATTATTTTGCATTCCCCGTGGAGGGATTACTCATAAGACTACGATGATAATAATATGATGATGATAATAATAATATAATAATGATAATAATTATAATAATAATAATATTAATACTACTAATAATAACAACAAAAAAAAATAATAATACAAATAATAAGTACAATTCTTTCTCATATCTATTTACCCCTGATCGAGGTATCTGATACTTCTACTTTGAATCCGCGATCGGTGATAGAGCTGTCGGATCGGAAGTAGATCCAAGCTTGATTGGAAGGGGTATCGAACCCTGATGGCTCTGGCAGTCTACTACCACTGGCGCTGTTGATCACATAGTTGGATCCATCGTAGGCTGGGCTGCTCCCGTAGCCAGCGCTCACGGTGTCGTATCTCCCCTCGGTGGCAAAGTTTTTAAATATGACTGAGAGCGTGCGGCCCTCAGATCCGTTGAACTTCCAGATGCAGTTGAGGTTAACCCGGTAACCGAAGTTGCGGAAGAGGGGATAATCGACCACGATAGATCCATCGTTAGAGATGTCAATTGTGCCACCACAACCTGTATTTAGAAATAAGAAATGTTACAATTCTAGAGTGTTAAAATAATTTACAGTATCGTGCACATTTCTTCCTCATGAGTTGCTCTAGGTGCTACCATTTTACCTAGGTTCTAGCTACGCTCCCGATTTCTATGCTCACAGCATTCTAGGAATTTCTTCCGTCTGTCCACTCATTCTTCGAATACTTGCCAATAAGTAGTCCAGTGTCAGTTTAAGTATTCTGTAGAGGAGAAGGGCCATAATGCCGAAAACAATGTTATACGAAAAACAAATCATACGTTCAGGTGCCTTTTGGATGAAAAAGAAAAAGGGGTTGCTTTTTTGGGGTGGCATACTTAATGTATACCAAATTGGTTTTAAAAGGAAACACGGGCCGGCTGTGCACCTCTAACTATCCACTAACATTACTTTTCGTTTGTGACGACAATGCTGGAAGTTCTTACCATTGTGAGGTTGGTCCTTGACTAATGCTGAGAAGCCACGTCGGGCATTGGCCGGGTCACTCGTGAACCTTATCCAGGCCACGTTGTTCTCGATCACGATGGCCTTGTGACGAACTGAATATCCGGTCAGCTTCCCGCCATTGACAAGATCTGTTCCAACGTTGGCGCCAGATCCAATCTCCAAATAGTCCTTTGGATGATAGAATAGGTATGAGCATGGTTAGACTCTTCCTTTCCATAATGGAGGTGAACAATTAGATTTAATCAAATTATTTCATGGGGGCATTGTAAAACCCCATAATAAACGTACTGATATTGTCCTGCTACCATACGCGCGAACCTTGATGGAGACGGACGTACTGCTCTAACTTTCTTGCTATTTCGGCCACCGCCCTACCTTTCTTTCCGGTTTCCTGACTTTATTTCCATATTTTCGCCTAATTTCCTCTGCAGTGACATCACTCAGTGGTACCTGGTAGGAATTTATTCCTTGAAATGCTAGAGCGCCGTATGGCAGCCGTGCTAAAGCCAGGGTAATAATCGGGAGCGCCAGGAGGGTCAAATCTGACTGACATGAGCGCTATACAAGAACCCACTATTATTATTATTATTATTACCTATACTAAACACGCATTTTTAAGTTGTTTACGACATTACTTTGATTTGTTCGCTTAGTGGAGTAAGCATGGCAAACCGCGCGACTAGGCATGCCACATTAAGGAATCAACCCACTGCCGCCCATCACCCCAAATCCGCTTGCTCCGATGCCAGCCAACATCTGGCAGACACCAGCGAAGCAGAACCTCCCGAACTTACTTTATTAGATATTCATCAGAGTATTACCAGCTCTTCACATACCCTAAATGCTAAGCTCAATTCACTTACGCGAGAGTTTGCAGTTATCGCAAACAAACTCACAGATTAAGAAAATTATGTAACAATTAATTTTGACAAGTTAGCGGAAATAGGGCAGAGAAAGCTTCCCGACATAGAAAGAAAGATGGCCGACGAAATCTCTAAACTCCAAGACAAGCTGATTCTTATGCAAATTTATGGTCGTCGCACAAATCTCCTTTTTTACGGAGTGATGGAACCTCAAAATGAAGTCAACAAATTCAGATTCAGATTTTATTTTCCACGTTAAAAAACACAGAAGTTTGGCCTCCACTGGCAAGACACAACAATGAATAACATAAGAATACATAAATGTGCACAAAACAAAAGCATAAATTAGATTAACAAACAGTTGAACACATTCTGACAAAAGTAAAGACCTACGGCAAGGAAGAGGAGACAGCAGAGTAAGAGACTCCTTCCAGCGCGAGCACGCCCCAACAAAATCCCAAACCAACTAGAAAAGAGGCCCGGCAATAGGGATTTTTAGATTCGCACGAAGACAATGGGGATTGCTACGATCGACGTCCTTTTAATGCACTGCCTTGAATGGACGTCACACGTATCAGTCCACGCAAATCTAAAAGTCCCTAATGAGAAGCCAGCATGTCCCTTCTATTCTCTCTGAGTTAAATTTCGCGTCTGCCAATCACTTCATTCAGATCAAGAGAAAACAAAAGAAAGGCGCTACCCTCCCACCAACAAACCACTCGCCCGTCTGATCCGAATTCCATACTGCCACCCTATCACGAGAGAGCATCCGCAGGCGGAGCATTGCGAGAAAAAAAAATGAGGGCTACTGCATTTAATTTGGCGTTACAAAAAAAAATACATTCATGGGTTCCTATAAATAAGAGAGAATCCGTATGAATCCAGCCGAACCTGTTCACACATTTCACATCACATACATGTAATTACCGTTTAATGTTATTGTTGAACATGTGGATGGAATAAGGAGTTTACAGATACAATCTGCGCATGGTCAGATAAAGGTCATTTGTACCAAAAAGGTAAAACCCACCAGAGATGAATACTGGATATGCGCTCATGAAAGTTATGTAACATTATTCATTTATGCACCAACGGTACATTATAAGATACGCAGGTAGAAGTAAACAAAAGGTATTCATGAAGCACATCCAGGACTTTGGAAGTTATTATTCTAAGATGCTCAAAGTGGAACTTTTCCATGTGTAAAAGATCTGTGGATATTTGGGGTCATTTGTACCATGTGCTATCTGTAAACTCCCTTATTCGGAATGAAGGACTGTCTATAACGACAGCGAGAAGGTTTGGGAACACACAGATGAATGCCAGAACGATTGTAGGTGAAACAGGAGTGAAGTGGGTGTGTGGAGTCGCGCATTATGTTGCGAACTTTTAGAAGAATGCGTTTCTCATATAACGTAATAATAGGGGGAGGTCTTTTTGAATTACTCGTTGGGCAATTTTCCTTGGTTTTTCTAGCTTGTTGGTGTTGTGTTTTGAGAGATTCCCAAACATGCACAGAAAGTTGAATGTAAGAATACTTTGAATGAGCGACTGGTAGAAGAAAACTAAAATGCTGTTATCAACTCTGAACTCCTTTAGTTTTCTCAAAAAATACAATCTTTGGCTTGCTTTACTAGCTACAATCTGTAAGTTCCTATTCCAATGTAGCTTCTCGTCAACAACTGTTCCCTAGTATTTATATTCTGAGACCTGTTCAATGCAATGACCATGGATAGCCAAATATTCATGTTGGGGTGATCTGAACGGCGGAAGTCAAAAATAATTTCCTTAGTTTTGTTTACATTTAGGACCAAATGACGACTATCGCAACAATCAACAAACTGTTTGGGTTGCTGAAAATAAACCTTAGCATCATTCAGTAGAAATCCACTAATGACAGTATCGTCGGCGTATTTGATTATTGCACAGTTGGATTCTGAAATTTTACATTCGCTTGTGTATATTGAGAACAAAATGGGAGAAATTACGCACCCTTGTGGTGCACCTATGCTCACTGACTTTACATCTGATGTTGAAGTATTGCACTTTACCCATTGTGGTCTATCTACAAGAAAGTTATGAACAACATGCACACGCTTCGCGACACCTTCACCTGTCTTGGCATCGAAGCTGACAACGCCGCAGATAGCGGACTTTTAGATTTGCACGACGAGAACGTGGACTGCTACGTGGACATACTTTTAAGGCAATGTGACGTCCATTTAAGGCACACTGCCAATGCCTTGACAATGCCTTAAAAGGATGTCCACGTAGCAGTCTACGTTCTCGTTGTGCAAATCTAAAAGTCCCTGCTATCGCCATAGTGAACGCCCGTCACCTTCCCTGTCGCGACGACTCACAGTGGGCCAGGGAGGAACCAAAGTGCGCCAAAACTCATGTTTGGGGATTTATTTTTTATAAATCCAGAAGAAATGTTTGGATTTCCAGGAATTATCGCTTAAATTTGATTACCAACATTTTCTCTGATGTCTAAGCTTTAAGTTGATACCAGATTTGGCTGCCCGACTCTCCCCGTTATTATGTTAGAGCCGTTTTCCTTGCAACATTGCCCCGAAAAATGTGTTTAATTCGGTCCGCGGTGTCAGAACAAGTGTCACGCGCCCCCTCGCGCCGTGATTTATGACCACGACTCCTTCATGATTCAGCTGCGGACCAAAAACAC
The DNA here is from genome assembly GCA_035222895.1 of Strongylocentrotus droebachiensis. Classification (NCBI taxonomy): domain Eukaryota; kingdom Metazoa; phylum Echinodermata; class Echinoidea; order Camarodonta; family Strongylocentrotidae; genus Strongylocentrotus; species Strongylocentrotus droebachiensis. The sequence goes on along the minus strand of JAVYIG010001469.1, from coordinate 307,765 downwards.
CCACATTTTCGGGGCAATGTGGCAAGGGAATTCGGCTTTAACATAACAACGGGCAAGATCGGGCAGCCAAATTTGGTATCAACTTAAAGCTTAGACATCAGAAAAAATGGTGGTATTACAATTTAAGCGGTACACCGCGGAGATCTAAACATTTTTCTGGATTTAAACAAAACATGGATAATTAGTCAATTTTTCAGTGAATTACCCTATAATATATCATGAAGATTGTGTTTCTATTAATTTTAACCCATTCATTTAACAAAATTAACTATCAGGAATATTTGAGAGCAATTTCATATTAATAACTTAAAAACTTCATGTTGAATTGAAAGATTTATAAAATAAGTCACTTTTGCACTAAAACTGTGAATATGTAGGATTTTGCTGTTTGAAGTAGTAAATTTATACCCTTTTGTGCATACCGGAATTAAATATTTCACTGAGGTATTCCTCTATGTATTACGTTTCAACTGGGCAAGAAAAAAATAGAAAAAAATAAATCACCCAAACTTAGTTTTGGCGCACTTCGATTTCCCCTGGCCCACTGTGCGACGTGGCATCAAATCAGGCCGCGAAATTTGTGTACATGAATGATAGGAACAGAGTCCTTGCCGCATTCGACGAGCTACAACGCCAGCGCCATCCGCAAATTCCAACACCACCGGGCCTGCGCCAGACCAGCAAACCCGAAGGATCACAGTCCGAACCGATCTTCCACCCGTTCTCAATGCCAGAAGATGCATTTTCGCCAATATTTGATTTGATTTGATTTGGTTTTGCAATTTTACAAATATATAACAAACAAATCATTGAACATTTTATACATGACAACAAACATAGAAAGGTTGGCTGTAACTAATCGAAAACATCAAACAGAAGGATTGACAAAGTAAGCAAAGCTTGATAGCATGACTACCCTCAATGGATACATAATAATACAAATATGGAGGAAAACAAATTGGTAAAAGGGGGAAGAAAAAAAAGGAGAGAAAAAAAAGTAGAAACAAAAGGAGGAGGGGGTGTGCATCAAGATTCACAGATTTATGAAGTAGATGGATTTCAATTTGATATATGAGGATAAAAATAAGATGCACCTTTGAATATTAGGTGGCCAACTTGGGATATATCATAAAATATCTACACTCTACGAAAAGAAAGAAAATGTGTCAACAACAATATCTGTGAACGGAACCAAAGTGGTAGTTCATTGGAAAGAACAAGGTACCGCAAATTGGAATCTCCAAAGAGATGACTATATCTCGCTGGTAAGCATTTACTACTAGTATTTTAATTATACTAAAACCGACCTCAGGGCCCGTATTCGATGAACATCTGAGACATTTTTCTTAAGTCTAAGAACATGTTTAAGAAAGATTAAGAAAGTTGCCTTCGCCGTATTCTAAACACGTAAAAGGGTTTGTTTTTGCTTATGCTAGGAGTCCACTGGGCCGGCGCACAGTGGGCCAGAATCGCCTCAAAGTGTGCCAAAATTCAAAATTGGCGAATGTGAATTTTTTTTTTTTTTTCATTCGCTTTGGGAAGAAAACATTCTAAAGAATAGTTTTCCACCCATATTTTAGTATTTAGCGAGTTTTTAAAAGTGTCATATACCCCTGCGAACATAGGAAAATCTATATGTTGCTCCAAAAAATGATAAAAAAGGTAACTTTACACTAGGTGTTGAGAATATATGAAGGGAAAAGCAATCAACTTGATACTGCGTGTACTTCTTGCCTATTGGTAACCCAATTAGAAAATACAATGACCAAATTTATGGAAGCTTCATTTTGGGAAAAATGAGCATTTAATTTCACAAAAAAAGGGGGAAAAAAAAATCAATTTTTATATAAAATTAGCATATTAATTAGGATTCCGGCCGATTCCCGCAGTGATGTTAATCTCAAAATGTCCGCCCAAACCTAAGCTTTCCATGTATGGTATTTCTTTTTGCCATAATTTGCTACTCTGCATGTGCAGGCGCTTTTCCTCCCCACGTCCATCGATTATTATTAGGCATAATCGGTACAATTTTGTAGTGTGGTCGTTGCCAGGAATATTTCATGAAAGGAAACGAGGACTGGCTTAATCAGACATTGACATTCAATACTGAAGTAGAAACATTTCTTGCACAGCAAAACAGCACAGATACCGGGACAGAAACAGAGCCAACTTCAGACTTGCCAGGCACGTCACAGGGCGCATCCAATGTGGGACGTCCAGCTAAGAATTGGGACACTCTCTCAGATCGTTAAAAAAAAAGAAAAGCACACCACCTTCTAGAAGACAGGGAACCAGAGGAACTTCTATATGCGGCATCTCAAGGCGTGTATAAGAAAAATTCAAGTTTGAAATATGTGTTGAAATTCGCAATGCTAACACCATCAAGACCAGCTAAAATAGGGAAACTGATAGCAGAAAAAAAGAAAGAACCATTAAAATTTTCAAGTGAAGAAGCTTTGTCACTTTTAGTTGAAACAGGAATGACAAAACAGGCATACCAAACAACCAGACTTGCTGCAAAAGGTAAAAATGCTGATATTTATCCACCGTATAACGAGATTAGGGAAGCTAAGGAAAAATGTTATCCTAATGACATCTCAGTCACGGAAGACTCTGGGAAAGTACCCCTCCAAAGCCTCTTAGACCACACTGCACTTCGAATAATTCAGGAGCAGAAGGACACTATCACGCAAGTCATTGAAAATTTAGAAGAAGATGAACAGTTCAATTGTGAATTGGTGTGCAAATGGGGCTTTGACGGCTCATCAGGCCACAGTGAATAGAAACAGAAGTCTACTGCAGGTACGTGTTTTCTCCTCTCCACCCTACAGAGCTAAATGCGTTTATTCTTTTTTATCAGAGAGACCAACATCATCCTTAAAGCTGATTCATGAAACAAATAAAAAAAGGACATATCTTAAGTAAAATAAAAACACATGGTTTTAATGCTCCAACAGTTAAACAAGCTTAGGTTTCCATTAATATTTATTTCCTGATAATTATATATATTTCTTATGAGCAATGATATTTTATGTTTTGATAAAATAAATAATCAAAGCCTCCAAATGTTGGGATAATATAGATACATTTGGACGTACATGATGTATGAGTATAACATTTTAAGTTTCATTCTGATGAAATTTTAAAGTAATTTTGAATTCATGTTTGCTGTACACGATTATGCATTTCTGACATAATAATTTTATTTTTCTACTGCAGGTACTTTGGATGACAGCAGCATATTCTGCACTACTCTAGTTCCGCTGCAATTGAAGGTAAAAGACAGTATTTTGTGGCAAAATCCGGTTCCTTCTTCGTCAAGATTTTGCCGACCCATTCATCTTCAATTCAAGAAAGAAACAACTGAACTCTCTCAGGAAGAGTATAGATCTGTTCAAGATGAAATCAAGAAATTGCAACCTATGAATGTATCTTTGGACATTGATTATGAGCTGGCAGCAGATCTAAATAGGAACGACAACATGCAGATTAACTATGAATTGCACTTCACCATGGTAGATCAGAAAGTCGTGAATGCTCTGACAGAAACCAAGTCATCTATGCGATGCCAAACAGTTCAATGACATAGAGAAACTTCCCTCCGCGTCAAATGAGGAAGCTTATAGCTATGGACTCTCACCTCTACATAAATGGATCAGATGTTTTGAGATGTGTATTCACATTGCTTACAGAATTACGATTAAAAATTGGCGTGTTTTAACTTAAAATGACAAAGCTGTCGTCGCTGCTCGGAAGAAGAAAATACACGATCGCTTCAAAGAGGAAATGGGTCTTAAAGTAGATGAACCGAAACAAGGATCGGGAAATACAAACGATGGGAACACTGCACGCAGAGCATTCCAAGAGGAGGACACCTTTGCTGACATTTGCGGGTTAGATTTGAACTTAGTACATAGGATTCACATGATCTTAGTAGCAATTTCTTGCAAATCCTCTCTAAATCCAGTACGATTTGGAGACTATTGTCGCAGAACAGCAGAAATCTATGTACAACTCTACCCATGGTATAAAATGCCTGTGAGTGTGCATGTACTGGTGCTTCACGGCTCTACCATTCTTGCTTGTTCAGTTCTACCTATCGGGATGATGAGCGAAGAAGCTCAAGAAGCCAGAAACAAGGACAACAAGGTATACAGAAGGAAATTTGCAAGAAAGACATCAAGAGTAGACAATATGAGTGACGTGTTCCACCGTCTTATGGTTACAGGCGATGTTGCCATCAGTCTTTTATCACTTAAAACTCCACAGCCAAGAACCCTGCCACGTGAAGTCCAAGAGATGCTGAAAGACTTTCGGGTCATTCAAGACAATGATTCTCCAGACAGTGACTCGTAATGAGAAGCAAAAGGACCCATACATAGAGATATGGCAAACACGTTATAAAACGTTCAAGGGTATTTCATATTTTTAAATCATAATCATTTATTTGAATATATTCCAAATCCCTTTGAACATCTTCTGAAATCAATCGATGTCTCATTCTTTAAATTCATATGAAAAGGGAAACCCGATACAATAAACAGAAAACAAATAGTTTGTAAATACGAAAATAGTGGACTAAAAATAGTTGATGCCGGACACTTTTATAGAGAGAAATTTAAAAATGCTCCAATTGTGCGTCTTAGGTCCAGAAACCCCTGAAAAGTTTCCCTAGTCAGTGTCATATGAATCTGTCTATGTGTTACAATGCATGTTGGTCTTTTCCAATCAGAAAACTGTATTTTAATGACGTCAGAGAAATTTAAAAATGCTCCAATTGTGCGTCTTAGGTCCAGAAACCCCTGAAAAGTTTCCCTAGTCAGTGTCATATGAATCTGTCTATGTGTTACAATGCATGTTGGTCTTTTCCAATCAGAAAACTGTATTTTAATGACGTCAGAGAAATTTGAAAATGCTCCAATTGTGTTTCTTAGGTCCAGAAACCCCTTATAAGTTCCACTAATCAGTGTAATATGAATCTGTCTATGCGTTACAATGAATATTTGCCTTGTCCAATCAGAAAACAGTATTTTAATGACGTCAGAGAAATTTGAAAATGCTCCAATTGTGTTTCTTAGGTCCAGAAACCCCTTATAAGACCCCGTTCTCACTCACTTCGTTGGAGCGCTCTGGAGCGCTCTAACTAAGACCCGCTCCTCAGGAGCGGTTCTTAGGTGAGTGAGAACGCTCAAAGTGGTCCAGGAAGCGGACTTCTGGACCGCTCCAGAAGTCCACCTTCCGAGGTGGTCTTGAGGAGCGGGTCTTATTAAGAGCGCTCCAGAGCGCTCTAACGTGCAATGTGAACGGAAAGCGTACTTTGAGCGGAAGTGAGCTAGTGACGTTGCGTGCGAAACATGTAGTACGGTACATACGGTTTGGATTCCGCGCGCGAAAAAATTGACCCGCCTACCTGGGCTGCCATAGCAACAAGACCACTTTGACTCGTGGAGCGGTTTGAGCCATAAAAACTGCTCGGAGTGTGAACGCTCGCAAACCGTTCCTCAAGACCCGTTCCTCTGGAGCGGTCTGGAGCGGTCTAACTTGGAGCGCTCTCAAAGTGAGTGAGAACGGGGTCTAAGTTCCACTTATCAGTGTAATATGAATCTGTCTATGTGTTACAATGCATATTTGCCTTGTCCAATCAGAAAACAGTATTTTGATGACGTCACACGGATTTGAAAATACTCCCATCGAATTCTATGGGTCTGAAAACCCCTTAGAATTTAACCAGGAACTTCATTAACCTTCTTCAATGAGAAATTAATTTTGGCACACTTTGAGGCGGTTCTGGCCCACTGTGCGGCGCCAGTTGGTGCCAGTTCGCGCCAAAGATTATGTGATTGGCGCGCAGTGGCTCGCTGTGGCGCCGAATTAATGTCCGCTCGGCATGTGTCGCCAAGTGGAATAAACTGGGTGCCATATGGCGTGCGCCAAATGCCACCCGGCTTGCTCCAAAATGTTGCGCCAGTTTGCGCCAGTTTGCGCCATTACACGGCCATTTGATTCCAAAATTCACCCTGTTGGCGCCATTCGCGCCAATAGACGGCTACTTTGCGCCACTTGGTGATTAGTTTGTGCCAAAGGGTCGCCAAATTGGTTTGAACTTGCCGCCGCTTGGCGCTACTTGCCGACTATATAAATACCGGCCATCGGCTACCTGGTTCACACCCTCCTCAGCTGCTGTATGAACAACATCTCTACTAAATATTTACAATTTTGATATGTCTGAGGCTTTTGATAATGTTGGAGTGATGATGCTGCTCCATCAGAAGATGATGAGAGATGCTGAGGTGGCCACTGCCTATCAACTTATGCTGGCCAATCCTGAAGAAGAAGGGCCTCCTAAGAAGAAAAGGAAGCACAACTGGTGGTTTAGACCCATGCTCCACCCACAGTTGAGGGCCAAACGTGGACAGTACCACACTTTGATGGAAGAGCTTAGGGAGAATGACAGGCGGAAGTTCAAGAACTACACCAGGGTGTCCCCAGAGATGTTTGATGACCTGTTGGTCAGGCTTACACCCCACTTGCAGAAGAAGGACACCCACTTCAGGAAGGCCATTCCACCTGGTCTCAAGTTGTCTCTCTTCCTGCGCCATCTCGCCACTGGGGCCACCTATGCCGAGCTGTCTTACAACTTCCGAGTGGGCAAGGAAACCATCCATAAGTTTGTCCCTGATGTAGCCAGAGCGATAGTGGATGAGTATGCTGCAGAAGTCATCTCCCTCCTCACAACCAATTATGGCTGGCTTGAAGTTGCAGGTGATTTTGAAGCCAGATGGAATCTTCCTCACTGTCTGGGAGCCTATGATGGAAAGCACATCCATCTCCAGAAGCCCAACAAATCAGGCAGCCTTTACTTCAACTACAAGCAGTTCTTCTCGGTTGTCCTGATGGCTCTGGTAGATTCAAAGTACCAGCTCATGGGGATCGATGTGGGTGGCGTTGGCCATCAGTCTGATGCCCAGATCTACAACAACAGTGAACTGAAGGAGTGCATTGAAGCTGGCACTTTAGACATCCCAGATCCAGCTCCTCTTCCCCATGATGATGAAGAGCACCCTATGCCGTACTTCTTCGTGGGAGACGATGCCTTCGCCATGAGGACGTACATGATGAAGCCCTATGGCCGTCGTAACATGGTCCAACAGCAGAAGATCTTCAACTACAGGCTGTCCAGGGCAAGGCGTGTGGTTGAACATGCCTTTGGCATTCTGGCTCTGTGGTTCCAGTGCTTCCTTGGCCAGATGAGACAGGAACCAGACACAGTCCGCTCGTTGAAGCTGCCGTCATGCTGAACAACCTCATCAGGAAGCGCTATCAGGCACTGGACGTCCGCATGTTGGACCGGGAGGATGCCCAGCACAACCTCATCCCTGGAGCTTGGAGAACTGCCGCCATCACTGTGAGAAAGTCCTGCGATGCCGCTCTGCTTTTAAAGGCGACAAGTGGCGCCGAATGGCGGGCAACCAGGTGGCATTTGGCGCGAAGTAGTCACCAATCGGGTGCCGTTTGGCTCGCGTAGTGGCGCAAACAAGGTGCCCCTTGGCTCCAAGTGGCGCCATGTGGCGCGAAATCTCATTGGCGCAACTTGGCGCGCGCCATTACATTCCAGTGGATTCCAATAGGCGGATTGTTTGCGCCAAAGGGCGATATGTTCGCGCCATTTGGTGTCACTTGGCGGACACTTGGCGCTGATTGCTCGATGCAAGTGGCGCGACGAAAATTTCAAACATTTTGAAATTTTCTTACCGCCACATTCAAATTTGGCGCCGTTGCGGGCCACCACGAGCCAGTTGGGAGGCAGTTTGAGCCACTACACGCCACTAGGCACCTTATTGGCAACACTAGGCGCCACAGTAAATTGCATTGGCGCAAACTGGCACCAACTGGCGCCGACCCAGTGGACTCCTAGCATTAGACGACAGATAAGACAAATTTTTAGACCCGATGACGTCATGTTGAAAAGTCAAGTTGATCGAGTCGAGCGACTGAATTGCAGCTCAATTTGCCTTATGCAATTTGCGTGTTAAAATAAAAATCGCACCGCACGAAAATTATACACAAAACGGATGAGAGATAGAGTGTATGGGAGGAATTAATGATGCTCACATAATTGTTTTAGGCTTGACCAACTGACACTCAAATATTAGTAAGGATGTCTGGTCAAGACCCCCTGATCTAGATGGAAAATTCACCGTAGGCTTTTTTTTAATTTTCTGTCAAACATCTTAGATCGAGCTAAACCGGGCCATCTTATGCCGCGGGCCTAGGGTCAATGAGAATTCAACGACTGACACAATGCGCTTGCTTACTTCGTTATGTTTATGTATGTATATGTAAAGGTGTATAAGTATGTAGAAATGTAGTCATTTTATCTGTAATGTTCGTTTACCAGCTGAACACCCATTGTACAATAATTTAAGTACATGTACAAATTGTGTCTACATTGTAAGAAAAGAAACGAAAATTTAAATGACACCACCGCATGTTTTTTTTCTTTCCCTTTTTATTTTTTATTTATTTGGATTGGTCAATATTCATATCCGTCCTCCATTCATTACCACAAATCTGTTTAACCAGGGCCTACAGCTTTACAAGCTTGCTTTCATGTAGGACCCATCATATTTCTCTCAGTTAAAACAGTACCCTATATTGACCACTTGTTATCTGTATGTTATTTATTATGTATCATTGATTGTAATTTCATCACACACACACAAACAAAAAATCTTATACTTTATTTTGAAATGTATATGTAACATGAGAAATATGAAAATAAATGAAATGAAAAATGAAATGAAATGAAATACTATTACCCGGCGCGCTTGAGTCTCCGTTGCTACGATCAGGTGATCAGGAATTTTAAGTGGCATACGTGAACCAAGGTCTGCCAAAGGGCATTCATTTCGTGAACACTATTTGTGATTATGATTCATAGTCCGAAGACTAGAACATATGGCATTTTCACTATTGGAAATAAGCTAATAATCTGCTATTATGGATAATCCTGTCAAGGCATAATATTCTTTTCAATGTTCCACCTAAATGTTTTAAATGTTGTTACATTTGACAAATTTATTGAACTCGACTCAAATCATTCATCAACAAAAAAGTCGCCATAAAATTCGGTAAAGATCTACTGACCCACAATTTTGGATGTGCATGAATTCGGTAAGGCAAGTAGGAAGAATGATCTCAATGGGTCAGGTAAAATAAGATCATCGGAACGAAATAAAATACGGACAGGTATCGACCATATTCTGAAAAAACCCAAGACAAAACAAATGGAATGTAACATAACGAAACACAACAAAAGAAGAAAAAAGGAAAGGAAAAAGACAAGAAAATAAAATAAAAAAGTTGACCAAATAGAACCATAATCCCAGAGAAAAGAGGACAGCAATTGAACTTAATCTGTCAACCAATGTATCAAATAATATTATCTAAAGGGTATCATCAATATGATCAGGCGACCGAAACCAAATGATAGCATACCTTTTTGGACCATTTCCCGCACCGATCAAACAATCAATAAAGCAGTGTCCTACCAATTTATCAATGGACCGACAGACCAGACATTTAACCAACCACGTTACCAAAATAAATTCCTTCTCCAGCAACTCGTGCAATTAGCAACCACAACATTGCATAAACTACTGAAAGACCGAGTACTATTATACAAATAATACACAGGTGTGAGTGCGTTATGGTCGATGCAGCGCATGAGGGTGTTCACTACGGTGCAATAAAATTCACGAGGCATAGCCGAGTGTATTTTGCGCCATTGTGAATACCCGAATAGCGCTGCATCGCCATAACGCCACGAACGAAAACCTGTGTATTATTTGTTTTATAAAATGGGTCGACAATCTTACTTGCAAGGCGATATTGAACACTGTAAACCTACAACCTTCATAAGAAATAACGATCGCGAGGGCAGTGACCTCGTGAACCAACTGTTCAATGGACGGTAAACACCCATTGATTTACACGCAGCCGTGCGTTATGCATTTATGTTGGACACTTTTTGCACGGCTGATATCAACAAGATGCGGATTGATAAAGTTAATGCACGCACACGTGATCCATTTTGACGTTTCTCATTGGCTACATTCTTGAACCCATTTTATAATATCAATCATCACTCTCATCATCATTTGGTTCAAAAGTGGACACAGGGCCGGTTGTACCCCCCTACATCTATCCCCGTTTTACCTGGTTACTCTCGAGTGGAGAATGACCTATTTAAGGTATACCTGATTGGGATTTAAAAGTATGAACCATATTTATTTTTTTGAACTGTTGAACCCCAAGCTATATTTTGGAATTACAAACCATCGGAATTATGAACCTTCGGAAACAAAAACCTACCTTATTAGTCTCAAGCTCGAAAATCCTAAAAGAGATGCCGATGCGTCGTCCCGGTACGATCTTGATTATCCAATCACATTGCATGTAGTTACCATACGGCTCTGGATACGATGGTGACGTAATCGTCTCCTCCCCATCAATGTCCAGACTAACCGTGCCACCACAAGCTGGAAAAGTGGTCGTTAAGTTTTCGCCAAACAAACAATCAAAGAAACACAACAACAACAACGTCCATGATGATGACGACAATAACAATAATAATGAGTATACAAATTACAGTAACAATAAAAACATAAATAATACTAGAAATTATACTACTACTACTACTAATACTACTTCTACTACAACAACTACCACTAGCATACTAATACTACTACTACTACTACTAATAATAATAATAATAATAAAAATAATTATAATAATAATAATAATGATAATATCGGAAGGCCTGTCAAAATATAATCACTTTAATTGTTTGATTTTGTTTGATAATCTTCCGTCTCAACTACACAAGGCGATTTCACAATGCCTTTGGATATCCTAGTCACAAGATTGTCTCCTCAGTCCTCCAAATCAATATCTAGCCTCTTTGTTCCTTCGTAAGTCGGAAAAAGAGGTTGTTATTATTGTTAGTCAAAATATCACTCGTTTTGCGGTTTGTTTGATAGTCTTCAGTTTCAAAAGCTATCTAAACGACAGGGAGCGATTCTACAAGGGCTCTGAATACAGGGATTGCCTCCTCAATATTAATCCTTGTCAAATTTGTCAAAATCATTTCAAAAAGACTGTTTTGTTTGATAATCTTCCCTGCCAACATAAAAATATGAATGACAAGTAGCAATTCTATAAGGGCCCTGAATCTTCCCTAGACTCTCCAAAGTCTGGAAAAGGTTGTCACAATTAATATTAACAACAATGGTTCTATTTTGTTTATACTTTCTTTTCATTGGATTTAAAGCGTGAATCTTCTCTTTTTTGTCATTAATTTTGTCATACATGTGTACGTACAAGTATATACAAATAAAGAATAAAATGCACAGTATACAAGTTTTTTTCATGACACAGTGTACTTAGAGTGACATAACTAATAATAGTTCCCAAAAACTAACTATTAAAGCTAAATATGCTATGCATTCAACATTAAGAGTATGTAGTGACATGTGCACTTTCTCCTATGTGTTTAATGTATGTTCCACACAGTTGTATAACATATATAATAGAAGATCGAAATGGAGGCCATCGCACAAGGTCAATCGAATATTCAATAATACAATGAATGAATTCCTTACCTGTATTCCTGGCATCGGGGAAGGGGCTTTTGGCAACATTTCCAGGATCTGTGGAAACAGATTAAACAATAGACAACGAGTTAAAAATACGTATAAGAATATCACACAGACTTCATTCATATTAACACAACAAATGTCTCACATCAATACCCCCGATCCAACCAAATTCCATGAAACAATAGTAATAGAGCATCCTGATCTAAGCTGAGTTCGACTGCAATAAGAAATCAGACAGTTCATTTATTTTTACTTTTCTGTTATTGACTAGGAGTACACAATTATACTTTATGATTGATGAGAAGAATAATTATCATGTATTTGGTGCGATGCGTTAGATGATTTGGATGAACGATTACCCTGTAAGTTTTAAAAGAAATGTCGATTGTAACCCAACCCAAATTGTCAATCAAATAAAATGACCCCAAAAAAGCACTCAAATTAATCCCCTTGAGTTAAACGCCACATGAATGTCGATTTCTTTGGAAAAAAAAATACTTCAGCTTATTCTTGAGTAACAAACTCAAATATAGCACGAATAGTTTGATTGGATAAATTTGAGAAGCAGGAGAGGCTTACAAGGGCTTTTTAGTCACGGGCTCACGGCATCCTTTTTCAAGTTGAAAAGTTACCTTCACGCAAAACCAAAATTCCTCGAAGAGGATTTGTTTTCCATCCCTCATATACGCAGACGTACGTGAACATTTGTGCGTAAGGGCCGTGAGGGCCTTCTGCCCGAAAAATATACTATCCGGATCACTTCTGATGCCAACCCTTGATACTTACCGAAAACAGAGATATCAGAAACGTGGACCTCAAAGCCTGAGTAGTTATCCCAGTCATCACTCCTGAAAGATATCCACATGGTGTTACCGCTGATGCGAAAAGAGTAAGGGTCTGGCACCGCTGGACCACTGTGCTTGAAGATCAGGTACTTAGTGGTGTCCTCCTCGTCTTCTTTCTCTCCTGAACATTCAAATCAGATAATTTTAATAAGTTTGATTTTTATGCATCTAAAATAGGGGGAATTAACTCTCAAAATGTTGGTCCTCTCTTAAGGTAAATGAAAAGCAAACGGAAAAAGTGTCCACTTCCCTTGAAAATCAGAATCTTTGTAGGAACTTCCTCATCCCTTCTTTCTCCTGAAAATTAAAATTAGATAGTTTAAATACTTGTTAATTTAATGTCATTTTGAAAAGGTGCAGGCGAAACGAAAAACCGAATGGGCAGAGCGTCCTGCATAGCAAATACAAATGCATTACAATAAGGCCGAAAATATGCTTTAAAATCATTTTCAACCTGTATACACATAAACCGGCCTTGTTAATTCCCCAATCTCATTTTTTTAAACAAACTTTTGATACGTATACTACTGACTTTTAAGTGTCTATGTTTAATCTTTTAGTCACTGAACGTCTAATCCAAGGGCTCGGGGTTCTAATCCCAGCCCGTTAATAACTTCCTTTGGCAAGACATTAATCCATATTTGCCACTCATTGTCCTCATCAGTGTTAATGCTGTTCTTCCTGAGGGCCCTGTAAGCATTATCACCCCCATCAATTGCCAGGGAGGCCTACTCGTTTACAGTTGGGTGGAGAGTGGCAAATGTGGATTAACGTCTTGCCCAAGGACGTTAGTGGCAACATGGGATTCGAACCCTCAACCCTTCGATTGAGAGTCAAATGAATGAGCCGTCGCACCTTGACACCTCCACAATTAAATATAATCACGCCACGCAAAACAGACTGTACCTGTTCCTAAACTGAAGAAGTCGTAGTCCAACTCGGTGTCGAACTTCTTAAAGGAGACGCTGAGAGTGCTACCCTCTGCGGTCTTGACCATCCAGTAACATTGGATGTCATTCGGGTAATGTTGGGGGAAGTTGGGCGACAAAATTCGAGCAGTCTTCTTACTCCGCTCGGACAGATCGATGTTTTCAACACATCCTAAAAAAAAGAATAAAAAATCGCACAGAACATTGAGGTTGGTGAAAGATGAAATGCTCAAAGAACTGTTCACTAATGTATGTCAAGTTATACATTTGTTCTCCCTTACCAACGATGTGATTAACCTCCTATAAATAAGCCGTGTTCACACGGAGGGGGGGGGGGGGGCACTCGTGTTTCCAAAGGTTCATAGTTCCGAAACACAAATTTCCCATGCCATGGGTTCATAATTCCAAACATTTGTTGCATTATTCCGAAGGTTCGAAGGTTCAACTTATTTTGGACCGCAAATTTTCGGGTGAACTATCTTAATGTTTATATGTTATCCCCAAAAGCGAAATCTCTTAGCTTTACAAAGAATTAGACATAGCATCGGCACAGAACAGGTTATGAGCTCCTAGGTCATAGGATTAGAGGAAAACATGCGATATCCTGGCTCCACAAACCTCCTGATGATTTTCTTCTAAAGCAACAAGGAATTTATAAAAACGAATTGATTCACGCGAGTTTTTACGCGAGTGGTATGTCAGTGGTAACATTACACATACAAGAAGCTGCACTAAAAAACAGTATACAAAAAGCATTTTATAACTATTTTCCTATGACCTACGATTTCGAAAATTAACATATACCTGGCTATAAGTATTAACTTACTGTGTGTGAAAAACTAAGCCCGTACCAGCTTTCAAATTATATAATTATTGAGTTGTAAAAAGTCTGATTCTCAAGTTTGGCTGTGTACACAGTGTGTGGCAGACAATTTGAGCGTGCACTGTGATCAGCCTACGTATACCTTCTTCGCACGTTGTCCCTTTCCAGCCATATCGGCAATCGCAGACAAACCCATTGAACTCATCGACACATACACCATCATTTTGACAAGGTCCAGATTCACATTCGTCAATTTCTAACAAACATAGGAAAAGAAGGTGAAAAAGTGGAAACAAATTAGGCAGCAACCTTAATTTAATTCACATACAATTAACTCACAATGGTACGATAATGATGATGATAGTGGGTTTTTATATAGCGCTCATGTCTGTCAGACTTAACCCTAATAAGGCCGGGGGGGCATTATGCCCCCCCCCCCCCTTCCCCTGCGATTGTCCTGATTGTTCGGGAACGCATACGGATGACGCCCCTCATGAAGCGGCGCGCCGCTTCAAGACTTTTTTCTTTCGAGTCTTTCGCATCTTTTAAAACAATATTTTTGAAAATCGGACCTACCGTTACAAAGTTACGTGACCTTTTGTCTTTACATGTCGGCCCGAAAATCGATAATTTTCGTGATTTGTGTACAAGACATATATGGAAGTATCATTTTTCCTAAAAAGAGATAAAACATTAGTTATTTGGTCTTTTTTAAAGTTAAGGTGTTTGTTTTGGGGGGTCAAAATAGTTGAATTATAGTTAGAAATTAAATAAAACAACAAAAACAAGGAAATACATAAGAAATTATCAAAAAAAGACATAACATAAGGAATAACCTGGCTCTTCCAAATGTTGTTGTCGTATCATTATTCCAAATGGTCTAACGAATAAATGTAGCGCAAAACATGCTTAAATATGAAGAATATATGATTTACGGGTAAAAAGGTGAATTTCGTTGACCTTATTTGCATAATTTACCATAAATATGCAAATTAGTAATTTTTTCTAAAAATTGAAATAACCGCAGTATTCTATACACTTCACTTGGCATGCATGCAAATTTTAGCGGCGATCGACCTTTTCACGGCCGAGATCTAGGGGGGGGGGGGGGTAATGACCACTCCCCCCCCCCCCCCCCGGCCGTATTAAGACCTCAAATATCCCGGCCTTTTTAGGGTTAACACTCGAGGCACTCCACAATTGATGGCTGATTCCCAATGGACAATGATAGACACCATACTAGTTATGTTTTTTTTTCTTATAACATAATAAGCAAATATTTATTGTTTTTTTATGGGAGTGGTTAAAACTATTACCTGAACTGCTCTCAAACTGTACTGTGCCCCGAGACAAAGTTGAGTTGCATAGTGTAGTCTCTACATCACCGAGGAGGTAGTTTTAACCGTTACATCGCAAATAGTCAGTCGATATTTGGATTATTTACCGCATCACACTTTTTAATCCCCCAAATGAGCTATACATGTATAAGACATATGCTTGTCAAAACGTATTTATTTATAGGGAAATTACCTTACCCAGAGTAGGCCTATTGCTCATGTTTCGCTGCGTATTGTAAAAGACCCTATCCGAAGTTAAATATTAAATAGATGAATTATATATCGAAGGAAAGCTTACAAGCCAAAAATTACAATAATACCAATTATATGCTACTTTAGTGTCTGTCAGACTAGTAACAGCTCTCTGAAAACTCGAAATCTAAAGCTTTAAAAGTTGTGAGTTGTTGACCTAAAAACTAGCTATCAAATTGATGACATCACCGTATGTGGAGTTCGCATATTCACAATGACTTAGCATTATTTAAGCACGGCTCGTCGCCTCAGCTTTATAGGCGAGCACATATAGTGGCGTCACTGTAACTTCGGCAAATTTGACCCTTGCAATTTAGAGAGGTGCGGAAAATCAGGTTTTAATTCGCTTTTGTGCAATATTGAAAGGAAACATATTTTGAATTCATTCATATTTTTATTTTATGTTCATTCAGCTTTCCATTGATAAACAGCTGTATTTTCATCGGATTGGGTCTTTAACTTCACTCGCAAGCAAAACGATGCCCAGTAATTTGTTTTGATATACCGCCGAGCAGTCAGTAGCGAATTTCATGCCTGCAGTTTTGCCAAATCAGAGGCCTAGAATCTTCATATGCGGGATACAAAACAGGATGCTTGAAATCGGTCATCACAAACACTTATAGTCCTAGCAAAAACGTCAGATGAATTACTGAACACGTAAGTACTGTCACAACAGCTATTTACATCAGTTAATTATACTTACAATATAAACTTAAAAAACTTAGATTTCTTGCAGTGACAAAGCCGTTTCAACATGACAGGCGCCCTGATCTCCAAAAGTTAGAATGCAGAAGATTTTCGGCAATCTTATATGATTATAGTAAGAGTCCCAGTCTTCTCGTTGCAGCTATTAAATAATGGTCACGAATTACCATTATTATTTTCTGCTTTCTTCCGCATGTCATGTTCCTAATATCAGTCTAATAACCTTAATCTGAATCCTAACCCTTAACCTAAAACCCAACTGCAACCCTCAGCCTACCACTAACCCGGCCTTGTCCTCACCCTCCACCTTAAAGCAATTGCAACCCTCAGTCTAACCTTATACTTTTGTTGACACAAATCACTGCGCACTTGGCGCAGGAGCAAATGTTGGAGCACCTTTTAATACCTTGCTAACTGGTTACTAAAGATGCTTCAGAAAATCCAGCCTTAAAGGAATAAGTGTAGGTATTGTTACGGCCCTCCATCCTAGAACGGGTCCTGGATGCTGGAGGGCTGGCCTGTCCCTTGCCTCTATCACCGTCATCTGACGAAGAATTTGCCATCCTGAATAATGCGAGCGGTTTCTATTTGGCTTGTTTAGAGGCCCTGACGTGGCTCCGTTTTCCCAAAGTATATGAGTGTGGAGATGAGAGAAGTTTTGGATAGGTGGATGTGTATTCTCTATGAGAGGGTTATATTACGTCAGTCTATGGAGACTCAACTAATCACACGTTATGAAACGATGGATTGTTTAACTGTATACTTTATTAATACAAACATAAGTCAACTTCTCCAACACGTTATCATAGTTAACACCGACACCAATTACCTGGATTAATCCCAACAAGTAGTAAAGGCAGGTATTGCCTTTTGTAGGAACTCTTATTTCTCGCTTCCAGTCCTAGTTTCCTTACTTTAGCTCAGCTGGAGCAAAGCGGAGAGTTCGCTATCTGACCAAGACGAGAGCCAGCGTCGAAGTGCCGAAATATCTGCTGGTCACTGCTATTTATAGCTTTTGAGACGCTCTGAGAGCTGATTTACGCATGGCGCGTCCGTAATCGCGCTCTGAGCCCTTACGCCCAAAAGCTTACTGCGCCCTCTACGTTTTCTGCAAGATAACCTAAATTGTGGCGAACTGGTTCGTTACACAGCACCCCTCTTCAAGGAATGTGTCCTCACATTGTCACCCTCACATTAATACGAGGGGTTTCCAAAAAAATATCTACAATCACTAAAACATATTGAATTATGCATCGCTGTATTAACCATACTGAGAGTTACGTCCTCTACTCTTTAAGACTACTGATATGCATATAACAATCAAGCTCTCTATATCTTTCATAATGACATTCTCATATAAAAACATGTTCATTCTATGGACAGTAACTCTGAATATTACCATTACAGCGAGTGCTTTATATACCAATTATTTTCATGAATGTTTGTGCATTATGACACATCCTTGAACTTTCCCCAAAAGATAATGGTGTGGCGTTTTACAAACAATGAATAGCTTACACTACGACATAAAAATGATAAAAAAATATATACATGTATAGATATAAACAATAAGGATGCCTCTTTATTGTTTCCTCCTTGAAGCTGTTGTCTTATTAACAGTTCATCTTTGTTTTTACAGTTAGTTCGTTTCCTGTCCTTCTAGGCATCACTTGGCTCATTGTTTTTTTCTCTTCTCTTCTCTGGCAATACGAGTGTATACTGTTCCATCTGGCAGGTACAGTGACTCGTATCGGTAGGAGATCTTCATCCCTGGTGGAAATGTTCTGTTTTCTGCGTCACCTTACATCCGCCTCCAGCTTGACGCAGGCTTCTAGCGGCTCGGAACAGTTGATCACCATTTGTTTCTTCCTCCGTCTCAGTGGCGACGTCTTTCCTGTAAGAAGACTCTCTCGTCCTGCAGGTACAGTCTGCATCTCCGTAGTTACAATGCGGAAGCAGGTTGTAGTATTGCCTTCATGGCGACACTGAACTGATCCCCATTTGGTCTCTAGAGTAGCCGTCTCCAAGTCAACCTTTGCTCCCAACAACAGTAGATTATCCATGCCCAAGACTCCATCGCCGCATACATCAGCGATAATCAAAGTGAGCTTTGCCTTTCCCTGGCCTATTGTCACTTCCGTGTGGATCTTCCCGTCCACCTCCATATTTGAGCCGTTTGCAAGCATTATTCTCTCTGTAGTAGGTTCAATAGACGGCTGCTCTATCAGTTTCACATATCCTGCTTTGGAGATGTATGTATCTGTAGCCCCAGTGTCTACACGAAAATGTAACTGTTGCCCAGCGATGATAACTGGTATATACATGCCCTTTAATGTTCCTTTGTGTATCTCTCTATTGTGCTTAGAGTTGCCTATTGGTTCTGTGGTATTTGTTGTTGAGGGGCTGTCGGATCTTGCTGCATTGGCCGCACCATGCACACCCCTCTGAGGTAGCCTTTCCCCGTTTGTTGAGATCTGTTGTTGCTGTTGTTCAGTTTGCCTTTGAGCCTCACTCTTCAGCCTTTTTCTGCACTTTTTCTTGATGTGTCCCTTCTTTCCACAGTAGAAGCAACAACCATCAGATACAGCTGATTTCTCCCGTTGCTGCTTTCCATCAGATTGAGCGGTTTGTTTAGACGCCTGAAAAGCGCCCTTTAATGCCGCCACCAATCCTACAATTTCCTCTTTCAGGCTGATCAGGGTGTTCACCACTTCAGAGGTTGGGTCGGCTGGCTGTTGATCCATTTCCTCTTCCTTTGTCATTCCCCTACTGTACTTTGAGGTCCCTCTAGTGCCCATCCTCTGATCTTCAGACTTGTGAAAGGCCTCAGCTACAACAGCTACATGAATCACCTCGTCTAGTGTCTTATCCTGAGAATTGAATATCGCCTCTCTGAGCTTGGGTTTCGTTAGAGCATCCATGAAATGCCCTTTCGCCAATCTCTCTCGTACAGCATAGTCCAACTCTGGATAAGCTAAGGAAGTTAATTCTCTGATGTTTTGCCCTAGCTCTTTGAGTGTTTCGCCCTCATATCTCTGCCTTTGCTTAAGCTCCAGCAAATGATTTTCGGCTTGTCCGTCATCCGAAAACCTGTTAGCCAGCTTTTTCTTCAGATCATTGAAGCTCATTCTCTGCTTCTGTTTCCGCAGCAATCTCAAAGCCTGTCCTCTCAAACATGATGCCAGAATCTTTCCTGCTTCTTCACCACTCCAGCCGT
Organism: Strongylocentrotus droebachiensis; assembly: GCA_035222895.1. Classification (NCBI taxonomy): domain Eukaryota; kingdom Metazoa; phylum Echinodermata; class Echinoidea; order Camarodonta; family Strongylocentrotidae; genus Strongylocentrotus; species Strongylocentrotus droebachiensis. The sequence goes on along the minus strand of JAVYIG010001469.1, from coordinate 287,997 downwards.
TCACTGCATGGCAAGATTCAAAGTGATTGCAGTAGTCAATCCATGAGGTAGACCCATCATATTTGTCAGGCGTAATAGAGATGCTTCTATTCCTTGGTATAGCTGCATGCGATGACTCATCCTTCCGATGTAGCCTCTTTATCCGTTGCTCTTCATTTACTTTCACTGCCCTGCTTGACAGTGAAGAAGGCTGGATCCCTTCTGTATTCGAGGATTCTTCTTGTGACTTTAGTTGAACTTCATCCGAACTTGACGTCACGTTACTGGATATTTGCGTGTTGGTACGCCTTTTATGTTTCTTCTTCTTCGACCTTCCATCGGTAGCCTTTATGTTTGAGAACCCTTGTAATAGCTCCTCAATCCTTGCATTAATTGCCGATGTCTGCTGTTGCATCATTAATGCCAATTGGATTAGAACCTGGGCTTGAGCTTGTGCCTGCTCCTTCATTATTTCGACGATTTCTGTCAAAGCCGTCGCCTTCTGCTTTTTCCTACTTGTTGAATGATTTACTCCAGAGTCAATAGAAACTGCTTCATCTCTCGAAGTAGAATCACTGCCATCTGTTCCAGTTTTCCTCTCGTCCTCCATCCCACTTCTGACACCAAACGTGTTACGGCCCTCCATCCTAGAACGGGTCCTGGATGCTGGAGGGCTGGCCTGTCCCTTGCCTCTATCACCGTCATCTGACGAAGAATTTGCCATCCTGAATTCTATTTGGCTTGTTTAGAGGCCCTGACGTGGCTCCGTTTTCCCAAAGTATATGAGTGTGGAGATGAGAGAAGTTTTGGATAGGTGGATGTGTATTCTCTATGAGAGGGTTATATTACGTCAGTCTATGGAGACTCAACTAATCACACGTTATGAAACGATGGATTGTTTAACTGCAAATGCTGCCCTCTTACGAAAAACAAAAGACTGTGCGAAGGTTCTGTCTGCCTGGACGTCAGACGGTAGGGTTATTGCCCTACTCCCTGCGTCTGGGGGAAAGACTACGAAAAAACTCATCACCTGTGAAGAGGACTTGGACTTAATTTGACATATTTTTTTTAATACAAAACATTAACTCCATACCTTTTTGCTCCAGTTTTTTTTAGGTAATGGATATTCTGATATTCGAATTAATACAATATACACGAGTAATGATGATATTGATGCATTCCAGGACTACTCTGCTCTTATTTATAGTTTCAGTTTATTGGAATCTTATCTCTCTTTTTTTTAAATATTGTAAATTGTTTTTGTAAATTTCTAATGCCAATATGTATACTGTAATATGTTTTATGATGATTTCTTTCTTACGTTGCTCTACTATTTCCACTATTCTATGTGTAAAAAGTGTGTTTACTCGACACCATGACGGAATCTCGTGATGTCTAATAATACAAACATCTTTGGAGAATCTACATATTTCACAGTTGGAAAATTTAATGAATGTATTTCAGCATTTGATTGTAAAACAAATATATCAATTATACACCTAAATTGTCGTAGTTTAACGAAGAATTTTGACAATCTATCTCTATATTTAAATGGTTTTGATAGACAATTTAGTATTATTGCTTTGTCGGAAACATGGTTGAAAAAATCACATCCTAATCTATGTCAACTCAATAATTACTCTTTTATCAGTCAGGAAAGAGAAAATAGACGCGGTGGTGGCGTTGGTTTTTTTATCTTGAATAATCTGAATTACAGTATAATGCATAATCTCAATATAAACAATGAATATTGTGAAGCTATATTTTTGAAAATTAATGAGAATGTTATTATCGGCTGTGTATATAGACCACCTGGTCAACCAATTAATGATTTTTTGAATATTTTACAAAATACTCTCCAACATATTCCACGTTCCATGTCATGTTATTTCTTTGGAGACTATAATATAAATCTTTTATCGTCTGAGGGCAATCTTCTCAATAATGAATTCATAGATATGTTTTGTTCTTTTTCATTTTACCCAGTTATTGATAAGCCCACCCGCATAACGAAAGATTCTTCTACATTAATTGACAACATGTTTACAAATAAGCCTGATACGGTCAGGGAAAGTGGTATTCTCTTTGGAGACATTAGTGATCATTTGCCCATATTTAGCGTTATTTCAACAAGTTGTATATTTTCTAACTCTGACAATGTAAACAGTTTTAAACGTGTAGTCAATGATTATAATATTGCAATATTTTGTAGACATTTAAGGGATTTTGACTGGAATCTTCGTGTGACAAATGTAAATGACATGTTCAAAGACTTTGTGGATATTTTTCTAGATATATACGACAAGTGTTTCCCTCTCAAAAAATCAAAAAATATAAACAATCGGAAGAACAAGGCTTGGTTCACAAAAGAACTAAAAAAAATGTGTAAAAAAAGACAAACTTTATACAAAAAAATTATATCACGCCGAGCAGTAATTGATGAAAGAATTTACAAGTCATTCCGTAACAAATGCACAAAGGCAATACAAAAAACAAAACAACAATATTTTCAATCTAAATTTTGTGCCGTTACAGGGAATTCCAAGGCTACTTGGAAAGAAATTAATACGGTTTTAAATAGAACTAAAATTAAAAAAAATATCCCTTCCAAAATTGTAAATGACAATAATGACATATCTCACCCAAGGGAAATGGCTAACGAATTTAATAAATATTTCATTTCGATAGGCCCCAATTTACAAAAGAAACTGGATGATCCCCATGATACATGTAATAAACATTTCTCCAAATATCTTTCAAATCCTTGTTCTTCTTCAATATTTTTTCAACCGATTGTTGAAAGTGAAATTATATCCATTGTTGACAAATTTAAAAATGATACTTCTTCTGGTTTCGACCACATAGATGTAAAAGTAGTTAAGAAAGTAATACCGTTTATTTGTAAACCATTGAGTCAAATTTTTAACATGTCAATGTCGACAGGTCTTGTTCCAGATAATCTCAAAGTAGCGAAAGTTATACCAGTTTTTAAATCGGGGTCAAAAGAATGTATGTCGAATTATAGACCAATTTCTGTACTTACTGTTTTCTCAAAAATAATCGAAAAATGTGTTTTCAGTAGAATTTCCAATTTTTTATCTTCCAACAACTTATTAAATAGCACTCAATATGGATTTAGAGAGGGTCTGTCAACATCATTAGCAATTACAAAACTCACTCAAGATATTACAAATTCCATTGAAACTAAAAAAACAACAGTCGGTGTATTTTTAGATATGTCAAAAGCATTTGATACAATAGACCATAATATTTTAATGCAAAAATTATATCATATTGGCATACGAGGTGTTCCCCATAAATGGATTGAAAATTATCTTAGCAATAGAAAACAATATGTTACAATTAATTCTACAGACTCAAATATGCTCAATGTTGTTTGCGGGGTTCCACAGGGTTCTATCCTCGGCCCATTATTATTTCTAATTTACATAAATGATATTCAGTGTTCATCAAATGTCCTAAGTTTTATACAGTTTGCCGACGATACAAGTATTTTTTTTACCCATAAAGATATTCCCCTTATTAATACCACGTTTAATAAAGAATTACAAAATGTATATCAGTGGTTAAAATGTAATAAGTTAATTATAAATATGTCTAAAACTAACTATATGGTTTTTAGCAATATGAATTATAATATTGATGATATAAGAATCCATATGGACAAATCCCAACTATTACATACAAATCATACCAAATTTTTAGGTGTTCATATAGATGAATCCATGTCTTGGAAATATCATTTAGGAGATGTTTGTTCTAAAATTTCTCAAGTTGTTGGTATCCTATATCGCCTGCGCAATTTATTACCCGAAAAAATTCTTCTTACTATTTACAATACCCTTTTCTTACCCCACATATCATACTGTAATATAAATTGGGGTGGCTGTCCTAAGTCATATTCTGATAGAGTCTTTAAACTACAAAAAAAAGCCATTCGCCTGATATCAAAATCCTCGTATAACTCTCATTCTGCTCCGCTATTTCATAAGCTCAATGTATTAAGCCTATCCGATATTTTTCAGCTACAAACTGGTATGTTCATGTATAAATGTAAAAATCGCTTACTCCCTCGTTATATTACTGATCTATTTCCTATAAATGCAAGTATTCACTCTTATCAAACTCGGTCTTCTAATGATTTTCATTTCCCCAAAATACGTACATCCTATGCAAAATCTACTTTATTTTTTACCGGCCCAAAACTGTGGAGTTCTTTACCAAATGAAATAAAAAACTCAGTGTCACTCCAATCTTTCAAACGCAAACTAAAAAAACACTTGATTAATTCATACCGTAATCAACTACAACGTTAGTAGAGCTTCTTAACCCGTCCTTTCTTTCTTTATATACAAATTTACTTTGCTTTTATTTGTTTAACGCAATTATTCAATTGTTATTTAATGTATTAAGATTATATTTAATTGATCATGATGGGTGCCAACGCACTTAAGACTATTTTCCTGTCTTCCAGTTGGCTCCCTCCGCAATAATAACATGTTCTATATCATTACACTTTAATCAATCACTTATGCTCATTTTCCTCTTTGTCAATGTTACTGTAAATGTTCACATTTTGTTTTGGTATTTGTTGTTGTTATTGTATATACATGTATATATCTGTTATATGTAATGTACATCTTTGTACTTTTATTATTGTGGAAAATAAATGAATTGAATTGAATTGAACTGTATACTTTATTAATACAAACATAAGTCAACTTCTCCAACACGTTATCATAGTTAACACCGACACCAATTACCTGGATTAATCCCAACAAGTAGTAAAGGCAGGTATTGCCTTTTGTAGGAACTCTTATTTCTCGCTTCCAGTCCTAGTTTCCTTACTTTAGCTCAGCTGGAGCAAAGCGGAGAGTTCGCTATCTGACCAAGACGAGAGCCAGCGTCGAAGTGCCGAAATATCTGCTGGTCACTGCTATTTATAGCTTTTGAGACGCTCTGAGAGCTGATTTACGCATGGCGCGTCCGTAATCGCGCTCTGAGCCCTTACGCCCAAAAGCTTACTGCGCCCTCTACGTTTTCTGCAAGATAACCTAAATTGTGGCGAACTGGTTCGTTACAGTATTCTGAAAAGTGAGACGATTCCTGCCATTTGATGTACAATATTCCTTACGAAAATATACGAGATATATAAATGAAGATATTATTGGCATGATGTAATACCTTTTAGCATGACATGGGCGCAGCCATTTTATTTAAAATATGACGTACCAGACGTACATGACTGTATCATGCACCAAGCTCTGGTTGGAAAGACTTTTAAATTCAAAATCGAAACCTTTACCTTTCAATGAGGGAAATCATAGCTGAGAAGCTAAACATTATAATTATCTGCTATAATTTGCCGTTCTGGAAATTGTAGTGCAAATAATACTAGCAGGTAAATAAAATGCTTCATAACCACACACATCTTGGAAGGAAGCATCCATGCATTTGAATACATTTAATTAAAGTAGCCACACGAAGAATCAAAAGTGTTTTGAATTGATGCAAACTATATCATTGCGAAGGGGAAGCCTTGCTGATCACATACAACAACTCTTTTCTTCAAAATATGTTTTGGGCTCACAGTAATCAACTCTCAAAAATGGTAGTTTTGAGATCCAGATTTTCTGCCTTAATCAGCGGTCCTTTATAGAGCGTCAATATTTGTGACGTCACATACGGGACACGGCTGGCTAGCTGCAGACTGCTACACGGCACTGAGCTGTTTGTCCAGTGTGTGACGTCACTATTCAGAGCTGGCAACGCTCGTGTGTTTGGCTTACGTTCAGGGGCGTTTGGGGGTCTAAGAAGGGTCTTGAAAAATTGCATTTTAAGCCTTTCCGTGATATATATATGATTTCTCAGCAAATTATTCGTGTTTTTCAAGAGAAAATCTTTCCATCCATATGTAATTTGTTCTAATTATCAGTTGTTAGTAAATTGTATTTGTGTAGCTCCTTTAATAAACGACTTCGCTTAGTATGTCACATTTGATCAAGGAAATTGCGATGCCCATGTAGTGCTGAGAAACTGTTCATTTTTCTTGCTTTATGCCTCTTCCATACACTTTGGTGGGGTATCTTGGGCAAGAATATAATAAATCTCTCACAATAAGTTAAGTTATTTATTGGGGTTAGGTTAAAGATAAACTTGAGTACTGGTAATGCGATTGCATTGTGAAAGAAAAGGTGTGGAATGGATCAGAAAAGTTGATCATATAGCATGTAAGTAATGGTGTGTAATGCAAGGTTCTGGAGTCATCAAAATCATCATACATTTGGCAGAGTCTTGGTAAGTAACAATCACTTACATAGAAAGATGTATATGGGACAACACACATGGTGTCGGGGCTAGTACTACCCTGATTTCCTTATCTTTCTATGCTCATTACTCAGCCAGTATACATTTTCTTCCAAAATTGTTTGGCACATGACATTTATTTGTAATCTTGAACATTCAGTGTAAGTTTTGTTAGATTCTGTGAGAATTCATTTTCTTTTTTTTACCAGAACTCAAGTTTATCTTTAATTACTAGGCAACTACCCGAACTGAAAGCAGAAAAATCATAGAAGCAGATTGGTGAAAGTTTAAATAAAATTGGATAAAAAGTAAGAAAGTTTTAATCACTAAAGATATGGGCACTTTAAGTTTCCTGAATCGGTAATGACACTGTGACGTGGCGTTCATTAGACAACATTCCAAATTTGTTCAACGCACAAAAATGAATACAATTTCCATTTTTCAAAAATGTATGTCTCAGGATGGCCTCTTCTTTTTAGATGAACTATAATTTAAATAAAATATTTTATGCTATCCATAATATAATTTGATTAATGCCCAAAGGGAGGACACACATATGAGAAAGACAGAAATTAAGAATATTTGTGTACATGACAAAACGGGAGAGTTGTTCATGACTACGTCAAAATCCACTGACCAATTTGCCGATCTGAGCCTCGCATAGATTTAGTGTTCTCATATTTCAAACACTCATAACTACCTTATTATTGCTCATATCTATATCGAAATTTTGCCATTCAGTTTTTCCTATATGTCTTACAAATGAATTTATTACAGGGGTTATATTTTCCCCTAAGACCTTACCTGCTTGACAAATTGTACCAATCCAACCTCCGGGGCAAGTACAGGAGAAAGAATCAAACAAATCCTGGCATGACCCTCCGTTGATGCATGGGTCCGAGTCACATTCATTAGTCTCTGAATATATATAAAGAAAATATCAATGATATGCTTATTTCAGTTATTTATAGACATACTAATATAAATTTTGCGCAATTCTGTTAGTGGCAAAGATAAATTAGAAGGAAAAAAATAGATATTCTAAATTATTCTTCAATATACCCATGACTGTCACAGTGCAAAAAGTGTATTATAAGAGTATGGGCAGTTCTAAATTGAAGGAAAAAATGAAAGGAAAAAAAAGAAGAGATTAATATATCTTAATGCTACACGGGCAAAGACTGTTTATGCTCTGTAATAATATCAAAATTGAAGTTTCAGTATTGATAAAAAAAAAAAATCTTCTATCGGGGGAGCTACACAAGTTGAGAAGCTTTGTCTGTCAAAAACTACAAAAATCAAACTTGGACTTTTAAAAATCAATCTAAGCTAATATCAGCAGCATAGTGCGTCATCTTTTGGAATGTTTGAATATGGCAATGACATATTATTACGTAATCCGAACACGACATCTATCGGCAGTACAATAGGGTACTGAAATTGCCATTGAGTGTATCTCTGAAAGTCTTTGCAATCGTATTCTTTCTTGAAGCGTTTTATTTATTAATTTAATTATTTATTTATTCATTTATTTATTCTATGTTTTTATTCAGGACAGTATCTTTATTACATAAAAAATGCTTTGCAAGAGAGCCCTGTGTTTTAAAGTACAACTAGAAAACAATGTAAATTTTTTTTAATTTTTTTTATGGAAGCAGGTATTCATCACGATACACAATTCTGATAATTTTTTCTTTTACCAATAAAGATAAAATACTACGAACAGTCAGCTCAGTTCGTGATTATCGAGACTTTTATGGTCGCATCTACCATTGTATGGCCGTAGGCGCTATTTGAAATTTATCGGGAGCACCGATAAATTTGATATTTTAATTTCTTGAAATCCTTAGCGTTTTAGAGCCCATTTTTTCAAAGTTGTTTATTATAACACTAGGTTTCACAATGGTAATGCAAATTTTAAATTTCATTATCCAATCCTATTGAACTATTACCAAAACTTTGTATTACCTTGAAAAGTTAAAAGTTAAAGCTCATTCATTTGCATTGTTTCTTAAAAGACATGCGATGAGATTATCCTATGACAGTGTTTATATACCCTAGGAATGCACAATTTCAGAATTGCTAAATGCAGAAATCTTCTTTTCCTTAGAGTAAATTGGGAATCCCTAAGCTCCCCCACTTGAACTTAAACATTCTTCAAGTATTTTTGTATATTCTACCCTCACTGCGATGACAGCATTGTACTATTCCTATGCTGTATAGACTTCACTGGCGGTCGAGTTGTTTAAGCATTTGACTTTAGATGCAAAGGTCATGGGCTCGGCTCAGCACTACTAGTTAAGCACAGAGACGGCTCTAAAAGGGAAATGGTGTTCCCTCTTTTTCAATGCGGATTCCTCAGTAAAATGTAATGCTAAAAACGCTGCCATCGACTGATTTTTGACAAATCGGTGCCCAAAGTGCCCAAATTTCATATTTTAGAAACCACGAGTGTTTTTATGCATTTCAAAACAAATCATTTGACTGAAAATGTTCCACATAATGGAAACAAATGGACCTTAAGCATTGTGATGAATAGTGTAGGTTTCCGCGGTGTATAATTCATTATCAACGACTATCATCAACGGTTTCAACACATCATAAAGCATATGTTTTAATATTGACTCAGTAAAATATACGATTTTCACGCATTTCCTATTGGACCGCGATGAATATATTCAGGATTCCTGGTTCCCCTCAGGTAACCCAATAATGATGTGATATCCGTTAAATTAACAAGTACCTTTAGTAAATATGTACAAACAGGGGCGTCGCTAGACCTTTTTCAGTGGGGGGGGGGGGGGGTGGTAGAGGCCAACGATTACCGACAAAACTAGCGACCAATTACCGACAAAATTAAATGTCCAATATCTACAAAATTAACCCTATAAACCCGGGGCCGAAGGATAAAATGTTTTTTCTATGGACTATCTAAAGTACTTGCATAATTACATAAATATACGAATTATTTCGTCAACTTAGTCAGCATCATAGCTGATATGCAGGCGCAGAGCTAGGATCTTATTTTAGGGAAGGCGGTAGTGAGCAAGCGAATCACTTAAAGAGCGCTCATTAGGGTCTGGGCTGATAGGCCTCTAAATTGTTAGGAAAAGAAGACGATTTATTGTACCTTTCTCGACTGTTAATCCTTTTCTAAATGAAGTTATCCCCCCCCCCTCCAGCGCGAAGCGCGAAAGCTTTGACGTTTTATTAAATTATTAGAGATAGTGGACGATTCGTTGAACCGTGCTCGACTCTTAATCCTTGTCTAAATAAAGCTTCCCCCTCCCGCGTGAAGCGCGGAAGTTTTGGCGTTGTACTAAATTATTAGAGAAAGTAGACGATTCGTTGAACCTTGCTCGACTCTTAATCCTTGTCTGAATGAAGCTTCCCCCTCCGCGCAAAGCGCGGAATTTTTGGCGTTTCATCACAATATAGAGAGAGGAAGTCGATTCGTCGTACCGTTTTCGACTCTTATTACTCCCTATTCATCTGAATTCAGTTTCCCCCTCTCGCGCAAAGCGCGGAAGTTTTGACGTTTCATTAAATTATTAGAGAAATAAGACGATTCGTTGAACCGTTTTTACTCTTAATAAGCCCTATTTGGTGTACTGTTTTCGACTCTTAATCCTTATCTAAATTCAGTTGTCCCCCTTCCGCGCAAAGCGAGGAGGTTTTGACGTTTTATTAAATTATTAGAGACAGTGGACGATTCGTTGAACCGTGCTCGACTCGTAATCCTTGTCTGCATTCAGTTTCCCCCTTTAGCGCGAAGCGCGTAAGCTTTGACATTTCCTTAAAATATTAGAGAAAGAAGACGATTCGTTGTATCGTTCTCGACTCGTCTAAATCAGTTCCCCCCCCTCCCGTGCGAGGCGCGAAAGCTTTGACGTTTTATTAAATGATTATGAAAAGAAGACGATTTGTTGTACCGTTCTCGACTGCTAATTCTTGTCTGAATTCAGTTTCTCCTCCTCTTGCGCAAAGCGTGGAAGTTTTGCATTTCATTAAATTATTAGAAAAAGAAGACGATTCGTTGTACCGTTTTCGACTCTTAATAAGCCCTATTTGGTGTACTGTTTTCGACTCTTAATCCTTATCTGAATTCAGTTGTCCCCCTTCCGCGCAAAGCGCGGAGGGTTTGGCGTTTCATTAAATTATTAGAGAAAGTAGACGATTCGTTGATCCGTGCTCGACTTTTAATCCTTGTCTGAATAAAGCTTCCCCCTCCCGCGCGAAGCGCGAAAATTTTGACGTTTCATTAAATTATTAGAGAAAGAAGATGATTCGTTGACCTTTTTCGACACTTAATAAGCCCTAATTGTCTGAATTCAGTTTTCCCCTTCCGCGCAAAGTGCGGATTTTTTTGGGGCGTTTCATCACAATATAAAGAAAGGAAGACGATTCGTCGTTCCGTTGTTGACTCTTAAACCTTGTTTGAATTTAGTTTCCCCGAAAATTTTAAACCTCTGATTTCTTTAGCTGATATTATAGGAAAGTGAAACTTCGAGAAAATACGAGTATTGTAGCTGTGGTCACTCTTGAGGTCGTCACAGCGGATAAAAAGTCACAGTTCGTAGTGAAAAAAAACTTGTCGGCCGACCGACAATATAAATCTCACCGACTTCAAACTTCTGCATTGATATAGTATACGAGGATCGAGCAAGAATACCGACACAGCTGACCCGACATAGCAACATATGTACCCATGTATTTCTTGCTCCCTCGACGAGACGACTCCACCCAACAACCCCCTTCTCTCTCCCCCTACTCCCACTCCTCCTCTCTCTGGCTCTTGCCTCTCCTCTCTCTCCTCTCGTTCAACCCTGTTTGTTTTGTTTCCCTTTTACTCTTTTTTCTCTCTTTTTTCCTCCCGTTTCTTTCTTTTACTTTCTTTCCTCTCCTCCCTCTTTTTCTTTTTTTCTCTTTCTTTCTTCTCTTTTCTTTCCATTCTTTTCCTTTCTTTCCTTTCTTTTCCTTTCTTTCTTTTCTTTTACTTTTCTTTTCTTTCCCTTTCCCTCTCTTTTTCCCTCCCCCTTTTCTCTTTTTTTCGACGGCAGCGCAATTTTACCGACAATATCCTGACAGGTGGAGGGGTGTCACACCCCCCACAGGTCATTTATACATAAAATAATCTATCAACTGTGATCGACGTGCTCAACCCGCGAACAGACAAGACTACAAATTTGCTTCGGAAAATATCTCGATGATTTATATTTCTTCTCGTCAATATATTTTATCTCCTATGTCTTAATAAATAATATTACTATGACTTTGATTAAAATTGTCTTCCTAAAAAGTTACAGAAACAAACTGTGTACTTGTGTATAAAACTCTGAGTGGCGGGAAAGTAATGAAAGAGAGAAAGGGGTTATGGTATAAGAATAAAAACAGAGAATAATATAAGGAAAGATAGAGAGAAAATGATAGAATTACAAAAACAAGGAATAACATGAGAGAATGTGATAGAAGGAAAAAACGAAGAATAATATAATGAAAGACAGAAAGAAAAAGTGATACAATGATACAAACAAAGAATAACATAATGAATAGTAGGAAGAAAATGATAGAACGATAACAGCAAATAATTACATGAGAAAAGGTGATAGAATGAAGAAAAAAGAATTACATGACGTAAGATAGAACGAAAAATGATAGAATGATACAACAAACAATAACATATAATAAGAGATGATAGAAGAAGAAACAAAATAACGTAATGAAAGTCATAATGAGAATATGATAAAGATTATATATAATATAAAGATAGAAGAGAAGATGAAAGATGGAAAAACAAAGAATGACATAAGAAAAACAGACAGAGAAAATGATAGAAGAAAAACAAAGAATAACATGACGAAATATGGAAAGAAAAAAAAAGATGAAATAATAAACGAAGAATAACGTAATAAGTGAAAGAAGAAAAAGCAAACACTAACATAAGGATGCACAGAAACAGAAAGTGATAGAATGATAACAATCCAGAATAACATAAGAGGAGGCGATAGAAGGAAGAAACGAAGGATAGCATAAGGAAAGATAGGAAGAGAAAATAATAGAACAATACAAACAATGAATAACATAATAGAAGGTGATGAAAGAAAAAACAAAGAATAACATAAGGAATATTTAGGGAGGAAATGATAGAACGATAAAAACGCTACGAGCTCTTCTTTTCGACGTGAAACTGCAAGGTTTCCCTCTCTGACATATTCGAAAGTCTAATATCATCAATAGACACGTCCGATTCGTCATTCATATTTCACAAGTTCAGCGCCAAAAAATGTAAAGAATTATTGAAACTAGAAGAGAAATACAGCAACCGTCAAACAAAGAAATATCAATAGAATATACCCACGTTTTATACGCATAGCTTACGTAAGAACTTCCTCACGCGTTTTGCATCCGGAGTGGGTGTACAGCTCACCCCTGACACAATGACGTTACAGACGTCTGGTCGGTAACTGTAAACTCCCTTATTACCTCAGAAATAGTTTATAGCAGACCTCTTTACTGTCTACAGTTGATGGTACTTAGGGCCCTTTGGAGCAACTTAATCTAAACCATAGTTTATTGTTCATAATGGGTTTTCTTCACCAAACGAACGTTTTCAGCCAAAATATTTGTGCTGAAATGCATAAACACGGGTGGCCCATAAAACGGGTGGCCCCTAAAACATAAACTTTAGGCACTTTGGGCACTGATTTTGCTGTTTACCTTAATATACTGTCTAAAGCATGATATTACTTTACACTGATTTGCTACTCTCCATCTACTGGTAAGTAGGAATTCCTTGAATTCTGTGAGCATAAGCCTAGCAGAGCCGGAGTAATGCCATAAGCAACTTACGTGATGAATATAATATCCATTATTATAATTGTTTGTAATTAATTATCTTTGTTATTATTAATATTACCATTATCATTATTATTATCGTTATTGTTATTATTGCTATTATTTGTATTGTTATTTATCTGACAAGGACATTACTTTTAATTGGTTCTTTGCTTCTTGGGGTTATATTAAAAGCAAAACATCGAAAAGAAGGAAAAAATAGTCACCTGTATGACATCGTGTTCCCATCCAGCCAGAATTACAGGTACAGCTGAATTCATTCTGAAGATTGCGACAACCCCCTCCGTTAAAACACGGGTTAGACGAGCACTCGTTCACGTCTGCATAGAACGAAAAGTCAACAACAAGTCAGTTTAGTTATGATAGTGTAGAGAATGAATAAATGCAACTGATAATTTCGTGTATCATTGTATTTGGATACAATTCGATTTACTTTCCTACCTTCAAAACATGCTATGATTAAAGTTGATCAATACGCCTTTCTTCCAAACCACTGAACAATCAGATACTATCGTGTTTTGGACGATTTCTACGAAGCATTATATATATATAAGAAATGGTTGGTGCATGCTCTCAGGCGCGGATCCAGGGGGGGGCCGAGCGGGCCTTGGCCCCCCCCCCCCCCGCAAAAAAAAAAAAAAAAAAAAAAAAAAAAGAGAAAAAAGGAAAAGAAGCGAAAGGGAAAGAGGAGAGAAAGGGAAAGAAAGAAGAGGAAGAAGAAAAGAAAAGGGGGAAGAAGGAGATCGGGGGGCCGAAAGGGCTTTGCCTCCCAGGCTGTTGACCCCCCCCCCCCCCCATAAAACAAACAAAACGTACTGATAGGGGGGGGGGGCTTAGTGGAAATCAAATTCAAACGTGTTTATTTCTAATTTCACAACGGTAGATTACAAATAATGCTGAAATGACATGATTTCCGAGATTTTTTCTCACTTTTTAGTAAATTATACGTTTGTATGTGTTTGTTGGAAAATGACAAATTCCTAAATTTGCAGCCAGGCAAGAAATATGATTCTCGAGATTCCAACATGTAAGGGCCCGAGGTACGGCGGGGATCGGGAGCCTCGAGCTCTCCCCCCCCCCCCCACACTTTTTTTGAAAAAGTATATTAAAGAGAAAAAAAATAGAATGAGAGCAAGAAAGAAAGAATAGTTAACTGCCAGTGTTAACAAATAATGAGGCATCAAAATATGCTCATCTGACCGTGATTAAATGCCTAAAACCCCTAAGCTTCCGTGGGCTCTGCCCCCTGGATCCCACCAAGGGCCCTACGGCGGGCCCTTAGATGCTCATCTGACGGTAATTTAATGTCTAAAACCCCTGATTTTGGGGGGCTCCGCCCCCTGGACCCAACGCCAAATAGTTACCTGCCAGTGTCACGAAATAATAAAACTGAATTCAGACGAGGATTAATATTCGAGAATGGTACAACGAATCGCCTTCTTTCTCTTATAGTTTAATGAAACGTCAAAGCTTCCGCGCTTCGCGCAGAAGGGGGAGAGGGGGGGGAACTGAATCTAAACAAGGATTAAGAGTTGAGAACGGTTCAACGAATCGTCTTCTTTCTCTAATGATTTAATGAATCGTAAAAGCTTCTACGCTTCGCGCGGAAGGGGTAAACTGAATTCAGAAGAGGATTAAGAGTCGAGAACTGTACAACTAATCGTTTTGTTTCTCTAATGATTTAATGAAACGTAAAAGCTTCCGCGCTTCGCGCGTGAGGGGGGAGGGGAGTCTAAATTCAGACGAGTTTCATTTTCGAAAACGGTACAACGAATCGTCTTTTTTTCTAATGATTTAAGGAAACTTAAAAGGGGGGAACCTGAATTCAGACGAGAATTTAGAGTCGGAAACTCTACAACGAATCGTCTTCTTTCTCTAATAGTTTAATAAATCCTAAAATTTTCCGCGCTTCGCGCGAGAGGGGAAAAACTAAATTCAGAAGAGAATTTTTTTCGAGAACTGTACAACGAATTGTTTTGTTTCTCTAACGATTTAATGAAACGTAATAGCTTCCGCGCTTCGCGCGAGAGGGGGGGGGGGAATCTAAATTCAGACGAGGATTATTTTCGAAAACGGTACAACAAATCGCCTTTTTTCTCTAATGATTTAAGGAAACTTAAAAGCTTCCGCGCTTTGCGCGGTAGGGAGGGGGAGGGGGGAACCTGAATTCAGACGAGAATTTAGAGTCGAGAACTCTACAACGAATCGTCTTCTTTCTCTAATAATTTAATAAATCCTAAAATTTTCCGCGCTTCGCGCGAGAGGGGAAAAACTAAATTCAGAAGAGAATTTTTGTCGAGAACTGTACAACGAATTGTTTTGTTTCTCTAACGATTTAATGAAACGTAATAGCTTCCGCGCTTCGCGCGAGAGGGGGGGGGGGAATCTAAATTCAGACGAGGATTATTTTCGAAAACGGTACAACAAATCGCCTTTTTTCTCTAATGATTTAAGGAAACTTAAAAGCTTCCGCGCTTTGCGCGGTAGGGAGGGGGAGGGGGGAACCTGAATTCAGACGAGAATTTAGAGTCGAGAACTCTACAACGAATCGTCTTCTTTCTCTAATAATTTAATAAATCCTAAAATTTTCCGCGCTTCGCGCGAGAGGGGAAAAACTAAATTCAGAAGAGAATTATTTTCGAGAACTGTACAACGAATTGTTTTGTTTCTGTAACGATTTAATGAAACGTAATAGCTTCCGCGCTTCGCGCGAGAGGGGGGGGGAATCTAAATTCAGACGAGGATTATTTTCGAAAACGGTACAACGAATCGCCTTTTTTCTCTAATGATTTAAGGAAACTTAAAAGCTTCTGCGCTTTGCGCGGTAGGGAGGGGGAGGGGGGAACCTGAATTCAGACGAGAATTTAGAGTCGAGAACTCTACAACGAATCGTCTTCTTTCTCTAATAATTTAATAAATCCTAAAATTTTCCGCGCTTCGCGCGAGAGGGGAAAAACTAAATTCAGACGAGAATTATTTTCGAGAACTGTACAACGAATTGTATTGTTTCTCTAATGATTTAATGAAACGTAAAAGCTTCCGCGCTTCGCGCGAGAGGGGGGAGGGAAATTCTAAATTCAGACGAGGATTATTTCCGAAAATTGTACAACGAATCGTCTTTTTTCTCTAATGATTTAAGGAAACTTAAAAGCTTCCGCGCTTCGCGCGGTAGGGAGGGGGGGGAACCTGAATTCAGACGAGAATTTAGAGTCGAGAACTCTACAACGAAACGTCTTCTTTCTCTAATAATTTAATAAATCCTAAAATTTTCCGCGCTTCGCGCGAGAGGGGAAAAACTAAATTCAGACGAGATTTATTTTCGAGAACGGTACAACGAACCGTCTTCTTTTTCTAATAATTAAATGAAACGTCAAAGCTTCCGCGTTTCGCGGAGGAGGGAGGAGGAAATTCGCCCCTCCCTGCACCGACCCCCCCCCCCCCCCCCCCGCATCACGTCACTGTTGGTCACCATTACGTATCAATATTTGGCTCGCATAATTTCTAATTTGGGCCCCCCCCCCCTAAGAAATCCTGGATCCGCGCCTGCATGCTCTCTAGATATCTCTGAATGTTTTGACTTTGTTGACAACGAGCTACTTGTATTCAAACTTGAAAAATACGGAATTACTGACAATAGGCTCATATGGTTAAAAAACTATTTAAGTAATAGGAAGCAAGTGGTATACTCCAAAGGAAAACTATCTGATATAAGAGAGATTTCTATCGGGGTACCACATGGCAGTGTCCTGGCCCCCATTTTATTTCTAATAATCATAATCGGTATATCTGAATGTATATTTAAACTGAAGGCGTCTACAACATATTTGCTGATGATGTTGTAGTCTTTGTCGCAGATAGTAATTTAGGTGATGTTACAAAGAATTTACAAAGAATTTACAAAAAGATATAACTGCTCTAAATAATTGGTATGATCAAAATTTTATTAACAGAAGTAAAACCAAAACAATGCTAATAAAATAAAGATCATCTGATATATTAAATATATTCATAAAAGATGAACTGATAGAACAGGTACAATCTATAAGATATTTAGGTATAGTGACTGATGAAAACTTGAAGTGGACTTTATATTTAAGAGACTTATGTAAATACATTGCCTATAACATTTATTATCTAGGAATGATGGGTAAATTCCTAAATTCACAACTATTGAACACTCTTTATAAGTGTATAATCCAACCCTGTGTAGACTATGCAATCTCTGTATGGGGAAATTGCCCAGCCAGCTACAAGCTGCCCCTTCAGAGATTACAGAAAAGAGCTGCTAGATATATAACTGGTATATCTGCCTATGAAATTGCAAGCGGAAAAACATTGATAAAACAACTTTACTGGCAAACTATTGATCACCGCCAAGATTATTTTCTGGCTATGCTTATGTTTAAATGCATAAGGGGCATTGCTCCACCTCCCTTATCAAACGGAATAGAAATGTTTTCGACCGCCATGGCCTTAATACAAGAAATACAAACTCTCTAAATGTATTATTGCTCAAACCCAACGTGACCTTATTCAAACAATCTTTTAAGTTTGCTGGAGCAGTTAATTGGCACAAGCTTCCCAATAATATCCAAAATGCCAGTTCAGTAGACAGTTCTTCCTTTATTCGATAAAGTTTGTTCACTGCCGTTTCTCCTTACTACTACAGTATTATATGAAATAACTAACTAAAATGATTGCCAACCCTATTATTTAGGAAACTACATGTACTAACATTACGTTGTGTATTTCTTATCTATGTTATATAATTGTTTGGTGGAGGCCTATATAGCTGCTAAGACATTTCTTGTTCTATTTTTATATTCGTTTTCTAATTGATTATACTACACTTGTCAATAGTTTGTGTTGATCCCCTTATCTATCTATGTATTTGTTCGTAAGATTTATGCATATCTCCCTCCCCCCTTTTCCGTTTTCCCTTATGTTTTCTTTCCTATTTATGCTGTTTCTATTTGTTACCGTTTGTATAGAACGGCTATTTTCCTTGTAAACACTCTTATTTTCAGTTCTTAAATTTGTATTTTCCTTCTTTATACATGACTATTATGTAAAAACAGCCTGCGAGCTGATCAATGTTATCCGGTTAAAATGTGTGTGAATAAATAAATAAATAAGCATGGTAATCCATATTTGCTACTCTCCATCTACCGGTTATAAGGAATTACTTGAATGCTGTGACGACCGAAATCCTTAGCCAAGCAGAGCCGGGAAAATATTGGAGTGACCTAAACACCTCACTTGATAGATATAATATTAATTAATATCATTTTGTTTGTTTTATTATAATTATTATATGTATTACCATTTCAAACCATTATCATTATTATTAACATTATTTTTATTATTTTTTATTATCATTATTGTTATTTATCTGACGAGGACATTACTTTTGTATGGACATCATCTTACATCAAATAAAATCACATAAAAAATGGTGCTTGAGGTTATATTCAAACAAAAACATCGAAAAGCATGACAAAATAATTACCAGTACGACATCTTGTTCCCGTCCAGCCATAATTACAGGTACAACTGAATGCATTCTGAAGATTGCGACAATCCCCTCCATTAAGACACGGGTTAGAAGAGCACTCGTTCACGTCTGCAGAGAAGGAAAATTCAATAACAAGTCAGTTTAGTTATGACAGTGTAGAGAATGAATAAATGCAACTGATAATTTCGTGTATCATTGTATTTTGATACCGAAATGGAGATTAAATGTGATCCTATTACCTCAGAAATAGTTTACAGCAGCCCTCTTGACTGTCTAGATTTGATGGTCCTTAGGGCCCATTAGAGCAACTTAATACCATATTTCAGGGTTCATAGTGGAAATTTCTTTACCAAACAAACGTTTTCAGCCAAAATATTTGTTCTGAAATGCATAAAACACGGGTTGCCCCTAGCACATAAACTTTGGGCACTTTGGGCACCGATTTTGCTGATTACCTAACTATACTGTCTATAAGGCAAACAAAAGGCTCAAGAATTATTTAAAAAAATATCGACCAATTTCTGTTGCTAGTCATATTCCCAAAATTATAGATAAGGAAGTTCAATTTACAGTTTCTTTCCTACCTTCAAAAACATGATATGATTAATGTCGAACAATATATATAAAATATAAGAGAGCTTTCTATCGGGGTACCACAGGGCAGTGTCTTGGCCCCCATTTCGTTTTTTTATATTCATAAACGATATATCTGAATGTATAACTAAAGGCGTCTACAACGTATTTGCTAATGATGTTGTCGTATTCGTTTTAGATAGTAAGTTAGATGATGTTACAAAGAAATTATTAGAAGATATTATCGCTCTAAATAATTGGTAAAAGCAAAATCGATTAGGCATTAAAGATACTATTTTCCTTTTGCAGCCAACATCAAAATCTTTAGAACTTTGCAGGAATTATTAATATTATGTCATGTACGTCCTATCTGTGAAATTTAAACGTTAGCAGTGCCCTAATATTCAAATTATTCAAGGAAACCCGTTTACTTGCTAGACTTCACTGTCAGACACTACTGAGTGACTGACTGTTTTTTTTTCTTCTTCTTTGGTAACAACGTACATAAAATGAGTTGTAAAGGGTACATGAGCATTTGTCTACACCAAAAACCCACTTCTTGTAAAGACCAAAATTTAACTGATTGAATCAATTCGCAGCACAAAACGTACGACCATTCGGTACAATTGTCTGAAATTCAGACTATTACTTACTGTATTGGTAGCACTTAAGTAGTTTCGACAACCAATAGTAGTTATTTTCCCACTTAAAGATATTTTGAAGCCCCCTTTATTTAGGGATGTTCTAAATTCGAATTATCTTTCAAATGCCGTGTTGATTTAATATTTTCAGTTTGTTGCCCTGCAAATGGGATAACCTTTAACACAAATTAAATTAAAATACAATTGTCTGAAATTCAGACTATTACTTACTGTATTGCTGGCACTTGAGTAGTTTCGACAACCAATAGTAGTTATT
The DNA here is from genome assembly GCA_035222895.1 of Strongylocentrotus droebachiensis. NCBI lineage: Eukaryota > Metazoa > Echinodermata > Echinoidea > Camarodonta > Strongylocentrotidae > Strongylocentrotus > Strongylocentrotus droebachiensis. The sequence goes on along the minus strand of JAVYIG010001469.1, from coordinate 267,830 downwards.
TTCCCACTTAAAGATATTTTGAAGCCCCCTTTATTTAGGGATGTTCTAAATTCGAATTATCTTTTAAATGCCGTGTTGATTTAATATTTTAATGTTTTGCCTTGCAAATGGGATAACCTTTAACACAAATTAAATTTAAACATTTCTAATAAAATAAAGACCATCTGATATATTAAATATATTCATAAAAGATGAACTGACTAAACAGGTAAAATCTATAAGATATTTAGGTATAGTGACTGATGGAAACTTGAAGTGGAATGTATATTTAAGAGACTTATGTAATTCTATTGCCTACAAATTTTATTCTCTAGAAAAGCTGAGTAAATTCCTAAATTCAGAACTATTGAGCACCTTTCACACGTGTACAATCCAACCCTGTGTAGACTATCCGATCTCTGTATGGGAAAACTGCCCATCCAGCTACAAGCTGCCCCTTCAGAGATTACAGAAAAGAGCTGCTAGAAAAGTAACTGGAATCCGCTCTGCCTATGAAATTGCAAGCGGCAATACATTGATAAAACAACTTTCCTGGCAAACTATTGATCACCGCCATGATTATTTTCTGGCTATGCTTATGTTCAAATGCATAAGGGGCATTGCTCTACCTCGCTTATTAAACGAAATAGAAATGTATTTCGACCGCCATGGCCTTAATACAAGAAATGCAAACTATCTAAATGTAGTATTGCTAAAACCGAACGTGACCTTATTCGAACAATATTTTAAGTATGCTGGAGCGGTTAATTGGAACAAGCTTCCCAATGATATCCAAAATGCCAATTCAGTAGACAGTTTTAAACACCAATATAAAAAATCTTCCTTTAATCGATAAAATTTGTTCACCGCTGTTTCTCCTTACTACTACAGTTTTATATGCAATAACTAAATCAAATGATTGCTGACCCTATCTAAGAAATTACATATACTTACATTACATTGTATATTTGTTATCTATCTTGATTGGTCGAGGCTTATGTAGCTCCTAAGACATTTCTTGTTCTATTAATATTTTTTTTCATTTCTAATTGATTATACTACACTTGTCAATAGTTTGTGTTGATCCACTTATCCATCGATGTATTTTGTTCGTAAGATATATGCATATCTCTTTTTCCCCTCTTTCCGTTTTCCCATATTGTTTTCTTTCTTATTTATGCTGTGTGTTTTTTGTTGTTACCGTTTGTATAAAATTGCTATTTTCCTTGTAAACACTCTCATTTTCAGTTCTTAAATTTGTATTTTCCTTCTTTATGCAGGACTATCATGTAAAACAACCTGCGAGCTAATCAATGTTATCCTGTTAAAATATGTTTGAATGAATAAATAAATAAGCATGATACTCTACATTTGCCACTTGCCATCTACTGGTAAGAAGGAATTCTTTGAATGCTGTGAGCACCGAAATAATTAGCCTATCAGAGTCGGGGGAAAATTGGAGTGCCGTAAGCACCTCACGTGATAAATATAATATTATAGTATTAATGACTGCTTTGAGAGACAAAGCCGAGGGCAATAGCTCGAGTGTAACCTTCCCGAGAGCGTATAAAAACAACTATGTCTCAAAAATCAAAGCAGTCATTAATACTTTTATATACCGAAAAGGGTCATAGAATATATGTGCGACTTACCAATCATGGTAATCAAGTTTGTTTACGCTATCGAGACAGCAGACTAAGCGGTGTAAGGGCACAAGGTACATACAAATACGTATGTGGGCCTATGAACGGGCTGGATTTTTTGTGTCACTGAAATGTGCACAGAATTCGAGTAATTCATCTATTAAATGAATATAACAAACAGGAAACAAGTCAAAGGTAAGGACAAGAATCAGTGCTCATCAATATAACAGAAATTTTGCATGAAATACCATCAGGAAAGCTATCTAAATTTGTCAGAAATTAGCGACAAACACACCATATTCAGCGCTGCAATGACGCACAAAACTGCGTAGAATTCAACTTTTCATCCACCAAATGATTTCAAACACTTGCACTATACAATCTTCAATACCTGTATCATCGTTATCGCAAGCAATACAATCACAATCTATATCTAGACCTAGATCTACGGCTAATAATAAGACTAATTCACGTAGGGCCTACCCTTTTGGTGTTCTTGCTGTCTAGCGACCAATTCGAACACACACAATGTATGGTATCCGCGCTCGCTCAAACCAGTTTTTAACATTTGAACCAATGGGTATTTCACCAAGACTGAACTATTTTCCCGGTAACTGGACTTTTGCCGGGATTTTACCAATTTTAATACATGGGTTTGGCTTTTTTTTTTTTTTACGGGAATGGCTAAAACCACACCTGCAATTTCGACCAATCAAATGGCTGGATTTCTTAAATGAGGTATATAATCATTATTATAAAAAAAATTGGTACTATTATAAATATTGTTGTTATTACCTTTACCATTATCGTTATTATTATCATAATTGTTATTATTGTTTTTATAATATTTGGTATTTATCTGACAAGAAATTAATTATTTAAGGACATCATCTTACATCAAATAAAATGACATATTAAATGGTGCTTCAGGTAATATTAAAAAAAAAACATCGAAAAGAATGAAGAAAAAAAGTCACCTGTATGACATCGTGTTCCCGTCCAGCCAGAACGACAGGTACAACTGAATGCATTCTGAAGATTGGTACAACCCCCTCCGTTAAAACACGGGTTAGAAGAGCACTCGTTCACGTCTGCAGAGTAGGAAAAGTCCTTAACAAGTTAGTCTCGTTATGGCAGTGTAGAGAATGAATAAATACAACAGATAATTTCGTGTATCATTGTATTTTGATACCGAAATAGAGATTAAATGTGATCCTATTACCTCAGAAATAGTTTAAAGCAGTCCTCTTGACTGTCTAGAGTTGATGGTCCTTCGGGCCCATTAGAGCAACTTAATCTATACCATATTTCATTGTTCATAGTGGATTTTCTTTACCAAACAAAGTTTTCAGCCAAAATATTTGTTCTGAAATGCATACAAAAAAGGGTGGCCCCTTTTACATAAACTTTAGTCACTTTGGGAACCGATTTTGTTGTATACCTTACTTTCCTGTCTAAAGCATGTTATTACCCTACATTTGCTACTCTCGATCGTCCGGTAAGAAATAATTACTTGACTGCTGTCAGCACCGAAATCATTAGCCAAGCAGAGCCAGAGTAATATTGGAGTGCTGTTATCACCTTATGTTATTATTATTATTATTATTATTATTATTATTATTATTATTATTATTATTATGACTATTACCATTTTCATAATGATTATCATTATTGTTATTATTATTATTATCGTTATCATTATCATTATTGTCCTTATTGTTATAATCATTATTGTTATTTATCTCACAAGGACATTACTTTTTTTTTTATAGACATCTAACATCAAATCAAATCACATAACAAATGTTGATTGAGGTTATATTTAAAGCAAGACATACAAAAGAATGAAAACAAATAGTTACCAGTTTGACATCTTGTTCCCATCCAGCCAGAATGACAGGTACAGCTGAATGCATTCTGAAGATTGTTACAACCCCCTCCGTTAAAACATGGGTTAGACGAGCACTCGTTCACGTCTGCATAGAAGGAAAATTCAATAACAATTTAATAAAATTAGAGCATCTTAATCTATACCACATTTCATTCTTCATAGTGGATTTTCTTTACCAAACAAACGTTTTCTGCCAAAATATTTGTTCTGAAATGCATAAAACACGAGTGGCCCCTAACACATAAACTTTGGGCACTTTGGGCACTGATTTTGCTGATTACCTAACTATACTGTTCATATGGCAAAAAAGGCTTTAACAAAATTATACAATCATCGGCAAATTTCTGTTGCTAGCCATATTCCCAAAATAATAGAAAAGAAAGTTCAACTACAGTTTTTATCCTACCTTCAAAAACATGATATGATTAATGTCGATCAATACGTCTTTCTTCCAATCTACTCACCTATAACATACTCACATCGTGTCTCAGACGATTTCTACTAAGCCTTAAATATGAAAGAAATGGTTGGTGCATGCTTTCTAGACATTTCTAAATGTTTTAATTTTGTTGACCACGAGCTTCTTCTATTCAAACTCGAACAAATTGAAATTACTGAAAATAGGCTGATATGGTTCAAAAACTATTAAACTAATAGGAAGCAAGTGGTATACTCCAAAGAAAAACTATCTGATACAGAGAGCTTTCTATTGGTGTACAACAGGGCAGTTTCCTGTCCCCCATTTTGTTTCTAATATTCATAATCGGTATATCTGAATGTTTATTTAAACTGAAGGCGTCTACAACATATTTACTGATGATGTTTTAGTCTTCGTTGCAGATAGTAATTTAGGTGATGTTACAAAGAATTTACAAAAAGATATTAACGCTCTAAATAATTGGTATAATCAAAATCGATTACGCATTAAAGATGCTATGTCCCTTTTGCAGCCAACATCAAATTATGTAGAACTTTACATGAATAATGAATATGTCATGTATGTCCTATCTGTGAAATTTAAACGTAAGCAATGCCCTGATATTCAAATTATGCAAGGAAATCCGTTTACTTGCTAGACTTCACTCTAAGACACTATTGAGTGACTGACTGGCTTTTTTCTTCTTTGGTAATAACATACATAAAATGAGCTGTAAAGGGTACATGGGCATTTGTCTACACAAATAACCCACTTCTTGTAATGACCCAAATTCAACTGATTGAATCATTGCGCAGCACAAAACGTACGACCATTCGATACAATGGTCTGGAAATCAGACTATTACTAACTGTATTGGTAGCACTTAAGTCGATTCGACAACTAATAGTAGTTATTTCCCCCACTTAAAGATATTTTGAAGCCCCCTTTTCTTTAGGGATGTTCTAGATTAGTATTATCGTTCAAATGCCGTGTGGATTTAATCTTTTTATTTTTTGGGCCTGCAAATTGGATATGGTACCTTTAAGACAAGTAAAATTAAAACAATTCTAATAAAATAAAGACGATCTGATATATTAAATATATTCATAAAAGATGAACTGACTAAACAGGTAAAATCTATAATATATTTAGGTATAGTGACTGATGGAAACTTGAAGTGGAATGTATATTTAGGAGACTTATGTAAATCTATTGCCAATAAATGTTATTCTCTAGGAAAGCTGAGTAAATTCCTAAATTCAGAACTATTGAGCACCCTTTATACGTTTGTAATCCAACCCTGTGTACACTATCCAATCTCTGTATGGGGAAACTGCCCATCCAGCTACAAGCTGCCCCTTCAGAGATTACAGAAAACAGCTGCTAGATATGTAACTGGTATCTCTGCCTATGAAATTGCAAGCGGCAATACATTGATAACAATTAATTTCCTGGCAGACTATATTGATCACCGTCATGATTATTTTCTGGCTATGCTTATGTTCAAATGCGTAAGGGGCATTGCTCCACCTCGCTTATCAAACGAAATAGAAATGTATTTCGACCGCCATGGCCTTAATACAAGAAAGGCAAACTATCTAAATGTAGTATTGCTCAAACCCAAGGTGATCTTCTTCAAACAATCTTTTAGTGTGCTGGAGCGGTTAATTGGAACAAGCTTCCCAACGATATCTAAAATGCCAATTCAGTAGACAGTTTTAAACACCAATATAAAAACAATCTTCCCTTAATCGATATAATTTGTTCACTGCCGTTTCTCCTTGCTACTACAGTTTTTATATACAATAACTAATTAAATGATTGCTAACCCGATAATCTAGGAAACTACATATACTTACATTACGTAGTATATTTGTTATCTATCCACTATAATTGATTGGTTGAGGCTTATGTAGCTGCTAATTCATTTATTGTTATTTTATTTTCATTTCATAATTGATTATACTACACTTGTCAATAGTTTGTGTTGATCCACTTTAATATCCATCGATGTATTTTGTTCTTAAGATATATGTTTATCTTTTTTTCCCTTTTTCCGTTTTTCCCTATATGTTTTCTTTCCTATTTATGCTGTTTTTTCTGGTTACCGTTTGTTTAAAACTTCTATTTTCTTTATGCAGGACCATTATGTAAAACAGCCTGCAAGCTGATCAATGTTATTCTGTTAAAATATGTTAGAATGAATAAATAAATAATCATGATACTCTACATTTGCTACTATCCTTCTAACGGTAAGAAGGAATTCCTTGAATGCTGTGAGCACCGAAATCATTAGCCTATCAGAGTCGGGGAAATATTGGAGTGCCGTTAGCAACTCACGTGATAGATATAATATTCATTAATATAATTTGATGGGGTATTATTATAATTATTGTTGCTATCATCATTTTCATTATCATTATTGTTATTATTGTTTTTATTATTATTTTTATTTATCTCACAAAGACATTACTTTTTTTTTATAGACATCTAACATCAAATCAAATCACACGACAAATGTTGATTGAGGTTATATTTAAAGCAAGACATACAAAAGAATGAAAACAAATAGTTACCAGTTTGACATCTTGTTCCCATCCAGCCAGAATGACAGGTACAGCTGAATGCATTCTGAAGATTGTTACAACCCCCTCCGTTAAAACATGGGTTAGACGAGCACTCGTTCACGTCTGCATAGAAGGAAAAGTCAACAACAAGTTAGTCTAGTTATGACAGTGTAGAAAATGAATAAATTTAACTGATAATTTCGTGTATCATTGTATTTTGAAACCGAAATGGGATTAAATGTAATCCTATAAAAGTTGATATTCTTAGACAATCCCAAATATTGAGATAATTACATCAATAGAAAGCTTTTAACCCCTCTAATCTCTCTCAACGTGCTTTCTATGGAACATCCGGGTACATGAATATACCTTTTCGTGACGTGATGTCATATATAGTAGAAAGCTGTCAGCACCGAAATCATAAGCCTAGCAGAGCCAGAGTTATATTGGAGTGCCGTAATTACCTTACGTTATTATTCATATTATTATTATTATTACTATCATAATTTTTTGTATTTATTTTATAATTATGACTATTACAATTTTCCTTATGATGATCATTATTGTTATTATTATTATTATCATTATCATTATCATTATTGTTATTTTTGTTTTTATTATTATTGTTATTTATCTTACAAGGACATTACATTTTTATAGACATCATCTAACATCAAATCAAATCAAATAACAAATGTTGATTGAGGTTATATTCAAAGCAAAACATACAAAAGAATGAAAAAAAATAGTCACCAGTTTGACATCTTGTTTCCATCCAGCCAGAATTACAAGTACAACTGAATGCATTACGAAGATTGTTACAACCCCCTCCGTTTAAACACGGGTTAGACGAGCACTCGTTCACGTCTGCATAGAAGGAAAAGTCAACAACAAGTTAGTCTAGTTATGACAGTGTAGAAAATGGATTAATACAGCTTAAAATTTCGATAATCTATCAAAGCATATCTGCACAGATTTCTGTTGCATTTCATATCGTTCATAAGGTTCATATTTATTGTCCATTTAGCAATGGAAATTCGTCATGATACATGGTATTACTATACACATACATAACATATACATTCATACAAAAATCAATAACATAATTATTTGAGTTAACAGTAAACAAAAATAAACAATTAACAATAAAAACAAAGAAAAAGCCATGCATCAAAAATAATATACATGTATATCAAGTGAGGTGGAATGACTTTATGATTTTACAATTTTACAAGTATCGATAATGTATTGCATTGTTATCATTGCTATATAGGCCTTGTATTATTATCAATATTATTGTTATTATTATTATTATTATTAGCATTAACAATGCAAATTGCGATACACATATATATAACATTTTACAAGTATCTTCTTCTTCTTACTATTATTATTATTAATATTATTATTATCATATTATTATTATTATCATTATCATCAATATTAATATTATTATAACTATTATTATTGTTATAATTATAATTGTCACTAATGTCATCATCATCATTATATTATTAATATAATCTTTAATAATATTACTATTATTGTTATGGAAAGGTATCGTTATTGTTTTTATTGCCCTATATGATACCTTCCTCATTTAGTATCGTATGGAGCTATAGGTACAAATGAGTTTAAGAGCCGATTTGTCCGACAGCGTGCTGATCTCAACCTGTTACTGGACCGCATTCTTACATATTTTTTACAAGGTTTAAGGAATAATTTTCATTGAATCTAATAGTTTGAGATTGGTATAGTATCCCGTCTTATCCGGTAATTTTTAGAGCGCCAATATGTAGTTACCTAGTCAAAGGCACTGATGAGGTTGAAAAAACACTGAATAAACCGTCCACAATTCACATGAGAAAGACTTGGGGTAGTGGCTAGTTGCAAGCAATGTGGAGTAGGTATATCTATAGTAGTAGATAGTAGGTCACAAGGTCCTGAGGAATACTGAGGAATACTGTTCAGAAGCAGCAAACGATTCATCACCAAGCAGAGAACGTACGGTGTTTTAGTACTCTAAAGCATATTTACCTGATGATGGCAAGCTCGAGGATTAGATCGGAGGGGGGGGGGGGGGGGGAATTAGCATGTCTTAAATATACACCAGGGGTAATTCATGGATTGCCTACCAGAATATTTGTGTTTGTCCCTCAAAAGAACAAAATACAAAATACAAAACAAAAATATGTTCCAGGTATATCATAGCAAATATAAATCGATTACTTCGTTATATTAATATCATATATGTTATTGATGTCCTTTAGATGCGAATATAAGATGCTTTCATGTCAATTATTATTTTATTGTCATACATTATGGGATATTGAAATGAGCTAATCTTAACCAGCTCTTTTTTTTTTTTTTTTTTTTTTTTTGGGGGGGGGGGCTTTATTTACCAAATGTATAGTTATTTTTCATGCTGAATTACAGTGTTTCTGCAAGTTTGGGTAATAAATATAATGTATGAATATAAACGGAATGCATTGTTTTAAGTATTTGAGGACTTCACAGGAGTTCGAAGTCGATTGTAGTTAGTTAGTCCATGATCATGTTGATTTCGGACGTCATCGTACGTATCGATCCTAATTCCCTTAACAGCATGGCATGAACTAATAAGCGGTCAATTGCGGGAGCTTGAATGAACGTTGATGAAATTGACTGATGTGACGACGAATTCGGCCGGGAAACCTTTATTATTAATCATTCATTATTTCCAATATGATTCGTTAGGCGGGAAAATATTTCGTTTACTTACCATACTGACACCTATCTCCCGTCAGCCCTCCGGCGCAAGTACATGAGAAATAATTCCGTCGATTTGAGCATACTCCTCCATTCATACACGGGTAAGATAAGCATTTATCTATAGCTTGGGAAAAGGGAATATAGAGGAAATCATTAAAAAATTGATGCTACCAGAATATTTGTGTTTGTCCCTCAAAAGAACAAAATACAAAATACAAAACAAAAATATGTTCCAAGTATATCATAGCAAATATAAATCGATTACTTCGTAATATTTATATAGGATTTCCCGGCCAAATTCGCGTTCTTGTCATTCGAATTAATTTACTTTGCATTTAAGTTAGCGCAGATCGGCTTTGCCATCCCAATTATCATTCAATTTTCCAGTTTTTGTATTTAATTTAGGATTTTGGTCGAAGGGTTTCATAGATCTGTCATTCAATTTAGAAACTGCTCAACTAGCATTCAAATTAATATTCACTTGTCGAAGCGTAATTTTTATTATTCAAATTAACACCTGTCATTCGTATTCGTAATATTTTTATTCAAGTTAGGAATGTTAGGGGGAAGAATTGCAACAAACTTTTACAGTTTTTAAATAATGCAGTTAAAATGCATGATTTGCCATTGGGGTCTAAGCTGTTATTCAATTTATTTATTTTCATGACAATGTAGATGGGTGTAGTCAGACATAAAGTAAAAAAGGGGTGAAATCAAGTGATATGGCATTTCTGCACGGACATGTTCATATACCCGGGAAAGGTGGGGGTACCCTCAATCGCCCCTTTTTACTACAGACTCGGAATTTTACAAAAGTAATTCACATCGTCTCTTATACCCAGCACACCCCTCTGTTTTTCTTAAAGAGTTTCATAGTTTACTTGCCCGCCAGCAGATCGATGGCTAAAGACTTGGCTAAATAATGAATCATGTTCAAATTGTTGATTCTAGTCCCTACCCCAGTCACAATATTGTACCCTTCTTCCATAATGAAATTATGATAAATTTATGATGAAACATAAGAAAAACAACTTCCTTACATGAACATTTACAAATATACTGAGACCATCAGGTCCGTAGATGCAAGTCGTTTTTTTTTTCTTCTTAACAATCAAATCTAAATGCTGATGAATATCAGATAAATCTAATAAGTATAAGTGTATAAATGCAAGAAAATGAAATATGATGAAATACACATGAAAAAACAATCTTGAAAGAAAAATAATAAGCTATAAAAAGTGTGTAATAAACGAGAAATGTATATTGACCATCAATTTAAGTGCACAAAGTGCTCATTTGAATGCTACAAATGAATTAGAATGCTAGAAGTACATCGTCGCGTTGTCAGGAAATCGTGTTGCGCCAAATCGAATGACCAAATAGCGAAAGAAGCACATTGTTCATTAATTTGAATGAAACATATGTAGATTCTAACGAAAATTCCATAGATTTGAAAACTAGAAAAGGGAATATAAACCCGAGATATACCTGACTGCACTAAACCCGTCGAATTTGAACTCAAGACAAATTAATTTGAATGACAAACTCACGAATTTGGCCGGGAAATCCTATATTATACATGTTATTGATGTCCTTAGATGCGAATATAAGATGCTTTCATGTCAATTATTATTTTATTGTCATACATAATGGGGTATTGTAATGGGCTAATCTTGATCAGCTCTTGCTATTTGTTAGCTCTATTTACCAAATGTATAATTATTTTTCATGCTGAATTACAGTGTATCTGCAGGTTTGGGTAATAAATATAATGTATGAATATTAAAGGGAATGCATTTTTATAAGTATTGGAGAACTTCACCGGCTGGCAAACTCTCACTATCATTTTACGATAAGTTTCGGTTGTTTGTCTAATCTTATTTTCCGCATGAAAAAAAAGGAATGGTGATATACATACATGTTCATAGCAATACTTTATACGTATATAATGATAATAATAATAATCATAATCATAATAATAATAATGATAAAACTGAAGAAGAAAAAAGAACAAGAAGAACAAGAAGAAGAAAAAAAAAGAGGAAGAAGAGGAAAAAGAAGACGAAGAAGAAGACGAACAGGAATAAAGGAAAAACAAGAAGAAGGAGGAGGAAGTATGCCCAATACTAATTTAAAAGGGCTGGAGGTGCTACTCAAAGTAATTCATAAAAGGGCTCTGTTCATCCAGCTCATCTTATGCACCTCCCTTTCGATATACAACATGATATATTTCAGTGTAATAGTCTTTATGTATAACTTACCAATACAAGAAGGGCCTGAGAACCCCGGACAACATGTAGTCTGAGACCTATAGGACTTACGATAACGTGTTCTACAAGAAACCAGTACACAGAATCGTGTCAATATGAAGAGCTCGGTTCCAAAAGGTAATACATCCATTTGTATTAAAATTGATATTTTTGCATTAATGTACAAATTCCAGTAGCCTCATACATGACACTTCAAAAAAACTAAATTTCCAATTTCGAAAAAAAAAGGAAATCACAGCATTTAAAAATTAGTTCGGTTCCAAAAGGTACTATATCCATTTAAGTTATGCATTGTAACTTGCAAACAGTATTCGAGATTTTCGGTTCCAAAAAGTACTACATCCAATTTCGGTTCCAAAAGGTACTTCATCCACTAAAAAAAAAAAATTAAAAAAAAATCATGAAAATTATTTGTGCAGACTTAGATTTTTTAAATCTTGGTTTTATAGTTGTATCATAATCAGCCAAAGATTCATTCCAAGCTGACATTGCTAACTATGATAATTTAAACTTTAAAATAATCGTGTTTCTCTCAGAACTTAGATTTATGGATGTAATAATACCTTTTGGAACCGAGCTCTTCATATACCCCTTAACATCCTTGATTCGTTTCAAATTCGATTTTGATTTGTTTGTTTGTTTGTTTATTTCCATAGCAATAATCAAACGTTAGATCATATTTATCATAAACATATCGAAATATAGCAAATATGCCATTTCAGTGGCATTAACATAATGCCACCGTTCTTTCAAGGACATTATAAATACACACGTGTATATTAATTGTAATGGAATAAAAGTCAAATTAATATAGTAAAAACCATAATCAAATATGAACAGTTAAAGTTTGAGCTCAATTTTACTGTTTAAAAATAAAAGTGCATAACATAAAGAACATAAGACGAAATACAGTTCTGGTAACAATGATGTTTTACGTAAAATCATACTAATTGAACATTAGTAAAACTTTACAATTATTATTCACTTGTAGGTATTAGATAATTGATTTTTGTGTGGAAAACCGTGATTGGGCCATAGAAAGAAAAACACACTACAAAGAAAGAGGACAAAATATACAATTCCTCATTCTAACCTCAACAATTGCTGTGGTAGACAAAGGAACATCCTTTCATTGCTATTATGTAAAAATGTAGAACAGGTGTAACATGCATATTCACCTGTTCTACTTATTTTTACATAGCAGTGAGGAGATGTTCCTTTGTCTACCACAGCAATTGTTGAGGGTAGAATGAGGAATTGTATATTTTGTCCTCTTTCTTTGTCCGTCATGTTCATAGGGACATGAACAAACAAAATGTGATACGAAACGTCAGAAATGTGGGATGAGTTTAGGTTGACGTTGTATCCACCCCCTAAACAAATAAGAAAGTCAATGAAATGCGGTGTTGAAAATAATAAAGATAGTGAGAGAGGGTAGAAAAAAAAGGGGGAAAAGAGAAGTAATGAAAAATGAGTGAGTTAGAATGTAGTAATTATAAAGAAAAGGAGAGACAAAGATAGAGAGAGAGAGAGAGAGGGGGGTAGAGATGATTGGGTCTTGCTCGTTCAGTTGGAATGCGTATGGCTAACATTTTCTCTTGAAGGACAAATAGTGGTATTGTGTGGTAGGGTACAAAACCTAACAGGCTAACAAAAAAAGAAGGAAATATCATGTTTACAATTGCAACAAAAGATTAGGATTCCTCGAGATAAGCTTGTACAGAAACCATGCTAGATTAAGATGAATGGATTATGTAAATAGTAATCAAATGCGAAAGTAGTTGGTTATATACTGAGCCCCCCTCATTTAAGAACAAAACTTTTGTATAACTGTGTGTTTTTCTTCTTGTGCAGAGTGAACAGACATCTGTAAGAAAAAGTAAGATGTAAAACCTTTAACGGACACGTTCCTCTTCTGTCTTCTGTGCATTTGTAAATATATATACTTGACCAAGCGATTGAAGAAATGAAAACTGAAACGAGCTGAATTACGAGAGATAAAGGACGGCTATGAAAATAATGTCGAAAAGAGGCTACTTCTACCACTATCATCATCATCACCACCGCTATCCCTACTATAAAACCACCGCTATCCCTATTATAAAATGACTCTTTGATTGGACATTTTTATGTTTTTGAAGTATTTCAGGACCAGCGATTTTCTTGAGAATTAACAAAAAAACTAAATTTCAATAAAAGTTAATATAGAAAACAACTTGCCTGTATCTCGTACAACGACCCCAGTTCCACAAGCCGCACTCAGCTACGTAATGTTGATTGTAGGCTTCAGTGTAAGACACAGTAGTTTCATAGGAACTGCATCGAATAATTGAAAATGGGAAATAATCTCTTAATTGTGATTTGTTTTTGGTTAAATCATGTATGTAAAGGTGCTCTATTTGTCATTATAATAATAATAATAATAATAATAATAATAATTACAAAAATAAAGGATTCTTATATAGCGCATGTATCGACCTTGCAAGGTCCTCAAGGTGCTCCAACATTATCTGGCTATGCTAGGCTGCGATTTCGGCGCTCACATCATTCACAGTACTCACTTTACCTTACTCTTTTCCCATGCATATAAATAATATATATATATATATATATATATATATTCCACATACTAAGAATCTTGCTCTACGATTGGTCAAAAGTAAATCACGTAATGAAAGATAGTTCGCCCAGCATTGCTGGGAGAAGCAAAACGTTCGTTACACTGTGTAGATATGCTACTATCTACACAGTGCAACTCACTACCACTGAATATAGAAGTCCTATCTACATAGTGCAACGCACTTTATTTCTAAATGCTGCGTATTGCTCTCCTCTTTAAGCGCTTTTAATGTTAGTACGCGAACCTTGGCCACGCGCGAACTAAATGGTCACACCACCATACTGCACGCACTGTACGTATCGTATACCGTTTGCTATCTGTTAATTGATGACTTGTTGCTCTAAAATGGCGGGAGAAGTTAAATGTTTCCGATGTGGAATATAAAGCAAATTATCACCTTTTGGTTTCGGACGATGGCAAACTATCACTTCCTCGGCGATCTGAATGTATACGCTATCTTCCCTTAGCTTCGCTGAGGAAAGATAGCTACATCCAGATCGCCTCGGAAGTGATAGTTTCTCCCATCACCTTTACCAACGGTAGTTATTTGCTTAATATATGCCTTTAGCTCAACTATTAATCTCTTTTCTTTTATTACAAAATGCTTCATTTGATTTTATGATAATCTTCTGGTAAAATTCGTATTCAGTCATTACCAGAAGTAAAAACCAACTTCAATCTATATTACTCAAACAACAGAATTTGCTCAGCTACCATGACATCATAATCATAATCTTATTTCTACCCCCCCCCCCCCCCGTTTTGTTGAATTAAACTGGAACTTATTTTGTTATAAAAGATGTGAGGTTGATATTAATTGTTTATTGCTTTTTCCTTGTGATATTTACGGGTATAACTTTGCGATCTCAAAGAAAGAATGTTAAAGAAACAATTACAAATAGAACCCTTTTTTGTCAGGATGTGTTCTATTTATAAAATTGGATGGATTTACAAAATACACAATTATAATTCCTTTGAATACTTACGAGTCCCCAGACGAGCATGAACCGTAAATGGGTGTGAACAGTGATGTCATAGTAACAAACACCACCACCGGTGGAAGAAGTCCCAAAGTATCCAAGGCCATTATCACCAAGCTAGCACAATGGACTGGAAATGAAGGTAATTGACAGGAACAATCATCAGTGAACTAAAACCAGCTTTGTATTATTACTTCTACAATACTGGATGAGTCATCATTTTTATTTTTAAAAAGGAGAGACAGGAAAAGATAATAGTATTTTATTTTTAATTAATTTACTTCTCAGGAGAGAAGTACAGGAAAAGGAACAGGAAAAGATAATAGTATTTTATTTTTAATTAATTTACTTCTCACCCTGCCGACCATGCAATTGTTATTATCACCATCGTTTCCAGGTAGTCCTGGGTCGAGACTCGAGAGGAAATATGTGGGCAAAACACCTTGCCCAAGGATGTAAGCAGTAGCACTGAGCAAGGAACAAATCTGTTGTATCAGAGTCAAGAGTCCTCACCAGTATACCACAGTGCTCTTTAATGTTATTTGGATATTCAATGGCTGATAAATAACTTTGAATTAAATTAATACAATCAAAAATCAAAATGATTTTGTTTCCTTTGATCCGATCATTCGTAGTCTATTACTATCAACTCGATTATCTAGTGGAATTAGTATATTCCGAATCGTATAATTTGCATATTCGTAACATATCTCCCCCATAAAAGAAGGGTTATATCAGTAGTTAGAACTTAATTCAGAACAATAGTAAGATCTAAAGGCGAGAAATTAACCACACAAAAAAGCATAAAAAGCTAGCATGAACATCATCTTTCTCATATCGAAGACAGACCGATTAGTCCTTTCATTCAAACATTCAATAACAAAACACAAACTGCAGAAAAAGGAAAACAACTTCGATAGATAACATTATATGTTCTCTTCTTGAACCTGTAAATAAGTACTAGGACATTAACCAGACGCAATGCCTGTGTTTTGTAAACAACCATGAACTGTAGTGGTCGAAACACATCTCTACACATCCCACATAATGAATAGAATACATGAATGAGCGTAATACATGGATGAGCGTAATTGTTCAAGTTCAAGTTCATTTATTCAAAACCACACAAAACATGATATAATCTTTTACATGAAAAAGAGACTGGTAATAGTACATCATTAAGTGAATGGTTTTAGGACCCCTGTAGAAGCTAAGCTTGTGAGCGGGGCCCTATAGTCAACAAAATACATACATTAACGATATGGCAAGGTGAATAAAAAGAATGTAATGTTTATACAAGGGATGGAAACAAACTAAGCTACAGAATATAGAACACAAACAAATATTCACACACACACGCGCGCACACACACACACACACACACACACACACAGTCCTTAGTGGTCTATAAGCATTTGAGAATGAGAAATTATTAAGATACAAAGTAGAATTATGTCAGTCTTCCAAGTAGGTACGTTTTAGATAGCCTTCTAAACCTAGAAAGAGTTGTACTATTTTTTATATCATCAGGCAAACTGTTCCATTCTTTGATGCAAGAGATATGGAAGGAGGTCAGAGTGATATTAGTTCTTGCAAAAGGCTGATGAATAAGACCCCTTTGACGTGTATTATAATTATGAATTTGTGAGTTTTTACGGAATAAATCTTTTAACGTACATTCATGAGGCATAAACTGAAGCTTATACATAAACAATACGCAATTGATTGACACAAGTCCACTTAGTGGTAACATTCTTAATCGAAGGAACAATGGAGAACTTGGATGTCTATAATTAGAATTAGTAATAAGCCTTATTGCCTTCTTCTGCAATACTCTTAACTTATCAAGATATGACTTAAAAGTGTTTCCCCAAGCAACATTACAATATGTCAAATAAGGAAGAATAATACTATTATATAATGTTATCAGCACTCTTTCAGGTAAAATAAATTTCAATCTAAAAATGACACCTACACTTCGAGACAACTTAGTGCATACAACATCTAAATGATTCTTCCAAGATAAATGCTCATCCATAGTTAACCCTAAGAACTGAACATTTTCACTAAGCGCAACATCATGGCCTCCAACATTTAGAAAAGTAATACCATCTGGAAGCTTTTTACCCTTTGAGCGAAAAATAACACATTTGGTCTTTTGAACATTCAACAATAACTTATTACAACAATACCATGCATACAGTTTCTGAATCTCTTGATTTGCAATTACTAATAAATCTTCAGCCTTCTTATCAACCAGCAGCAAGCTGGTATCATGAGCATGCGCGATACAGGAAACACTGAATATTCAGCAAAGGCGCCCATATCCTTCATGCGCACAACCACAATAACAAATGATTGCATGTTCATATAATGAACACGTACAACGTAGTCACAGAGTCACATGACGCGTTGACAAAACACCTCATTACCATGTAGGAATGCAGTGTCTCATTAAATATGTCAGTTAAAGGTATTATGTCCCATTTGCAGGCCAAAAAGGAAAAGGTTAAATTCCAACGGCATTTGAAAGATAATACTAATAATTTAGAACTTCCCTGAAAAAAAGAGGGGGGGGGGGGAGGGCTGGAAAATGTCTTTAAGTGGGAAAATAACGACTATTAGTTGTCGAATCGACTTAAGTGCTACCAAGTCAGTAAGTAATAGTCTGATTTTAAGATAATTGTACCGAATGGTCGTGCGTTTTGCGCTGCGCAAACATTCAATCAGTTTAATTTTGGTTATTACAAGAAGCTCAAATGCTCATGTATCTTTTACAGCTCATTTTATGTATATTATTACAAAAGAAGAAAAAAAGCCAGTCAGTCACTCAATAGTGTATGACAGTGAAGTCTAGCAAGTAAACGATTTTCCTTGCATAATTTGAATATTAGGACACTGCTATTAAACGTTCAAATTTCACAGATAGGACATACATATGACATATTCATAATTCCTGCAAAGTTCTACAGAATTTAATGTTGCCTAAAAAAGGGACATCTTTAACAGAAGCAATATGTTATCATGATCCACTTAACTGTGCACAGCTCGATTTGAAACATTTTTGACATTAATTGCAAGAATAATGGTGCATACATATCTTTTTTACACATTACATGAGAAACATAACCTGTTGAGTGACTGCTGCAAGCTATAAATTGAAACTAGTTTAAATACAAACAAATAAGCAAGACTCCTGACGACGGATAGTCAACCTGTTTGAAACGTCGAGCCACTCCGCTATAGTTCTCCTTAGAACTATAAGCTAAGAAAGATAACCAACAGTCCTTTTCATGACTACAAACCCTCAAGAAAGATTACCGAGAGTCCTTTTCAGGACTCCTCAATCCTCCCTCTCTCTCACATGGTGCACCCGCAAGTCTACTGTATAAAACTTATCAAATTAAATCACAAACAACACATACATGTGCAATACCGGCAGTCAACAATCTTTGAAATCTGTGTAACAACATTACGCAAGTTGTGATGCTCCACTTTTGTTTTGCTTTCGATTTGTTTTACACCTGTAAAATTGATAAAAGTTGCCTTTATGCAAATTATTATCATGATTACTTTATTGTTGCTATGAAATGATAAATGCATCGCGTTTTGCGAAGCATAGTTAACAGTGCTGGGTATGAACAATAACCGCTCTCTTTTGATCAAAAGAAAACTATTCTGAATAACGTACAAACAGAATCGAGAAAAGACATGAAAAAATATACATGTAGACATAGGTAAGAAAACAATAACATATGGTGCACATTTTCCACAGAATATTGTCCACTGTCCATACTGGCGTCTCATTGTAAATAGGTTAAAATTCATATCACTGTTCAAAATAATTGAATTGTCTGATTTATCAGTTCACAGGGTTAAAATACATGAACAGATACAAAGCAGTAAATCCCGTGTAGCTTCATTATGACGAATAAAGACAAAATATTAAAGTTCTATAGTTTCTTCACGATTTATCGAATGCATGCAGGAAGTAACACTATAAACATGACGGACAATGAAAGAGAACAAAATATACAGTTCCTCATTCTACCCTCAACAATTGCTGTGGTAGACAAAAGAACACCCCTTCACTGCTGTTATGTAAAAATGTGTAGAACAGGTGAATATGCATGCATGTGACACCTGTTCTACACATTTTTACATAATAGCAGGGAAGGGATGTTCCTTTTTCTACCTTAGGAACTGTTTATTTTATGCGCACGCGGCATATACTAGTAGCGTACTAGATTTGGGAAAATCAAGGTTGATGCATTCTTGATCGCCGACGGAGAGGACGTGACGCATGCGCAGTGCCTTAAAATGACGTCACACGTTGCAGTCAAAGCTGTCGACGTGCAAATCTAAAAGCCCCTAGTACTGTAAAATAATTAGAATTTGTTGCCGTTTTAGCGTAGAGTAAAAGTGGATAAATGTAAAGGGAAGTAAGAGAAAATGTCCATAATTAAGATAAGTTTGGGTCATTTTATATTGACCAGATTTGGGGAAATGTAATTTACAAGCAAGTAGTGTGCACTTTGCAGGGTGTGCATGTGGACCTATTTATTTATGCGCAACGCAAAAGCCCATCTTTACACATGAGGCTACGCAGTGAAAGTAGACTTCAGGTTTTGAGTTATCTGTATAACATAATCAGAGAGTTATGAATTATGGGTTTGTGAAGACAAATTGAGTATAGTTCTGATAAAGGAAGTTAGCCACAACTTGCATGTGAATTGTTAGGAACAAGTGTTGATTTTAGATTGGGTTGATATTTTGGAAAGATGTGATTAAACACGTATAGTGAGATAGGCTTTTGGATTTCAACCATAGCATTTATTTTCGTTAGGCATTTATAGAGATGTTTATGAAAGTATACATTTGTAGTGACAAATGTTAAACCAAGCTAGTTGCTTTAAATAATGCAAATGTATGCATGTTTATGTATAGCTACCTAAATACAAGGTTCAAGCTTAGAACAGCTTGGGTATTTGATATACAAGTGTTGTATATTTATGAGTACAAGGTCATTAAGTTGTGTTAGAGGCACAAAGAAAGAAGAAAACAAATAAAACTTTAACCTACAATTGTATTTTCTATGCATCTGATTGTCATTACATATTTAATTCTGTGTTGTCTTCATACTCTTCACTTCACATCATTGAGGAAGCTAATAAAGACTCAGTAATCCTATTTTGAGTTTGGAACTTTTGCAGTTTGTTTCATTAACCATTAACCCTAGCAGAGAACCCAGCTTCAATTGACCTCATGTCTCTCTCACCAGACTGACTGCCCTGAGAAGTCACTTCATTATGACGAATCATTTCAAATTGCAACCTCTTTCGTTCCATTTCTCTCTCATGCTCAGCAGCCTTTATTTGATCTCTTCTCTCCTCTAGCTCAATCTCGACACTGGTACTAGTGGTAGCTTTATCTTGGTTAATAGTACTATTGGTACCATCATTATCATTAATTGTAGGCGCGTCCGCCCGGGCCGCGGCAGTCGCAGCGCTCATCTCTGCATGGGATGTAATAAATTGCTTCCAAAATAAAAGGTGGGGGGGAGGCGGCCCCAAAAAAGGAAGCGGGCGGGGGCACTAAACATGAATATATGTATTTTTAAATGGTTTAGATAAGAGTAAATAATTATTTTCTTAATTAGGAATCCCTCATTATACATTTATATACCGTGGTCATATCTATCAATCTTTTCTTAATACCATGAGTATTCAACCACGTTAACCATAGGGAGAGATTTGGAAAAGGGAGAGAGAGAGAGAGAGAGAGAGGAGGTCTCGTTAAACAAGTCATATACGTTTCTTTATGCTACGTTTACACTATGTTCCCGGCGGCCACGGCAGCCCCGTTTGCCCGAAACGTAGTATGCCGTGGGACTTAGACCAATTTTATCTCTGGATTCAAGTTTTGTTACGTCTTGCCAAGTTTTCTCACGGTCTACCACGGTATCCGTGACGGGCCGTGGGGGGAAGGGGATGCTGAGTCCCGGAGGCTCCAAGGCGCACTACGTTTCGGCCCGCGTTCTACCACGGATGCCAGAACGTTCCCTCCCGGCCCGTCACGTTCTGATGGGGTCCCTCACGTTTCCCACGTTCTGATCAAGGTCTGACACGTTTTTCACGTACTGTCAAGGCTTTGTACGGATGAAACGTGAACGCAGGGCAGCTTTGGAGCACGTTTGTGCCGGCGGTATAAAAAGAAGGTCTCCCAAGCAATAGCAATCATGGTATTCTGAGACCTCGCGTTGTGTCAGACCGTAGTAGAACGCAACGCGCCGTAGCGTGCCGGGCGCTTAAACCGTCCCACTACGGACCACCCCCAAGTTTTGTTACGGACTGTCACGTTTTGTTACGTTCACCCCGGTTTATTACGGCCTACTAGGTTTCTCATCCGCACCGTGACTGCCGTGGCAAATTTTTTGACAGTTTAAAAATCTGACACGGTATCCACGGCAATCACGGCCTGTCACGTTTGCCCATACGGTCCCCCGCGTTGTGTCACGTCAATCCCGTTTCGTCCACGGTGGCCTGAAACGTGGTTGCCGTGGCCGCCGGGAACATAGTGTAAACGTAGCATAAGCTAAAATAATGACGCCTCCAAGTATTGTTGTGATTGCCAGGTAAGATAGGCTGTGAAAAAATAACATAAACCCACACAGTATAATTTGGAATATAACTTTTCTCAAATACAAATACCTCACATTACAATAACATACCGTCATCATATATATCAATCTATTCTTGTTACCATGCGTAATCACACCACGTGAACCTATCACCATAAATA
The DNA here is from genome assembly GCA_035222895.1 of Strongylocentrotus droebachiensis. Taxonomy (NCBI): domain Eukaryota; kingdom Metazoa; phylum Echinodermata; class Echinoidea; order Camarodonta; family Strongylocentrotidae; genus Strongylocentrotus; species Strongylocentrotus droebachiensis. Next base: position 245,910 of record JAVYIG010001469.1, on the reverse strand, counting down.
GAGGGGAGAGATAGAGAGAGAGAGAGGGGGGGAGAGATAGAGAGAGAGAGAGAGGGGGAGAGGTAGAGAGAGAGAGAGAGGGGAGAGATAGAGAGAGAGAGAGGGGGAGAGAGAGAGGGGGAGAGAGAGAAGGAGAGAGAGGGAGAGAGGTCCCGCTATAACAATTCATACCAAATATTTAAACCAATTACACATCAAAGTATAATGGTGTGATTGCCAGGTGCATGCATTCCGACCGGCTATAAAATAAAACATACGACCCAAACAGTACAGTTCTCAAGATTTAATTTCTCAGTTGTGGATACCTATAATACTTTGCAGAAGTATAAAAGAAAGCGGAAGCAAGGATGATGAAGTTAATACTTGTTTTAGCTACTGTTTTCCAGGGTTACAATGGGATGATTTCTTTAAAGATAAAGTTGAGTTCTGGTCATGCGATTGCATTGTGAAAGAAACGTTGTGGAATCGATTATTTTTCACCTCTTCCCAGAACTCAACCTTCTCTTTAAGTTCATGATTTACTACATTGATGATGAAGGCTAATAGTGGTATTATGTAGTCAGGGGGCACTTAGGCCTAGTGAAAGGTATTTCTTGATTTTTTTTCTCGATAAGGCCACAGCAAATATGTAGGACCATGTGGACACCTAATTTCCCTTTATTTGTTTTCTTTCATAAATTTGTGTCCACTTTTTTCTCGGTTAAACCGTTTCATATTGAGTAATTTCACGTTTTTTTTCATGTCACTGTAAATTTCCATATTTCACAATATTTGGGTGGAAGACAAATTTCAAATACTAACTTCAAACCCTCTCTGGTGAATGAGAAGAGCCTTTGTATACACATTCTCATGTGAGCTTGTTGTGAAGCTTAAACAAAGCCTACTATACATGATACATACTATCCTGAAATGGTATTTTCGTTTCCTCAATTTTCTACCTTTAGCACAAGCAAATTCTCAGAGAAGAAAAGGTTTATAACTCTTTGTGTAGGATAACAATGCATGAGAAGGCAAACAATCGATAAGCAGAAATCTGCATTGGATCTGGCTGCAAAATATTTCTATAAGAAGTTTGCACGTTCGCCAGGTATAATGGGGTTTATTTTTAGAAATATTGTATCACCAAATGTTGCGACAGATGCTTTCTCTGCAGTTTTGTTAGAAAATACGCCTACAAAAAGGTTGCAATAAAATTAGAAAGATGAAAATAGTATTTGTAAGAGCGCAGGGTTTATCAGCTTATTACATAATGCTATAAGGAAAATATTGGTTGAATTAGCATATCTCACCTGTTTACATTTCAAGCACTATCGTTCTCGATTTCGTTCAATTAGGAATGAAAATGGGTCGTAGCTGTTATTCATATTGAGTAATTTCACGTCTTCTTTTCATGTCACTAAACTTTCGTATTTCACAATATTTGGGTGGAGGACAATCTTCTAACTTTAAAACCTCTCTGGTGAATGAGAAGAGCCTTTGTATACACATTCTCATGTGAGCTTGTTGTGAAGCTTAACCAAAGCCTACTGTACATAATACATAATATCCTGAAATGGTATTTTCGTTTTCTCAATTTTCTACCGATAACACAAGCACATTCTCAGAGAAGAAAAGGTTTATAACTCTTTGTGTAGGATGACAATGCATGAGAAGGCAAACAATCGATAAGCAGAAATCTGCAGTGGATCTGGCTGCAAAATATTTCTATAAGAAGTTTGCGCGTTTGCCAGGTATAATGGGGTTTATTTTTAGAAATATTGTATCACCAAATGTTGCGACAGATGCTTTCTATGCAGTTTTGTTAGAAAATACGCCTACAAAAAGGCTGCAAAAAAAATAGAAAGATGAAAATAGTATTTTTAAGAGCGCAGGGTTTATCAGCTTATTACAATCTGCTATGAGGAAAATATTTGTTGAATTAACATATCCAACCTGTCTACATTTCAAGCACTATCGTTCTCGATGGCGTTTAATTAGGAATGAAAAGGGGTCGTAGCTGTTAATTTAAGTGCCTTTTCGTGAAGCAATTGCCTAAGAGCACACTGTTAAAAAATTGTAAATTTGATAAATCTGTATCTGTATTATTTGGTGTTGTAAGTCACGAGACTCACATGTTGCATTTCCAGTATTTTTTATAAAATACTATCATGTCGCATCGACTTGTTTCGCATTCATCACATAGATGTTTGTATTCAAAATTACTCCTAGAAAGCTGGAATTTCGAAATTGTGTAGTTTATAATCATATTCGTCGTTATAATGACATTAATAAAACATGCAATAATTGTCAATGATCACTACATTATTCAGGCGAGACAATGAGCCCTCCGGTGGTCCATATTTACAATTTAATCTAGAAAATATACCTTGAGCTCTCTGATGGAAGGTGTAGGTGCCCGTGATGTATAGATTAGTATTCATCAATGTGTTCAACACGACATATAGCATTTTTTTTAAATTCTAGTGTGTACAATACATGATTTTTACGCGTTTCCTATTGTGTCGTGATGAATAGCCTCATGGCTCCTGGTGTATCTAAAATCATGTGACATTGGTTGAATTAACAAACACGTTTAGTATAACATACTTACAACTGTATGTAGAAATAAAGTACATCATCTAACTATAGTTTGATGATCTTGAATCACGTATGTTATTTTAAGGCCCTTAACATCTGATTTTGGGTATCTGAGATACATTATTTGGCTATCAAAGCTTCATAACCATATGTATCATTGCATTTTGATACCGAAATAGAGATTTGCAGTGATCCTATTAAACCAGATATGGTTAAATCATTCCTCTGAAGTTGACTGTCTAGAGTAGCTGATCCTTTAGGCCCTTTTGGGGCAACTTCAGGGCTCATATGGTCTTCTCTTTATACCTAGATCATATTTTATTGTATTGTTCATTGTAAGTTCTTCACCAAACTAACGTTCTTAGCTAAAGTATTTGTTCTGAAAATGCCCCCAAAACCCCGGTGCGCCCCGATGGGCTAGGACAACTACCCCCTAGGGCAGGCCTTCTCAACTGGCGGCGCGCGCGCCACTTGTGGCGCTTGCGGTCAGTCGGAGTGGCGCGCGACTGTTGCAACAACAAAACAAAAAACAGAAAGAAAAAAAAAATATATTGTAGAATTAAATACTCAGCTAAATCAAGAAGTTGCAGTCGAATTTGAGCCTAACATGCCTGCTTAACAAACAAAAAGAAAGGGGAATTTATCGTTTTTTTATCATTTTATACGAACCTAAACCTAAGGTCTGAACAACAATTAGCTTACATGGGATACCAATTTTAACATTGCCAATCTCTGGAAACATCTTATTTTTGTTTGTTTGATTTTCACTTTATTTTGAAATTTCCCGTGATTATTGCACACAAAAAACTACATATAAATTTGTCCAGTGTAATTGTACTCAGGAATTGCACTAATTTGTTCACATCAATATGAAATTATGATTGATTATATTGTGGAATGAAATGGTGCTAAAAATGCCCTATTTGGGCCTTTAGAAAGCCCTAAATCCACCCCTGCTAACCCCTGTTAGGGCTTCGCCCCTGGACCCCACCCATTTTCGGCTTGGTCGCTACGCTCCCTCGCAGCACAATCAACCATACAGAGTGGCACTTCAAATACAAATTCGTTTCGTTTTGGCACTTCTCATAAATTAGTTGAGAAGGCCTGCCCTAGGGCAACTAACCCCTTGGGTAACCACCCTCTAGGACAACTACCCCCGGACAACTACCCCCTAGACAACTAACCCTAGGACAACTTTCCCCTGGACAACTAACCCCGGACAACTATCCCCTAGACAACTACCCCTAGGACAAATTTCCCTTGGACAACTACCCCCAGACAACTACCCCCAGAAAACTTTCCCCTACGACAACCATCTTCTCGGACAACCCCCTCGGACAACTATCGTAGAGGAGAGTTGTGTGGGGGTAGTTGTCCGGGGGTAATTTGTCCTAGGGGGTAGTCGTCCTAGAGGGTGGTTGCCATAGGTGGCAGTTTTCCTAGGGGGTAGTTGTCCTAGAGGGTGGTTATCCTAGGGGTGGTTATCTGGGGTTGGATGTCCTGGGGGTAGGTTTCCGGATACGCATTTTTAGTATTAAATTGTACTTAAAAGCAGAGGGCCAAAGTCAAATGTCGTGCTTAGTTTTTGAGTTGCCTGCCACTACCACACCAACCAAGCACACCTTATTTATTCGAAAGATTTCTTTATCATTACACACATTATTTCAGAGGTTTTTTATGTTCTTATCTCAAAATCATATCGATTCCCGAAAGAAAAAAATATAATGAGGGTGTACAGTACCTTAAACTGTTACTCGACCTGAGGCTTAGAACTTCTGTCCGATTTAGAAGTGTGAAGGGATCTGAATCGGTTGTCTCAACGGTAGTTTTAGCGACTCATTCTTATATCTTGCTACTTTGACACAAATCGTTGTAACAAGTTGTGCGCATGCCCTATACCTTAAAGATAAAGTTGAGTTCTGGTCATACGAATGCATTGTGAAAGAGTTTCAGATAAGGTTGATCATCTAGCATATAAGTCCTGGTGTGTACTGCAAGGTTCTGCAGTCATGAAAATGATAAGAAATTTGGCCCAGTCTTGGTAAAGTAACAAGCACTGTACACAGAAAGATGTATATGGGACTACACAAACATGCGACATAAAAAATTGGGCCTTATTTTTAGGCTGACGGTTAATAATTTGTCATATTTAGAATATGAAGGCATTTGAAGAGCCATATTTTTCAGGGAGCACTTTTTCTCCGATGCTCTTCCACACTTGCATAATAACAATGATAACGCTCACAGATTATGTTTAACCTCTGCCCAGAACTCAACCTTCTCTTTAAGCCCGGGGGCTACTTCGTTCCACTGGGTCTTTTGAATTATTGGGTTACACCATCTTTTGTGAATAGTCAAGCAGTACTTCCTGAAGGGCCGTGTTTACATTTGTGAGAATAAAAATCCCTAAAGGAAATCCATGAAAACAAATGTCTCGACGAACACTTTTTAATACGAGATATAATCAAAGAGTTCGAAAAAGGGCCAGCGATCGAGATTTCCCCATTGTCTGAATTTATCGGCATACTTTTACAAAATAATATGCAAGTGTAAAGAATATATGGTAAGGACCATCTTTGAAATATTTTGCTTATTTAAATTCAGTCATGACAGGGTTCATGATAATGATAGCTCATGAGAGCGGCAAAGTTGGTCTCAACTGCCTTCTGAAGAGTCATTTTATCAGAGGATTCGCGATACTGATAGCTCATGAGACCGGCAATGTCGGTCTCATCTGCCTTCTGACGAGTTATCAGAGGGTTCACGATACTGATAGCCCATGGGACCAGCAATGTTGGTTTAACGGGCCTTCTGAAGTATCATCACAGTTTTTTGCGAGATCGATAGCTCTTGAGACCGGCAGTAACGGTCTCATTGGCCTTTTTAAGTGTAATCACATGGTTACGAGACCGAAAGGTTTTTAATTTGTTAATTGTTTAATTTATATAATCTCTATTGTCGCGATTTACGTCACCATCAGTGCCGTTCTCGACAGAAAAAGGCATGTTATGATTAGGTCTACTGAGGCAGAACTATACAAGCTTTCTGTCGTGCGCGAAGGACGTGGGGATGATTGAAGTATGAGCAGTATTAATGCAAATAAAATAAATGTATGATATACATGTTCTTATTTCCAATATAAAACTTAAATTAAAGGATGTTCTATTTTGGGACAGCCACGTATAACAGTTGTATGAGCACCTTCTTTTGTCAAATATTATTTGGCATGCATAAGTTGTTGCTTGGTCAGACAGAGCTCCACCAATTATTCAAAAGAGTGACGTACTTAGATCAGCTCAAAGAAATCCTCTGTTTTACATGCCCGAGTAACAAAATGGATGCTGTTTGCCAGGCACGTAGCCACGGGGGGGGGGGAGGGGGGCACGTGCCCCCAACAAAATTCCAAGATCGGTTGAACTTTTGTAGACCCCTCCCCAGGACGTCGATCGATTACATGTATGTGCCCCCCAAACATTAAGCTCTGGCTACGGCCCTGCTGTTTGCATCGATAACTCTCGGTATAAAATTCAAAGTCATTATGTGACTTGGTCTAGTGGTACGTCACTTGGTCAGCTTTCTGTCCTTGCCTTCAAACCGGCTCAGGCGACCTCGATTCGAAACTGATTCACGTCTTTCGGATGGTGACGTTAAAAGGTAGTCCCCAGACGTAAATAATCATATCTGATTGATACACGTCTGTAAAAACCCAATTACACACATCATGCAACACCCTATCCATGTTATGCAGGTGAAGGAGAGGTATATTGGTGAATGTTCTTGAGACGAGACCAGGAATGTCGGTCTCACGGGCCTTTTGAAGTATTATCACAGGTATTTACAAGACCGATAGCACATCAGACCCGCTATAACGGTCTCACTGGGCTTTTAAAGCGTGATCCCAGGGTTGCGAGGCCGATAGGTTGGTAATTTGTTAATTTTCAGTTTCTATAATCTCTGTTGTCGCGGTTAATGTCGCAATATTGGGGTCCATCGGTGTCATTCTCGACAGAGAAATGCATGTTATGATTAGGTTTACTGAGGCAGAACTGTAACAATCGATCTGCCTTCCGCGAAGGACGTGGGAACGATTGAAGTATGTGCAGTATTCATTAAAATAAAAGAAATGTATGCTATTCATGTTCTTATTTGCAAATAGAAAGCTTGAAATCAATGATTTTCTATTTTGGGACAGCTATTTCGAACATTTGTATGAGCAGTTTCGGTTGTTAAACAATATATGGCATGCATAAGTTGTTGATTGTTCAGACATAGCTCCACCAATTATTCAAAAGAGTGACGTACGTATATATCAGCTTAAAGAAATTACCTGTTTGAGATGCCCAAGTAACAAGATGGATGCTGTTTTCATCGATGACTCCCGGTGTAGAATTACAAGTCATTATGCAACACTCTATCCATGTTATGCAGGTAAAGAAGAGGTATATTGGTGAAGGGTGTTGAGTCGCATTTGAGAGGTCCCCGGTTCGGTCCTCTCTTGGTGCTTACATCATTGGACAAGATGCTTTGTCCGCATTGTCTCTCTCGACCCAGGTGTAAAGTGGATACCTGAAATTGATGGGGTGATGATACATACTGGAAGTGCAGTATTAACACTGATGTGGCTTCCCTGGGTAACAGGGCCGGTTTACTATTAAACATCAAATGTATCGATGTATCTTTCCTGGGGACCGATTGACGAGTTATCCATTAAAGTGACTCGGTAACAGTGTTGAAGGTTGATGACAAAATCTGCGTAATTTTGTATGAAATATTATTTCTTCTACTCTACTAACCCTCTAACATGCAAAATATCCTGAAAAGTTTTCAAACAACAAAGATATATATGGTTTTCTTTGGAGGCGTCACTGTGCGATACACTCTACCAGTAAATTTTTCCAACTATTTTTGAATTTTCCCAACCTTTTTTTCCATGAAAATGAGAAACAAGACAGGCTTTTAAAAATCTGTCAACACTTAAATGTCTGGAATGATATACAGAACCAATTCATGGCTTTAAGCGATTTACATTCATCTAAAATGTAATGTAAAGGGCCACTCTAACCAAAATGGGCTAACAAAAATGAAAAAAATACATGTAGAATAACTTTTCACGGAGATTCCGAACATGACATCGAAATCATCAATAATTGTAAAATCTAGCTTGAAAAAGGACGACTCAGAACGCGCAGGAAAAAAGCCCAGTTTCGGTGATGACGCATTTGACGTCACTGCAGGCGCCTCTCCGGTGAAAAGGAGGATGATTTGATTTGATTTGATTTATTTACCAACAGCAATACATTCCATACATTTTATACAATAATTACATATACAGAAAGAGAAACTATTGGTTGGTAAAAGGGGCCAGATAATTAGGCATTAACATGTCTTTAAAAAGGCAAACTATAATATATTTTTTTTAAAGACATTTATCCGAAAAATAATATGCAATTTAGAGATTTCTGAAAAATCAGAGGCTGGAATATTAATAAGCAGAGGTGTATTCATGTTTTGATGGGCTATGTTAGTTGGGTTAGAGTGGCCCTTTAAAGTGTAATAATATAGTTGGGAAAATCAAGGAATCGATCAGATCAGTGTTTCCAATTGTTATCATTAATAATGGTCTATTTTCCATCAAACTTTCAGATTATCTTTAATTGTACATCTAGCATTGAAGTCACTACATTAGCACCATTTTCTCTCATCTGATCAAAGTTACAAAGTCCCTTTAACATGTTATCAATGCATTAACCACAATAATTCAGTCCGTATATACTATTTGTTGCTACATTGTCAAGAACAACCTTTGTTCAAAAGTATGCATACAATTTGATTATGTAAGTAAACCGATCTATTAACATCCATTATAAGCGACTACCATTACTTTAGCAATGGTTATTCTAAAATTCCTAAATTGTGAATTTTCCGTATTTAAAAGAACTGTGGACATTTGGGATTATTCTATAGACCCATTCTATGGAATTCCCTAAGCAATAACAAATAGGATCTTGTCACTTACTTGCCATTTAAACAAAATATATAACATATTTCTTATCAATACTTCATTTTCAACTGATTTATTTTGCTTTATACGGTTTGAATCCCATTTGATGATAATAATAATAAAAATTATCCTTGCTTGTATAGCATTACTTTATCAGAAGTCTCTAAGCGCTCTACAATAATGCAGCATAATTACCCTGGCTTTAGCAGTGCAGCTGTTACGCGCGCTGCGTTTCAAGGAATAAATTCCTACCAGGTACCCATTTATTTCACATGGGTGGAGTGTGGCAAATGTAGATCAATGTCTTGCTAAAGGTCATTAGTTCTTGTGTCTCTTAGTTCATATTTGTAATGTCATTTTTGTTTGTTTCTTCTCCTAGACCATTTTCTTCACGCCTATTTAATCATATTTCTTGTAATGGGGTTTGCCATTGATAGGCCTGTGGCCTTTGCAAATCCCACCACTTTTGAATTTGTTTGTGCTTTAATACTGGCTATTTCCTCTTTTAGTGTAGGCGTACATTTATTGCCATTGTAATTGTTCTTTTTATTCAAATGTGGATATTGAATGAGTTGAATTGAATTGAATATTTGTATCCTTACATAAAACATAAGACAAAAACGTGGTGTCGTGTGCAAAGAGCAAAAAGGGTGTCAAGACTCTTTTCTTATAGAGTCTTGACGCCCTTCTTGCTTTCAGCACACGACACCATGTTTTTGTCTTATGTTTTATGTATTACATGTTATACCAATGGAAAACAAATTTCTGTATTATATTATGGACAATAAAATCTTGAATCTTGAATCTTGCTAAATACGAACTGACCTAGGATTAACCCGTGCCTCTTGTTGTTTAGTAATATGAGAGAAGCTGCTGTCCACGGTGTTTTACTGGGTAAAAGTTTTAGATCTACATATGACAGGGTTTATTATACCATACACACTGTCTAGGAGAAGATTGCCATGTACCTTCTCGATGCAACATTTGTCAAAGATCCCTTGAGGTGCCCCCCCCCCACCTGAGTGTTGAAAAATCATATGCTGTTCTCAAATATAATATAGCGCATATCACATATATAAGGGCTTTATGACTATGCGCATTTAAGGATTTTGAATAGGTTTATACTGTAGACCAGCCATTAAAACAAAATATTGTATACGGCATTTTGGTGATAATGCATGTCATCTATACTAATACTCTTGCGAAAATACTAAAGAATACTATAAAGGTGAATGCCACACGCATTTTTTTTTTTTTACTACAAATGTCATTGGTTTATCATTTGAGAAAGAATAAAAAGATCATGATTTTAAAGATCAAGGTGTGTTCTGGTCATCCGATTGCATTGTGAAAGAAACGGTGTGGAATGGATCAGAAAAAAAGTTGACCATGTAAGTATTAATGTGTACTGCAAAGTTCCGGAGTCATCAAAATCATAATAAATTTGGCCCAGTCTTGGTAAAGTAACAAGCACTGTACGCAGAGAGATGTATGTAGGATTTTCCTAGTCTTTTTATGCTCATTACTCAGCCAGTATACATTTTCTACCAAAATTGTTTGGCAAATGACATTTATTTGTAACTTGAACATTCAGTGTAAGTTTCGTTTGATTCTGTGAGAATTCCTTTTTTTTAATTTGTTACCAGAACTCACCTTTATCTTTGATATTTAAACCGAATATATATTATCTGAAAAAGACCTTTATAATGAAATAATTTTAAGTGTGAGTTTGATGTAATGTACCTATTTAATATACATTTGAAAGTTAAATATATTACACACTAAAGTCGACGCAATAAAAACATGAACGTGTGATTTACTTAGAAAATGGGGTTATTAAATATAATTATAAATATTGTAAAGGTTTCTTTACAATAAAATTGAGCATAGATACAATACAAGAAAAAGAGAAAAGGGCCATCTACGTATACCACTGTATAAAACAACACAAGGCACATTTTCAGTAACTTGTGTAGGAACCCGATTATGGAATGAACTTCCCGATGAAATCAAAAACAAAGGGTCTAGAAACACTTTTCGTAAACATCTCAACGATTACTTGATGAATAAGTGATTGAATTATGCAAGTACACATGTATATATTGTAAATAATCTCCATATTACATTTTTGTTGTTTTTTTTGTCAAAAAAATGCAATTTTTTGTATAAATAATCTGTAGATACATGTATCTATGACTTTTTAACCTGGTATATCCTCTTCATAATTATATTTGGAGTGTAGAAATTGTGCTACGGTATTACTCAACATGTATACTTCTACTGTCAAGTTTTATTTTTTGATAATGATATATTTATTTTTGCCAAGTGTGTGCTAAGAACAGGGGCCAGACTCGACTAGCACATGTGCTATTATTTGGCTCCTTTTCATCACCTTCTATATTCTATGAGAAAAGACATATGTCTAGCATATCAATACTTTGTTAGGTTTTTCTTTAATATGATCTATAATATTCATTTATGAACATGTACCATTCACGATGTATTCAAATGTTTAATCACTGATGTTATTGATGATGAATAAATAAAATCAAATCAAATCAAATCAATAATCTGTCCATTGAAACAATTGTTCTTGATTAAACATGTAATATATAATGTCTTGCCACTCACTGAAAAAAATGATCAGATAATATGATGGATAAGTCAAGTTATGCTATTCCCAAATGAATTGATATATTTTTACACGGTGCGCATTTGAGTGGAAAACACACCGTATAATAATATACAAATAATAATAACGATAATAATGATAATGCTGCTACTACTACATGTATAAGACTGTGGACGCTAGATGGCGTAATCTCTGTAATCATATAAAATATTGAGAAGAAGAGTTCAATGCACTAAAATTCCTCTAAAATTCCGGTTGTTAGTATCCTTAACATTATGTAGAAGCTTAAAATGAGTAAGATGAGGTTTGTTTAGCTTTCCCATCTCGTACGATTGCTAAGTCTTCGAAAATCGGATCGCAGGACGAACGTGTAGTGTTCGTTCGGCTTTAGGCTGAAATCTTAGAAGTCTTTTAAATAATCTTATCATTCTTACAAGACTTTCATAAATGATATTCATATTATATACTCATTTTCCTCACTGGATGTTGAAACATTACCTAAAGTTTTATAACAGACCCGAAATCATGTTCCATAGCCTAGACTCAGTTTGTATATTTCTTAATTTAATTCCAATACGATTTATATGACATATCGTCTTTTGAGAGCTGAGAGGATGTTTTGTCTATATTATGAATATGAGTTAACGCCCTTCTGTCTCTCTAAAGACCATACATAGTATCCTCACTCACACATTTATTCTGAATCTATGTAATGTTTTTGACCTGTTTTTTAAATTTTGTTATCCATTATTATTATCAATTTCATTATAAACTGCTCAATTTATGAAGATACATACCCTAATTAGTTATATACAATAATTATGAAACATTTTAATCATGAGCTTACTTTAATTTACATGTATTTTACAATGTGCAATAATTTGATTGTAGCCCATTCATTCATCTATTTATTCATCGACGGCTCATTGACCTTGTTTTTTATTTGAAATCCAACCTCAAGTTTTGGTTGAAATAAAGAAACATTAATAAAAGTCTGCGCGATCCTGTTGAAATTGAATCTCAAAATTTGTCATCATACGATAATCTTTCATTATTCCTTTAATAGTCATCTGCAATCCATTCAAGAGGCGGCGCTCCGGGAGGGAGGGGCAGGGGCACGGTGCCTTCCCGCTTCTTTAAGTACCCCAAAAGTGCCCCCTTTTAAATAGGAAAAGTGTCAAATTTTACTTTGACAAGTGTCCCTTTTCCACTTTCATAAGTGCCCTATTTCAGAAAAATGCCCATTTCCACTTCTGATAAAGTGCCCACTTCGTCTCTTATAATTGCCGCTATTTAAATCTGAGAGGTGCCAATTTAACTTTGACAAATGGTCCTTTTACTTTTACGAATTGCCCTTTCGGCTTCTATTGAGTTCCCCTTTTCATCTCTGATAATCGCCCCTTTTATTTGACATGTTCCCCCTTTTTCTTGTGATAAGTGCCCTCATGTTGTTTTATAAAGAGTACATTCTACTCATACATGCCCCTTTTCACTTCTGATAAATGTTCCTTTTAATATCTGATAGATGCCCCTTTTTCTTCAACAAAAGCCCCCTTTCTTTTATTAAACTGTGTCATTTTTTTCATCTCTGATGATTGCCTCTTTCACCGTGCGAGGAGTACTCAATTTTCACCTCTGATAAGTCCCCTTTTTACTTTGACACGTGTTTTTTTTTTCTTCTAAAAGGTGTCCTTTTCCCTTTTGATTATTGCCCCCTTTTCCTTTCTCCAAAACATGCACCCCTAATTTAAAGCGACTTTAAGTACATTTTCTTTAATTTCTTCCTTAGCTCGCTTGCATCTATAGTTGATATATTTAATATAGTTATGTTCCTTTTTGAAAGTCTTTTATGATTAGATCGTGCTTAAAACCCATCAGGATTCTTTTCTCTCTCTCTCTCTTTATAAGATGATTTTTTTTCTGGCAGTGCTACCTCACTGTCGAAGGGAACTTTGATTATGATGTTAATAGCTTGAATATAATGAATTCATTACAATTACAATCCATTGCTACTAGACGGGACTATTTTTTAGCATGTATAATGTACAACTGTATTCATGGAAAATCCCCAGTACGATTGTGCAATGAAGTGTAAATGGCTTTTCATAGACATGATTTTAACACTAGACTTGCCAATACGTTGAATGTTGTTTTACCCAGGCCTAATCTTGAATGTTTTAAGATTTTTTAAAATACGCTGGTGGTAAAATCTGGAACAGTTTACCTTTTGCTTTTCAAAATGCTAAATCTATCGATGTCTTTAATCGTATGTACAAGGACAATTTTGTTTAACCTGTGCGATACAATGCCGATTCATATACTGCTCTTGACATGGCTTATTTCTCCTTCTCTCTCTCTCTCTCCCTTTCCTTCTCGACTTTCTACCAATTTCCTTATTTCTTTTTTCCTCTTCTAATTTTGTTGTGATATTTTAATGCCTTTTATTAAAGTGATTTAATGTTTTTCCGCCGTTAATTTCAATTATTACATTGTCGTTTTTCTTTTTTGGTGCTTTTTACTTCTTCTTCTTATGCGTATTATTCTTATATGTTAGTTTCATACTTTTCTTACCTTTGATTTTGAGCTTTGGTGATATTCATTATTATTACTAATGTCCTTCTGGTTCTCGACAATGGGGTAGCAGAAATATAAAAGCAAAAGTATGTTACATTTACATTACATTGTGTTATTTTCCAATTATTTGATAACGGGGGATACATCAGGTCATTTTAGGCCGTATTTGGAAGTGACACTTTGAAATGCACAAACAAATTTGTGGATGAATCATGAGGGGAAATTGACTGCATCTACAAGTGCAAAAAAAAGTAATATTTGTGTGGCAAAGCCCCCCCCCCCCCCCCACACTCCAGGAACGGAGGGACCGCATGCTTGTTCCCCAAATCTCCGGCTCGTAACAAAAGAAAAAGGTCTACGCGTATTGAATTTACACACCGGACTTATGCTGAAGGGGGGGGGGGTGCTGGGAACACGCTTATGCGTGTCCTAAATAACACTGAGTGGGGGAAGGCGGGGGCAAAGCACTTTTTAAAAAGTCCTTGATCACTGTTGTGTGTCTTCATTTTGTTCCACTTTCAACCGAAAAAATATACGTCCACAACTTTTATGGCTATAAATAATCATATTATCTCCTCGCAGCCTCCTACAGTTCTTATATCATTTCAGAAAAAGGAACAGTCATAGTTGATTCTTTGAAAGGTCATGAAGGAAATAATGTACATTAGTGTGGACTCTACAGTGCCAAAGTCTGTGCAGCGCCCCGTCTGCACATAATCATAACAACTGCATGAATTAGTGAAACTAATCACCAACGAAGATACATGTTTCGATTCAATTAAACTAAACATATTCATGCAAACAAATAAAAAAAAATAATACAAATGAATACACAAAAAACAAAAATTAAAACATAGTGAGAAAGTTTTATTCACAAACCAAGACATGCTATCTTTCGCATCCAAATTCCACAACTTCATGTCAAATAAATCAGTGGGCAGACCCTTCTATCTTGTAAGGTCAAAATGACACCGCCGCCTTTTCTAGCAAAAAATAACATTGCTCTTGTTTGGATTTTGATGACATTTTCTCAAACTTACTTTATAGGATATAAGGAATCAGGCGCGTACGCAGGGGGTTGTTTGGGGGTTAAACCCCCCCCCCCCCCTTTGGTATTTGTATGTGTATAAACCCCCCTAAAAAATAAAATAAAATAAAACAAAATTATTCCCATGGCTAAACTAAAAAAGGCGCCCTTACCCCCCCCCCCCAACGGAGCAAAATGTCAAATTTTCAAATTTCGAGACCCCCCCCCCCAAAAAAAAAAAGTCTCCTTATACCCCCCCCCCCCCCCCCCCCCCCGCTTATTCAGCGGCTGGCTGAGTCGATGCGAAATTTTCGGCCCGATTTATAAATGTTAACCCCCCCCCCCCCCTTGAAAAAATCCTGCGTACGCGCCTGTAAGGAATGATATAAGATTAAGCATTAAGACGAATATAAAAGAAAATACAGGGTCCCTCAATCCTCATCATATATATATATACATGCATGCATGTTAACAAACCAGCATCAACAGTGCATCAATCAATGATTAAAAAGTACTCTGCGTAAACTAAATGATATTAAGTAACCGAAACATGTAAAAACAATTATCTACGTACCACCACAAGAAAATATGAATCGACTTAATAAGCGAACAGAAAATTCAGGAGATTACAATGAAACGCTAAGTTAGCTGTATGTTAGCTGTTACTAAAGACAATTGTATATTCATATACATCTGACATGTCTGAGTAAACAAAAGTTAACAAAATTATGTATCTATAAAGCCCTCTTAACAAACAACCACCAGCTTACCAACGATATAATATATCTTTGTGAGTGAAAATCATATCTATTTACACCATTTATTCTGTTTCAAACATTAGGCCCCTACACAACAAATGCATTATTTACATAAGAGTGGAGACAATGAAAACACAATTGTGACTATATACACATACCATGATAATTTTAAGGTCTAAAAACAGTTGGATAACATTTTACCCATTAAAGTGACTCGGTAACATTGCTTCAGATTCTGAAACAAAATCATGGGATTTAGCTCATGCTGCAATCATAATTATAAACCTTTTGGTCAGTCAGGAATCCCATGACTTCTACAAGCCGATCGCCTGTCTGATTATCAAGATATTTATGATTGGAAATCGAAACTTCAATTTTGGTTTTCCTAACGGTTTGTATAACAATACAGTCTACTGGGGGAAATGAGTATGGTAAAATGAGTTTGCCAAGCGATTGTAAGGTTTTAGGTTAAGCACACGAAGAGTAAGAAGCATGAATTATAATAGATCAGTTCTGACCGGTTTATTGTGTCCATTTCATCCAAGTCCCCACCGTAATTTTTCCATTGAAGATAGGCAAACATTTTGCCGAGGTAAGCAAAAACATGAATATTCATGATCGCCATGGACTATGGACATCAAACTCCCCTTACTTTAAGTCAATTATTTCATTTTATTATGTAGTTTGGTAGGTTTATTTTAATAACTGTTTAATTATCAGATATCAGTGATAGTTTAAAGATATGGAATATGTTCTTGTATTTTATATTTCGCAAAGCAATCTCACATACAAATTCACTACCAAGTGTCGTCTAATCCGCCGATTGTCGTCTGCTATATAAGTCCAGCGAGCGAAAATGAGACAACCGGAGCAATATGTTAATAAAATATGACCCGATAAAGTAATGATCCCTCACCATAGCAAATCTGCATCGAGAATCATGCGAATGAAATACATATAAAAGAAGACAACATAATTATAATGACAAATGCCTTATGAATATAAACCAGCAATACATTGGACTGAGCGATATTTGAAACCCATTTTTAATGTAACAAAACATAATGACATACAATGAATGACAGAAATTTTCGAATCCAATTATTGTAGTTAAATTTTGCCCCTTACATTTTCTAGTGCTATTTTTCTTCTGATGATAGGCCATTTCATTTGTTATAAGTGTCCTTTTTCCGATGTCATAACGTAAGTATCCTTTTTACTTTGGCTATGTGCTGCCCTTGCATTTCATCATAAAGAGCTCCCAATTTAAAGCGACCAAGAGCAACATTCTTGGTAATGATTAGACTGTGCTAAAAACCCTTTCGGGATCGTTTTTTCCCTCTTTATATGCAAACATTTTTCCACTGCGGCCTCACAAATCTTAATATATTTGCTCGCTCGCAGATAAATATGCTAACCATCACAACTAACTGCAAAGTATGATGCTTAAGCAGTATTTTGGACAATGTATAAGAGAAAAGAAAAGAAAAAAATATTGAAATTATCCCTATATACCAATGAATGTCTAAATATTGTATATTTTCGCCGTGAGACTTTCCTTTTGTAGGTGCCCTATTTCCCTCCTGGTTTGCAGTACACATTAAATTGTCTTCATGTTTAATGTTAACTAATTCCACATACTAAGAATCTTGCTCTACGATTGGTCAAAAGTAAATCACATGATGAAAGATAGTTCGCCCATTATTGATGGGAGAAGCAAAAAGTTCGTTGCACTGTGTAGATAGTACTACTATCTACATAGTGCAACGCACTTTTACTGAAGATTATCCAAAAGCGCTCTAAAACAGGCGTAATTAAGCGCGCTTTACCAATGAGCGCAATTAAAGCAAACACATGCGCGCACCGTACCCTCAAGGGGTTGGGTTAAACTTGTAACTTTTTGGTGTGAATTTGGGCCTGGTGGCTTTCATGTAGATGCATACACGACCTTTTTTTTTTGTAGTTAAATTGTTTTAGATGTGGAATATAAAGCAAATAATCACCTTTTGGTTTCAGGCGATGGCAAACTATCACTTCCTCGTCGATCAGAACGTATACGCTATCTTTCCTCAGCTTCTCTTTGGAAAGATAGCTACATCCAGATCGCCTCGGAAGTGATAGTTTGTACCATCACCTTCACCAGCGGTAGTTATTTGCTTAATACCATTTGAAATATTTAATTAATCATAGCATTCCATAATTTGCATTTAGTAGCTTCGGATATGATATCAACGAATTTCAATATTAACAGTTTTGTTGAGTCAGTGTTTAACAAAATAGGCAAACACAATTTTCAAAGAATCTGAATGAACACAAACAAAATCTTTCAAATTTTATTTAAACGGTTAAAGGAGAGTAATAATTGTTGACTAGACTCAAAGTTTTCCAAATAAGTGGGCCTATACCAAAAATGAATGTTGAAAGGTAATGTGAGTAATTCAGGGTAATGCATTAATTTTATTTGTATACATGTTAATCGATTTCAGATTTGCTCAACACAGACTCGTTACCCGAGATTGGATTATCTGTTCCGGTCATCGTCGTCTGTTTCATACTCATAGGACCTGACCTTGTCATCGAGAACGAATCGTGGAAACAGCAACCCAGGTGTTCCCGCAAGCAAGCACGGCTTTGCGGTTGTCGGAGAACGTAGAAAACAAAAATGAAGAATCCTTGGAGTGAATTGAGTAGGATGAAGATGACGTGGACTGCGAGGTTGAGTTGTTCGATCACGGTGAAGTATCCAACGAGCCAGGTCAAGCCAAGTAGGAGGAGGACGCCGATCCCGTTTGTGAGACGGCGCATGATCTCGTGGCGGGCCTCTGATTTCAACTCGCTAGCTTTCCCGCCACCTGATTTGATGCGCACGAGACGACGCATAACAAGGGCGAAGATGATCACGTTATGAGTGAGAATGAAGGCCATTGGGATGAGGAGACCGCCCACGAGTGGCCATTTCTGAAGAAAACAGCTGTACAATTGAAAATGGAAAATAATCATCCAAATAGACAGATGCTAAATCTAAATTCTGGTGATGTGCAAGTATGAAAAGAGATGCAGAAATCAAACAATAGCAGTAAATAAAGATAACATAATAATAACATAAATAATAATAAATAAGTACTTATAAAGCTCAATTATATCATAACTTACTCAAGGCGCTATAGAAAGAAAAAAAACACGAATCTTTCTCCAGAATTGTATTAACATAATATCATTAGTTACTTTTTTAACATGTTTCTGAAAGGTTTGTAGGCTTTGAAAGTTTCGAAAGATGTTCAACTTGCAATCATCAAAATAAACCGCAAGGATGCTAAGTAACCGAAATCGGACATTATTCTTCCCATTTACACTGATGAATGCAAGACGACAAAATTACCATGCCTTTATTACCTGATATACTTTAATTTTGCTATTACCAATCACATATTCGGATTGAGAAAATCTTTATCACGTCTGATGGATGGTTGTTTATACTAACAAAATGTTATCAAACTAGCACAAACTTTCTTTAAAATACAAATTACATGCATACTAATGTTCATTGATAGTCTCGGGGTTGGACGATTAGCTCAAATTCCTTGGCTTTTTTCTCGTACACTCATATTCATTTCAATTGTTGCATTTTTGGTTATCATCTGAAAGATTTCTTTTCTCTGTTACCGTAGCAGCTGAGAATGAGCTGAATTTGATTCAACTCAATAAATGACTCCATATCAGGAAATGAAACACGGTGGTCTTTACAAGAAATTAGACAACAACACATTCTCCAACATTCCGGTGACTTTTAAAATGTTCAACAAAGAGTGATAATTCGATCATACTTTATTATGAATGTTTGTTGGATAGCATGAGCATAATGTAGAGAGTACTTACTAGTCGGAGTTGGCGTAATTCTGTCTCGAGATAACACCAGTTAGGAGCACTATCGCAGCAGGTATTCCTGTCAAACAAATACATTGATATCACATGGTTGATTAATACTCTCTCTAAAAAAAAAAGAGGCATGAAAAAAAAAAGAAAAAAAAAAAGAAGGACAAATTATGTTATATTAAGCGAAGAAATGCAAATATACCAACAATTTATAGGCCTACTTTAATCAAAGCTTAGTAAGGTGTGACTGATCAACTTATTGATTTCCTTTTCAATATGAACATGATAAGCGTGTACAACGTACATATAAATTCAATAATTGAAAACAAAATGTAATAGAATTGTATGATAGACAAAATAGATATAATGAAGAACGTAACATGACTACAGAACATTTTTGACCTGAATGTATACGTTGAAAAGGAGGAGCATGCTAAAGAAGCGATGCTTGTATGGTTCGAGGCCCTAAAACATAGTTGCATAACAATAGGACACAAAAGTTTTCGTCAAAGAAGTTATAACAGCAATTTACCCCATGCAATGATGGAGGCTTTCATCATGAAGAGTGGGATATACGAGTCCATGACACGGACAACCATTAGGAACATGTTTATTCCTTCAACGCCCATCCATGACATCGATGAGAGCGTGGTGAAGTGAAGGACGGCGGCGATGACCCCACACAGATCTGGATCGACCTCAGGTTCTCCGGGATATCGGTCGAGTGCTGTCATGATGATGAAGAAGACGTACAGGAAGAGAAGCGTGATGCAGAGGCACATTAAGATCCGGATGTGCTGCAAGTGACGAAGTTTCCTGGGGCAAAGAGAAACACATACTTAGTATGAAGGGATTTTAAAATCTTCAGAGCGGAGTAGGTGAGTCGATTGTGTTGACCTACTAAGCACGTTGTAATTGCTAGCAAAGATGACAACAGAAGCATCACTTTTGGTAGACACTGACTACTCCTATAAGCGTCTGTAATCTAAAAAGGCTAGTTTAGATATTTTATATAGCTTTTAATTATACCATCGTTCGAAAACTGAAATATTAATAGGGAATACCTAACAAAATATAAACAAGACTTAGCTAGGGATAAGAATCCAAAACAACTTACAAAGCGTAATACATCTTGCGTAGTCGATACATGACAAAATTGGTAAGAATTAAAGAGGGTGTTAAGAAAGTATTAAAGATAACTTCCATAATAAACCAAAATGAGGTTAAACGCTAGACTGACTAAACTAGGGAGACCATTATGATTATAGTCTCCCGAAGGGTTGACAGCTTTTGCTGATAGAAGAAGGGTAGAAAAATGAAAGTTTAGAGGCAATCCAACTTTTGAACAAGTTCATTAGTACAAAAGCAGACAAATTAGAGAAAAAGATAGCGAAAGAAAAAGAAAAATCCACTAAAAATGAGAGTTATGAATGTTCGACAATTTAGTCAGTGGATTGTGACGTAGCTAAGGACGTTTATTGTAAACAGAAATATCATTATTTTCTGTATTCTCTCTTGGGGACACTACTCAATATCATGGATAGCATATTATAAGAGGTCCTTTAAAAGAAAAGACTTTCTTGATTTAGACATTTTGAAAAGAAAAGTATATCTTAGTTATTTTGTTTGTAGAACGAATGGGAAAGTTGCGAGCAATCTTTTACAAATTCTTTGTTGGAGGGTCCGATTTCGTTGAAATATTTCAACTGCCTGCTTCTCTGATTGTTGTCCCTTCTTTTAGAATAAAAATTAATATTGGATTTTCCTCAGAGTCTTACCTATCAGTGATGTAGACAGCCAGGGTCACCAAGAGGCCTACAATAGAGAGAGAACATCCTATGTAGCTGAGAATCCTAAACACTTGTTCAACTCTCTCTGATCGTCTGGGGCTGCCACTTACGTCCTGAGGAGAAACAGAAGGCAACAAAATGTGGAAATAGAATACACCAATTTGGAGATAGATTTATGTAATTGTTTCTAAATGATTTATCTGCAGACTCTGACAATTTTTTTTTCAAGAGGTATCAACAGTACTGTTATGAATATGCAAATTATTGAATGGGAATATGCCAATTCCAAAGGATGACGTGTTGTTAGATGGTGAAGCTGATAAGAACCACGAATCAAAGGTAACGAATTCGATTTCGTCTCGAATTGTTAATGTGTTAATTTGATTCTTAGTTGCTGTAGGGGATTATGTAAACAGTACATAATATTAACACCCGACAATGTGCAAATCACGATGATATCATTTGTAAATGGCATACAGAATATTATAAAATGTAAATTATGCTATGCGACTCTCTTGAATAATTTACCTTTAAATATTATTATTAATATAATTATCATCATTTTCTTTACTATCATTCGCATGATCTTGTTATTATCAATATTATTACCATTATTATTATCATTATCATTATGATAAGTATTATTGTTATTATCATTATTATCATCCTTATTATCATTATTATTATTATCATCAATATTATCATCATTATTATTTCATGTTCTTACCATAAGGACAGCAAAACTGGTTAGATGATTACACTGGCATTCGGTATGTGTCTCGGAAGTGATTGTCACATCACAGCCATCGCTTGACCAAGCATTAGTGGAATATTCCCAATACACACACTGCGGATTCGTTGCATTTTGCTGAAAATATATAACATTTTTTTGAGAGAAAATGACGTGTAAGTTTGCAGAATATTCTTTCATTCCATTGATGACTATTGTTCTGGATTATATACTTCAAAATTTAAGAAATGTTACGTTTTGCAAGATTTATTATACATTGAAAACTTTGCATGGAATATAAATAAAAATCAATCACTCGAAATTGATTCATTTATTCATGCTATATCCCCAATTTGTGAAATTTAGAATAATTAATGCCAAAGTCATGGAGGTGCACCTTTTTGCCCTCTTGAAAATATTACTGTCACTCATGTATCATGAAATGTATTGTGCATAAATAAATAATGATTACAAAACCTTGATGAATACATATGATATCCAATATCCGTCTAAGTGGGTTTTACAGTTTTGTACAAATTACTTGAAATCTGCCCATTGAGCAGGTAGAGTCTACAAACTAGCTTATAAAGAGATTGTGTATCCTACCTGTTTGTGTGCAAGTGTTATGGTGACCGAAGCATTCAGAGGTTTGGTTTCACTCGTACCGAGGCTTGCTCCGATGATATTAGTATTGACCGTGATATTGCGACGCCTGTCATTGCTTCCAACTTGATCGTCTTGGCCACCGTCCATTACAAACAATGCATCGTCTCGGTACACAGTAAATGCTATATTCGCCATGGTGCCTTCATCAATGGTCTCTGGTCCAATAACGATTGCTGCTTGGACAACACCACCTAGGTTACCGTTTCCGAGATTGTTGGTGGATACCTGAATGTCACTTTCATCAAAGGATTGGCTGTCATCGCCGATGATGGAGAAGCCGATCCCATCGCCGACACCGTCAGACTCAGAGTTGATTACCTAAAGAAATGCATTGTGATATTAAAGGCTTCTTCAGATATGGCAAGGTAAACCGCCAGGCTGGGAGTCGAACCCTCAACTCTTGGTCTGGGAGTGGATGAACCACGACACCACGACACCTCTAAATGATAGGAGAGCTGTCATAGCATACATATATAGACGGCGTAGTTGAGTGGTTTAAGAACCTTGGCTGGAAATGCTAAGATCGTGGCCGTAGGTTAGATCCCCGACACAGGCAGCACTAATTTACTTTGACAAGACATTAATACACATTTGCCACTTCATATCCAGGAGAGAAATGGGGGACCTGGTAGGATGAAGAAAGTCTTTGTGATAGAAATTGTCATATTCCATCATGGTTACTGTATGGTAGAAATATTCCCTAGTGAGTGGAAATTGTGCGCATTGTGCGTTCATGAACTCACTTACTAGGGTAATATGATATATGTAAAGCGTTTAAAGACGGTTTTTCATAAAATGAGCACTATATAGAGCACCGATGTGTTTACGTCATATTCGCTCGTCGTCCAGGTTACTGGTTCTAAACAACAGAGCCTGCACAAGAGGTTCGCTGCAAAATCATTCAAGTGATGGCCTGGAGCAGGGCAAAATCAGCGTTTTGAGCTGGTGTGATCACCACACCACTGTTTAGCACAAAATTGTTTGGAACAAGCAAACTTGACAACTGAGCCAGTATATGAAGTCAAACTTCGATAGTGCTTTAATTACTATGTTAACTACTGTTCTGAATAAGTGTTTATAAAACAACATTAGATTCTCTGTTAATTTGTGCTTAATCATATGTTAAACCTTGTTTATTTACTGTTAATGTCTACATTTTTGTAAATTCATTAGTAAATGTTAATCTGTATATGTTACACCAGTGAAAATCAAATATCCAGAAATGGACAATAAATACTAAACTGAATTGAATTGAATTGAATTGAAATTGAATCCAGATTTATGATTTATTTGTTTATCATCATACCTGTACCACTAGGTTTGCTGCCACTTGTTGGAAGGTCTGGTTGGAAGGCACATTGACGGCTAGAAGGATGTTCTCCAAGGCCTCGGTGGCTCTGCTGACAGCACCATTCATCATCTCAGCCTCCATGATCAAGCCCTTGTCTAACGTGGCCAGGATGCTTAAGATGTCAACGACTAAGGCTACATTCTAGTATTAAAACAATATAACAACAAAGACGATGATAATGATGATGATGATGATGATGATAGTGATAACAGGCTCTAATAAAAATTATAAAAATGATCATAATAATTATAGTGATAATAACAACAACAGCAATGATAATAACGTTGATAATAATGATACCAATAATTATAGTAATAACAACAATAATAATAATAATACTAATAATAACAACAGTATAGAGGTATTGTTGTCTAGTGGATAAGTCATCGGACTGTAGATCACAATGTACGGGGTTCGAATCCCAGCCCGACCCTAACATCCTTTGGCAATTAGACGTTAATATACGTTCGCCACCCTCCAGCCAGGTGTTAAACGGGTACCCGGTACGATGCGAACGGTTATGTAGTTTGCGAGGCGTTGTGAGAGTCTGTAAATTGGCGCCTGTCTAGATTGCTCCCCAGTGAGTGGAGAATGTGCATACTTTGTGTGCAGGCAATCATTAATCTGATGACCGGTTTAATAATATATATGTAAAGTGCTATAATTCATAGAGACATCGTCGATGTATTAATCGCAATAAAACTATATTATCATTAGTACAACAATACTGACAGAGAAAGAAATAATGACATTCAGTTATTGTTTTCAACTGGGAGATCTTTCATCAAATCAATGAATGCTTATTGTTCAATCAAAAGTCAATACAATCACCTCTTGCGTTGGTTGAGAAATTGACCCTATCTGGTGAAGGATGTCCAATACAGCATTGACCCAAGCAGAAGTAATATTCGTGTCTTGGGAGATCACAGTCAACACTGACAGGATGTCCTGGGTGTTTCTTTCAGCGGTCATCAGATTCTATCAACAAAAATGACAGTTTTAAATGACTGGTTATCAACTTTTATTCTCGTGTAATTAAGATATTTTCTTCAACGAATCAGTCTATATTTTGTTTATTAACGAAATTTGAATACGAACTAGCATTACAACACAGCATCACAAACTAACTCATACATCGGACTCGCATATTTATATCAACGTTTTCGGTAATTAAAGGTTTGCGATAATGATACATCTCTTTTGTAATGAAAATATTATTATCAATAATAACATTAATACTAATAATAATGGTAATATAAATACCACATGTAATACTACTACTATTACTATTAATTACCAAATAATAATGTTATTATCAAAAGAAAAAACTACGGGTAGATCTTTTTACTCTTAGAATGGATTAGTCCAATTTATTTTTTATGTCATTTCCCAATTTTAAGTTTGTTACATGATTATGTGGATAAAATAAAAAATTTCAAGAGTTAAAGGGTTAAGGAGATTCAGAAATAACATGCGTGTGTATGTGCACAGGGCCAGCTCATCATGTATTTACCACGCACAATACCAGGAACTCCATAACAGACTAGAAGAAGATGAAGTTTACCTCTCGTACGTAGATTAAGAGTTGATCAGCTGTTTTATTGCCACCGCAGTTATCTGAAGGTACCCATGCACAAGGGGAGATATAATCACCGTAGCAGACGGCTCGTGCTGTTGGCTCTCCATCTTGATATATGCAAAAACAAGTTCCGAATACATACATTGTTGGTCTCATATTAACACAGCATGTGGAGATGTCGGGGTATTGCGGATTGTTCTTTCGACTCTCAGTATCAGGGTTGAGGGTTCGAATCCCAGTCCAACACTAACGTCCTTTGGCAAGATATTAATCCACATTTGCTACCCTCCACCCAGGTGTAAACGGGTGCCTGAAAGTTCCTGGGATAATAATGATTGCAGGGTCTCTAGGAAGAACAGCATGATGCTGATAAGGCTTCCCAGGTTAAAGTAATTGTTATTGTTATGATCATTGCAATATTTATCTTCTTCTTTTTCTTCATCTTTCTTTTGTTTTCCTTCATCTTCTTATCACTATTGTATTGCTACTGCTTTCATTATTACCATTATTACTACTTCTACCACTGTTATTATGATTATCATATTTTATCAAGGAACTTTTACAGTCGGTAAACTAATCTTAACATTCATGGCTTTGCTTTCTCATGAAAGCTTAACTATCTAAAGTCTCAAGAAGAAAAACATTCTAAAACTGGAATATCAGAAATGTTTGTTTCATTGTACCATTGACGGTGAACCATGGACATTCTCCACTTGATTCACTCCACGAATCAAGGTCTCCTGACGAAAACTGGACAATACCATACGGAGATGACCAAGAGGTGTTGGGACATAGAACTAAGTGAGAGAGAGAGAGAGAGAGAGAGAGAATTTGGATTTCATAATCTGTAATTGCAAATCTTTAACATTTTAAGAAGTGATGCAATAGGATATCTAAATTGCTCTTGGTTTCCTTTTTGAGAATCTGTGCAAAAGTTTTAAGTCCGCTGCACAACAGATGACCCTACTGCCATCCGATTTTCGAAGAAAACGCAATTACATTACATATGGAAATTTGAACAAAGATCATCTTCCTCACCTGCGTTTTCAATAATGAATAATAACCACTGAAATTACAATGCCTAATTGTAGTCGGCTGAAAAGCATGTTTGTGCCGCTTCAGATCGCAAATAACTTTTTGTCTGACACCACTGCAACTCTGGCTTTCCTCAAATTTTTCTTTTTCTTTAATTCTTATGAATTTTCAGAACCGCGATCCGAATGCAATAGCACATATTTCCAATATCGGATCGTGGTTAGATCATATAGTATTTACTTGGCTTCAACCCATAGCAGCACACTGTCTCCTTTTGGTGAGGTTTTTGCAACACTTTTAGTCTATCAAGAGTTTAAGTCTAGTTCCAATGCAGTACGTTCCGCCGTTCAATGGATTGTAACTAATCATTATAGTTTATAAATTGGCAACACAGTATAAGATATGAAATCACTATTTTTATGTACAAATTGGCAAATTTTGGGGTTAAATTTTGCAATTATCTTTTATATAGATTCATCTAATAATTGTGTTCTTCTTTAAACTATGAAGGCGTAAAAGCAGGATTCATTCTTCCCAATTTGGAGAGGGAAAACTGATAATTTTGGAAATTAAGAAAAAAGAAAAGTGTTGAACTCCTATCTATGATTTAAATATGATTTCAGTTGAGCAAGATTCACCTGTACTTAGTACCAGAAGAATAGAAGGGTCAAAGAAACCGTCAGAAATTTCCGCCACAGAGAATAATCCACTCCACAGCAGGTCCATTTCATCTTGTGTAGTTATGCTACTGTTGGCTATGTAGGCTCTCATATCAACCAATACACCGTCATCTGGTAGAAGTTGATTCACGTGAATGTAAATGGTGCCATTGGTGTCCCTCTCGGTTTCAAGCGCCTCAAACAACGTTTCGAACTATAAATTAAATGATGCTAATATTATCATGGATGCTCAATCCAGTCGAGTATTTTTACTATCTAGCAACTGTCTTTTCTATAGGCTTTGGTTGTTTCTAACCAAGACACTGGTTTTAAAAAAAGGAGCAAAAAAAGCCACAATATTTTCCTGGTCTTATGTATTCTTTCCAATGGTTTATGAACTATAAGTAAAATTATTATTCAATGGATATTAATCGCAGTGATTTCAGAATGAAAAAGTGATTAAAAAAATTAAACTAAACTAGATGTATCACTGGATATTTGATAATTCCATTTTGATTATGTACTGTGAAAATGAATGAGATTCATACCTCTGTGAGCAAATCAAATTTCCTTGTCAAATTCATATTGGACAATGAAATGAAGGTAAGAATGAATATGTGAATGAAAGAAACAGGTCAGCATGTATTGTTTTCTGGCTCCTTTTGTTTCTGTCTTGGCTACCCATAAACTTGAATAAGTTTCACATTTCAAGAAGCTGGGCAAAATTACTTAAAAACTAATAAAAAAAAGTACCCTCAGACAAACTGGGAACGGTAAGAGAGAATGTATAGCATTCTAATTAAGAGAAATTACAAATAACTTAACAATTTCCATCCCCTTACCTTTTCTTTAATATCACGCACAAGTGACTTGTAATCTGAAGATTCTTGATCAGCGTGGAATGTCGTGAAATTTCTTACAAGCTTGAACTTCAGATGAAAGATAGACATATCTGTATTAAAAAAGATATTAAAAACATTCATATTAAAATACTATTTAACATATATGATAATTCATAAAAGTTGTCACAATAAAATCACTTGAAACACATCTTGTGAAATGAATTTACATTCAAATAAGCCTACATTCATTATATCCCACCCCCCGCCCCCCCCCCCCCCCCCCAAAAAAAAGAGAAAGGAGTGTTGCAATATGCAGATGACATACTGCTGTGATACGGTGTTGCATAGTTTCCACGGATACGTGTTGTTTGATATACATAAATGAGGTTATATAGACTGTCATAGTCTAGTGGATACGTCATCGGACTGCGAATCACATGGTTCGAGTCCCGCCACAGTACTAATGTCTTATGGCTAGACATTGGTCTACATTTGGTACTCGTCGCCCTGGTCTTAATTAAATGGGTACCTGGTGGGAATTTTTTCCTTGAACTCTTCAAGCGCCTTAGGACAGCTGGGCCAAAGCCATGGTAACAATACTACTTTGTAGGCATCTTTGGTACCCCTGGGATGGTCATGTGCACAATATAAATGTAGCTTTTAATAATCATTATTATCATTACTATTATAGACACAAATAAAATAATGGATTCTAGTGCAAGTACTCGCTGGACTACAATTACATATTCCCAATGATATTAACTGACAAATAGTTCCGGATAAGTATCTTTTATAATTGGGGAAATATCATTTGGGGAAGTTTTAAGAAAAAAAGGGGAGGGGGGAAGAAAAAAGAAAGAAATAACCTCTGATTCTTAGCAGTGCTTGGTTGCTTTCAATACGAGGTCCGTTCTCTGGGATACCGACACAGCTATAGTACGCCTGATCAGGGGGGCTCATCTCATCGATGACATAGTTAGATATATCATGGGTGTCAGGCACCTTTTCCCCATCTCTCCACCAGTCAAAGTGCAGAACATCTTGGAATTCACAGTTTAATACTACCATCTCTGATAAACCTACAGTTCTATTTCTGGGGTGAGAGGTAACGGTTGGCACACCTAGTAAGGATAAAGAGAGAAATTTCACTACCATTCATTGAGACATTAGTCTTTATTCAAATCTAAAATCTAACGATGACTTTAGTAATTTTTTCAAACAAACATGAATTTGCCCTTACTACTTTGGGGTCCATTGGACCTAGGTTTTGGAATTCCTTTGAACCAAGAATAGCGCAATCGGTCAGTATTTATGTATTTAAGCTCAAACTGAAGTTACTTTATTTGAGTCGATATCGTCTAGATCAATAGTTGTGATCAATATTTAAGAAAATTATTTTTTCATAATTCTACTCCCGTTTCTCACATCTATTCATCTGTCTGTCTTGTTTAGTTTTTGTCTGTGTTTCATTCCTGTTGCTCGTAGTATATTCCTGTTTCCTTTTGTTTATAGCCATTTTTTAGTAGTCAGTAGATTTTATTGTACTTATTTAGGTTTATATTTTCTCATTTGTTTAGGTAGTTTAGTTTGTTAGCATTTAAATGTACGCATTATTCTTATCTGACGAGTTTGTTCTTTTAGGACATACTCATAAGCTACTCATGAGGGGCCTTAAATCCACAAGCCTCGCTTTCAACAAGTCCTCATCTAACTACTGTAACGCCATATTCTCTTCACTTGTTATACTCATTTCATATTTGTAATGTGTGTTATGAAAGAAAGATAAATAAAACTTTCTTATAAGGCATTATTTAGTTTAAAAGACATGGAGCTCATACCATCTTGTGTTTGGTCAATGTTGCATGTTGTTCCCGCGTAGAGCGATGAGCACGCACACTGTCGTTCAGCTGATATGCAGGTACCTCCATTGAGACAAGGACTCAAAGCACAGTAGCCTATTGAGAAAAACGCATTGGTTCAGTGGTAGAGCAGTGATCTCTTAACCAGAAGGGCCTGGGTTCCAAGCCAAGGAAATGTGTTATTCCCCTTTCATAAAACAATAAGACTCAATTCCCAAGTCCCTCGGATAGTACTTAAGAACTTAGGCCCACTGATTGATAATAAGTCACTGCTGAGATAGCACTTTTACAAATAATCCCCAAATATCCCCAGATCTTTTACACATGTGCATTTTAGAATAATCACTGCCAAAGTGATGGAGGTATTTCTTTTTAATATATGATTACTTTCATGCCATTCTGATTCTGATTTTAGTCTGAAATATGTTACCCCAATCATTATCCGAGACAATCCTTTCAATGTTTATCATTTTATAGACAGAAAAAAAAGCAAGGAAATTATTGTTTAAAACATGACTTCCGCCAAACTGTCGTTCAAGGTCTGCGAAACTTACCACTCTCACAATAGGTGTCAAACCATCCATCAGTGCAGTTACAGGTGAAGGAGTTCAGACGATCAACGCATGTTCCTTCATTCAAGCACGGTCCGGAATTACATTCGTTAATATCTATTTGAGAAATGGGATTTCATCAAAATTACTTGAGGTATTTATTAATTTCTTTACTTTATTTTTTTCTTTATTTTCCATCCAGTATCTACTCCAATGGATTAACCACATTTCACAGCCAGATGCAATATGCCCTTTACGGTGAGTAATATTAGGTTACTTGTTTATATCCTGACCAGTGTGTATGTATTAATAGTGATGCAGAATAAAACACTGGCAGACTAATTGACTCACAAACCAAAGAGTGATGTCTCTTGGTAGACATAAGAACAAAAAGTTCTATATGTACAGTGTTTGTATTTAGATATACACATGCATATATATATATATATATATATATATGGACTACAGGGCGTATTTCTACATCAAATTACTCTTCTTCATTTCACAAACACACAAATGATGAAGACAAACAAACCATACCGATTGCACAGGTGTAGCCCTCCCATCCTGGAGGGCAATCACAAGAGAAGGCGTTCAGGAGGTTGTTACACTCTGCACCGTTTAGGCATTGGTTTGAAGAACATTCATCAACATCTGTGAAATAATTCAATAAATGACATATACACTGTTCAAAAATTAAGTTATGCGATTCATTGTGTTTTAAACGATGTTGAGGCGGTCATTGTTGACAAAAACAATGCAATTTGCAACATTTCACTTTTGACTTGGTCCCAAAATCAGGTGTACTGTATCATCCGTGATTAAAATGGGGCATTGTTGTAAAGGGGAATATTCAAGCCCTTCAATGATACTAACATCATATATGATAACAAACGATATCAAAGATCAAACTTGAATAGGAGAACTTGTTTTGAGGACTTTCATTTATTTGCACCGATTTCTACAAGAGAATAATTTCACCAAACTGTCATCAGTAGGCCTACAAGTTCGCTGATATTTCTTGTAAACGCGCGTAACAAAATTAGCACACGTTTGCCGGCGAACTTGTATATGTAGCAGTTTTGTGAAATTCATTTCGGAAGTTACCTTTAAATTTTGTCTCCATAACAAAAAATGAGTGGGTTACAGGCGCGTAGCCAGGGGGGGGGAGATGGGGGCAGTCGCCCCCCCCCCCCCCTCCCCCCCCCAAAAAAAAAACGCCGGCCGAAAAAAAAAAGAGAAAAAAAAGAAGAAAGGAAGAGGACGTAGGAAGAAAAAGGATTAAGAGTCGAGAACGGTACAACGAATCGTCTTCTTTCTCTAATAATTTAATGAAACGTCTAAGATTCCGCGCTTCGCGCGGGAGGGGAGGGGGGGGGGGGGAACTGAATTCAGATAAGGATTAAGAGTCGAGAGCGGTACAACAAATCGTCTTCTTTCTCTAATAATTTATGAAACGTCAAAGCTTCCGCGGGAGGGGAGGGGGGGGGGAACTGAATTCAGACAAGGATTAAGAGTCGATCGAGAATGGTACAACGAATCTTCTTCTTTCTTTAATAAGCTAATAAAACTTCAGAGCTTCCGCGCTACGTGCGGAGGCAGGGGAACTTGATTCAAACAAAGAGTCGAGGACGGTACAGCGAATCGTCTTCTTTCTCTAATGAAACGCCAACAGAAACTGAATTTAGATAAGGATTAAGAGTCGAGAACGGTCCAACGAATCGTCTTCTTTCTCTTATAATTTGATGAAACCTCAAAGCTTTCGCGCTTCGCGCGGGAGGGGGGTAACTCCCCCCTCCCTGCACCCTCCCCCCTAGGGAGCGCGCTACGCGCGCTCTGTAAGTGATTCGCACGCTTCGCGTGCTCACTGCCGCCCCCCCTAAAATGAAATCCTGGCTACACGCTTGGTGGGTTACCTTGTTTAAGGTTATTGCTAAAATCTACCACACGATGTTAATGCTACCTACAATACTTATTCTGACATAGCTACACTGCAATGTACAATTTGGTTGTATAAGAATGATAAAAATAAGTCTTGGCACAAAAAGTTTCAGAATCGTATCATCAAGATACATCAAAAGAGAAAGAGAGAGAGAAGTGGGAGAGAAAGACGGAAACTAAGGCAAAACAAGGAAAAACTAAAGAAAAACCTACATAAAAGTAAAAGGATGAAAGTAATTGGTAGATGGATTGAGGTAAAAATAGAAAGTTAGAATCATAAGTGAGGAAGAAAGGCAAAAAAGAGAGAGAGAGAGGGGGGAGAGAGAGAGAAAGAATAATATAGATTAAGAAGAGAGAGAAAAAGAATATTAAGATAGATAAGGAAAAACGAAGAGAAAGAAAGTAATTGGAAGATATAATAATGGTTAACTATGTTACACCATGTTCACTGGGCCAAAGAAACACAGGACCAATTTGCTGTAAGACTAACAATCATGATGCTAAGATCTTACCAGGGCACGAAACTCCATCTACGTCAAGATTGTATCCCGGGTTACAGGAACACACAAAGCTACCTGGTGAGTTGGCGCAAGTTTGGTTACATGGAGATCCTTCCTGGCACTCGTCTAAATCTGTATAGACGATTATTAGATTGTTAGAAAACAATAGCGGCAGCAGCAACAACAACATAACTCACCAGAAAAACAGCAGCAATAACTAAAACAGGAACACTTACAATTACAGCAACAACGGGAAAATACCAGTAGCAACATTAACGACAAGAAGAAAATAAAGGTGGAAAAAAAGATATGTTTAAACCTATAAGAGGGGCAGCTCCTGGAATTAGGACAACCATCCTCTAGGACAACTACCCCGGGACAACTATCCTAGGGGGTAGTTGTCTGGGGGAAGTCGTCCGGAGGTAGTTTTCCTAGGGGGTAGTTTACCTCGGGGGTAGTTGTCTGGGGGTAGTTGTCCGGGGTAGTTGTCCTGGGGGTAGTCATCCTGGAGGGTGTTTGCCCTAGGTGGTAGTTGTTCTAGGGGATAGTTGTCCTAGGGGGTATGTAACTGGGGGTGGTTATCCGGGGGTGGATGTCCAGGTGGTAGGTGTCCGGATACGCATCTGGACAAGACTTACCAAGTTCACAATCCATGCCGCGCCATCCTGAATTACAGAGACAATCATAGGCGTTCTCCAGGTTATTACAAGTCCAGGTTCCATCTTCATAACATGGTGACGATGCACATTCATCTATATCTAGAGATATAATGAGAAAGAAATAAGAGAATAATGGTTGTGTTTTATGTAGATTTTGATTATAATGTAGTTTGTATATATCATGAGACTGTTTTGTCTGTGTTATGGCGATCCCACCACATGCCTGGTGCTTTTTAGGTAATGTTACAGGCCCTTTTACACTTTCACGGATCGCATCACGGATCATCCCGGATCTTAATCCGGGGTGTTCCGGCGTGCGACACCACGATTTCTTCTCGATGCCGGTGTGGATACGTTCCGAACTAGGTGTATACACGGGCAAGTACGGTGTCTCCACGGACAGACAAGGTAGCAACGCGGACCACGCCGGAAACGCATACGGAGCTAACAAGGATTTCAAGGAAGAGCACGGAGGCTACTGGGTACTTTTACGGTCCTTACACGGAGGTGTACGTTGTCTATTGGGATATCTCCGGAATGTTGACGCGTGACTTGAGCTTGTAGGCGCTCATTTGATATACGGAATTTCAAACCCGGATGAAACCGGTGTTAATACGGACCTCCCGGTGTCTACACGGACTGTCCCGGATGTATTCGGCGGCTACACGGAGGTACACGGTGCCTACAGGGAAGAGGACGGATTGTTTCATCCGTGAACTCCGGGATGGAAAATTAAGCAAGTTTAATTTTTTCCCCAGATATGCCGGTACGCCAAGGATCACGCCGGATGCCTCCCCGGTGTATACACGGTAATGCCGGAGATAACACGGATGATCCTGGAGCGACGATCCGGGATGATCCGTGATGCGATCCGTGAAAGTGTAAAAGGGCCTTTACTTCCTACATTAATATAATACTGTATTATATGCTACGTTTACACTATGTTCCCGGCGGCCACGGCAGCCCCGTTTGCCCGAAACGTAGTGCGCCGTGGGATTTAGACCAATTTTATATCTGGATTCAAGTTTTGTTACGTCTTGCCAAATTTTCTCACGGTCTACCTCGGTATGCGTGACCGGTCTTGGTGTGAAGGGGATGCTGAGTCCCGGAGGCTCCAAGGCGCACTACGGTTCGGCCCGCGTTCTACCACGGATGCCAGAACGTTCCCTCCCGGCCCGTCACGTTCTGATGGGGTCCCTCACGTTTCCCACGTTCTGATCAAGGTCTGACACGTTTTTCACGTTCTGTCAAGGCTTTGTACGGATGAAACGTGGACGCCGGGCAGCTTTGGAGCACGTTTGTGCCGGCGGTATAAAAAGAAGGTCTCCCAAGCAATAGCAATCACGGTATCCTGAGACCTCGCGTTGTGTCAGACCGTAGTAGAACGCAACGCGCCGTAGCGTGCCGGGCGCTTAAACCGTCCCACTACGGACCACCCCCAAGTTTTGTTACGGCCTATTACGGACTGTCACGTTTTGTTACGTTCACCCCGGTTTATTACGGCCTACTAGGTTTCTCATCCGCACCGTGACTGCCGTGACAATTTTTTTGACAGTTTAACAATCTGACACGGTATCCACGGCAATCACGGCCTGTCACGTTAGCCCATACGGTCCCCCGCGTTGTGTCACGTCAATAGGGGCTTTTCGTTTGTGTGGACGAGGACGGCGTTCACGTCCTCTAACGATGCGAATTGGCGTCAGACACCCGTCCTGTTCACTACCTTATTACCCTTTTCGTTTTAAGTCGACACCCGTTTTCTACACGATGACGTAATGCCCCCCGCACGCGCTTATTCAATTTCTCCTTCTTTCACTTCTTATTTTGTTCTTCGTTTATTATTCTATTATACTCTCTCTATTTTCCTTATGTTATTCTTTGTTTTTCTTTCTTTCATCTTCTCTTCTATCTTTCCATTGTCTATTCTTTATCATTTTCTCTTTCTGTCTTTCCTAACGTTATTGTTGTTGTTATCATTCTATCATTTTTCTTTCTATCTTTCCTCATATTATTCTTTGTTTCTTCCTTCTATCATCTTCTCTTATGTTATTCTTTGTTTTTATCATTCTATCACTTTCTCTTTCTGTCTTTCCTTATGTTATTCTTTGTTTTTTCCTTCATTCACTTTCTCTTTCTGTCTTTCCTCATGTTATTCTTTGTTTTTCCCTTCTTTCACCTTCTCTTTCTGTCTTTTCTTATGTTATTCTTTGTTTCTTCCTTCTTTCACCTTCTCTTTCTGTCTTTCCTTATGTTATTCTTTGTTTTTTCCTT
Source organism: Strongylocentrotus droebachiensis (assembly GCA_035222895.1). Lineage (NCBI taxonomy): Eukaryota > Metazoa > Echinodermata > Echinoidea > Camarodonta > Strongylocentrotidae > Strongylocentrotus > Strongylocentrotus droebachiensis. The sequence continues at coordinate 210,035 of JAVYIG010001469.1, read as the reverse complement.
CTTTAACTTTCTCTTCAGTCTTTCCTTATGTTATTCTTTGTTTTTTTCCTTCTTTCACCTTCTCTTTCTGTCTTTCCTTATGTTATTCTTTGTTTTTATCATTCTATCACTTTCTCTTTCTGTCTTTCCTTATGTTATTCTTTGTTTTTCCCTTCTTTCACCTTCTCTTTCTGTCTTTCCTTATGTTATTATTTGTTTCTTCCTTCTTTCACCTTCTCTTTCTGTCTTTCCTTATGTTATTCTTTGTTTTTATCATTCTATCACTTTCTCTTTCTGTCTTTCCTTATGTTATTCTTTGTTTTGTCCTTCCTTCACTTTCTCTTTCTGTCTTTCCTTATGTTATTCTTTGTTTTTCCCTTCTTTCACCTTCTCTTTCCGTCTTTTCTTATGTTATTCTTTGTTTTTTCCTTCTTTCACCTTCTCTTTCTGTCTTTCCTTATGTTATTCTTTGTTTTTTCCTTCTTTCACTTTCTCTTCAGTCTTTCCTTATGTTATTCTTTGTTTTTTCCCTTCTTTCACCTTCTCTTTCTGTCTTTCCTTATGTTATTCTTTGTTTTTTTCCTTCCTTCACTTTCTCTTTCTGTCTTTCCTTATGTTATTCTTTGTTTCTTCCTTCTTTCACCTTATCTTTCTGTCTTTCCTTATGTTATTCTTTGTTTTTTCCTTCTTTCACTTTCTCTTCAGTCTTTCCTTATGTTATTCTTTGTTTTTTCCCTTCTTTCACCTTCTCTTTCTGTCTTTTCTTATGTTATTCTTTGTTTTTTTTCCTTCTTTCACCTTCTCTTTCTGTCTTTCCTTATGTTATTATTTGTTTCTTCCTTCTTTCACCTTATCTTTCTGTCTTTCCTTATGTTATTCTTTGTTTTTTCCTTCTTTCACCTTCTCTTTCTGTCTTTCCTTATGTTATTCTTTGTTTTTCCTTCTTTCACCTTCTCTTTCTGTCTTTCCTTATGTTATTCTTTGTTTCTTCCTTCGTTCACCTTCTTTTTCTGTCTTTCCTTATGTTATTCTTTGTTTTTTTAATCATTCTATCACTTTCTCTTTCTGTTTTTACTTTCTGATTTACGCTGCGATGTAGCAAGATGACGTCATTCTGACGACGGGTCACTAGTTTTCTGACGAACCTCAAATCATCGATGAACGGGTTCGCAAATGTGGCCTGACGACGCCAGACGACCCGACGCATGCGCAGATCGCCGAAATGACGTCCCATATTTGACGTCGACTATGTCGACGTGACAAACGAAAACCCCCTAATCCCGTTTCGTCCACGGTGGCCTGAAACGTGGTTGCCGTGGCCGCCGGGAACATAGTGTAAACGTAGCATTACTTTATTACTGTTTTGGTGGCAGCACCAATAAAGCCTTTGGCTTTCCTATCTGTCTCCACATTCATATATATTTTTGTTGTTGTATTGTATTTTAAATGTTTCTCTTTAACTTGTACGCTATGTTCTGTATTTTATATGTTTGTTATGATGAATGAAATAAAGTTCAATTCAATTCAATTCACATTGTAAATATATATTTCATGATATTTTCATTTTGTTTTTGACAAGGAAATAAATGTTTATTGAATTGAACTAAAATAAAAGTTCGCTTTGTATTCATTTCCACCAGAATTGCTAATGTTGTATAGGTTAATTACTTACATTTGTATATATTTATATAAATGTTCAAATATACAAACATAACATTACATTTTAAAATCTAGGTTTAAAATGTATACTCATAATAAATATGGCATTGGCATGATGTAAACATATGTATACTCATATTTATATATTGAATTAATTACATGAAATATAAGATACAGAACATTTTCCATTCATGTGACAAAACATCAAGCAATCATACATACATTAATTCTTAATGATGTATTTGTAGCAGTAGTAGTATCAGAAGCAAAGCATGTAATAGGTGATAATAATGATACTATTACTATTACTAATATAACTACTACTACTACTACTACTACTGCCACGTTAAATACTCCTACTACTATTACTATTACTACTACTTATATTACTACTACTAATGATAACATGTTAACAATAATGATAATAATCATGATAAAATAAAAACAATATTGATAATAATAATGTCCTAGTAATAATATATCAAAAATGTCTCAAGGAACTCTAGAAAAAAGAAATGTATTTAGACATGAATTTTGTTATTACTTACGAATCGAGAAAAGGGTTAACACTAACATTCCATAATTATTTGTATTAGGCTTACCTATACATGTAAATCCATTAACGTGCAAAGAATAGCCCGGGTGACAAGAGCATAAATAAGCACCGACGGTATTGTTACAGATGTGAGTACAGTCATGCGTAAACAGGCATTCGTTGATATCTAGTAGTCAAACATGACAGAAAAACATACTATGTAGGCGAGAAGTTAAACTAGATGAAACTTAGAAAATGATGCCTCGATCTGGCATGGAGCGATTTTACAAAACAAAACAGAAGCATTTTTTAAAATTCAAGTTTGATTGTAATCCATTAAACGGGTTCTCAGAAAATACATTGCCTTTGCTTTGGTTTACTGGGTATCTTTTAGTTACGTTCATCATGCGTATGTGAATGCATTTAGTTTCAATGACGACCATATCTGATCCTTGGCAATATTTTAATAGTCCTACTAAAGCTCAGATCAGATGACATGATGTCACTTTATTTTCATAACCCTATACAACAGTTGGTAACGTTTGGACAGCAAATTACCAAATAGGTCTAGCTTGGTCTTGTTCTGTACACTTACCGTTACACGTTGTGTCATCATGATGAAGCTCATATCCTGCCATACAGGAACAATCGTAAGAACCGGCAGTGTTGGTACACATCTGACTACATGCATTCGTGTCTGTTAAACTACATTCGTCAATATCTGCAAAAATAAAAACAGGCACATAATGATGCAAATAACACAGTTGTTTAGTCTTATGTTCTAAATCCTACATCTTTGAATAGATTACTATCAGACATTATCATATTTTTACAATGGAAGGCCGCAAGCTATCAACCTACGAGAACGACAGCGCAAAAGACTTGTGTAAAGTGATCTGAGGGCCGTTGGTGTACTGGGATGCCCCGTTAGGTTAAATAATCTTGATAAAAACATTATTTTGTCAAAGAACCTGACAATCTAAAGGAATGACGGAAGAAAAGTTAGAAAAATGCAAAGACAACAAAAAGACGTAGATGTTTATACAATCCCCCTACGCACCTCGCCACCAAAGCTACACAATTTTATACCGAAAGCTTTAAGTTGCCAATATTAATTTACCTGGGAAATCTAGAGATAATCTAAACATTTTAATTATTTGGCAAATATAGTTGACAAACTTTTATTCGATAGGTAATTCATAACATGCTTTTACATGAATCGCGTCCGAAAAACACTAGTGCATAAATATCTGTATAATACATATACACATAACACATGTTTGTTATATTAAAATGCATGCTTGATGTTTTGTTACATGATATGTATCTACTCTGTATCTGTATGAGATACAGAGCAGATACATATCATGTAACAAAACATCAAGCATGCATATATACTAAAATAATTCTTAGTGATGTATTTGTAGCAAGACATGTAGTATGTATGATACTACTTCTACTCTTATAACTACTGCTGCCGCTACGTCTACTACTACTACTAATAATAATAACGATCATATGTTAAAGATAATAACAATAATGATAATCATAACAAGGAAAACAATTAAAGTGATAATAACATTTTTAAAAAACTGTAATGTCCAAGTTTAATATAGCATTTAATATATCTACAATGTTTCAAGGTACTCTACGAAATAGAAATTTTACATAGGCATGAAATGAAACACTAGCATTCCATAATCATTTGCAGTAGGCTTACCTATACATGTAAATCCATTGACATGCAGAGAATAGCCCGCGCGACAAGAGCATGAATAAGCACCGACGGTGTTGTTACAGATGTGAGTACAGTCATTCGTAAACAGGCATTCGTTAACATCTAGAAGTCATTCACAGAATAAAAAGATACAATGCAAGTGAGAAGTTTAAAACGTTTCACCTCAATCAGAGAGTCGCTTTTTGAGGACAATGACTGTCCCTCGATAACGACAAAAGTCCTGCGTTGACTTTTAAGAATCGCCCGCTGCTATAGGACTTTTGTAGCTTCACCAATTTATCATATATTTCTTTCCTATCATAAAACATAACTTGTGTTCATCCTACTAAGTTGTGAAGGTTATTCGTGTCTTTTGGCATGTGTATGTCTGCAGCTCCGGTTAGGACATAAGCCAACTCCTGCAATTCTCTTATTCTTGTTATGGTCCTTGTTGGAGCCTTTCACCCACAACACCTCCATAAAAACATATTAAACCCTTACCTGCCCAAACCATTGAGGTGAATTAAAAACATCCGTGCAGGTGCTTGAAATAGCCGTGCAATGTGTGTCAGGGCTTTTATGTGGGTATGCATGGTGCCACATGGCCCACGGTAAGATCACTACCAGTACAAGAAGCCATGCGATGCTCACCAGAAGCCCTTGGGATGTTTGAAAAAAGTACAACGGCTGCACGTGTATCTACCTACATCAAATACCATAGCCACATGCGGATATTACTGGGCAGGAAGAGAATTCTCCTGAAGGTACTTGTGTGTTCTGCATGCCTTAAAAAAAGGTACAGACCTGTGCGTCCGGTGCAAGAATCCACCCCAAACCCCCAAAACGGTGTACATCAGTTAGAGATAGAGAGGCGAATGACTGCTTGTTACCATGGCTTTACCGACAACACCCTAATTTATATATATCTGATCAGTGGACAGCAAATTACCTAATAGGTCTAGCTTGGACTTGTTCTGTACATTACTTACCGTTACACGTTGTGCCATCATGATGAAGCTCATATCCTGCCATACAGGAACAATCGTAAGAACCGGCAGTGTTGGTACATATCTGACTACATGCATTCATGTCTGCTGAACTACATTCGTCAATATCTGCAAAATCAAAACATACACAAAATGATGCCAATTACACACTAGGGGCTTAGTCCTATATTCCAAACCGCACATCTTTAAACAGAATGGTGTAAGATATAATCACATTTTCCAGTTTAAAGCTTAAAGTCAATTCAATTAAATTTGAAACATATCTGACGAGCTAAAGTAAAGGCTGCAAGGTGTCAACTCTTTAAAAAGACAGCTTCTCGAGACTTCTGCAAAGTGATCTGAGGGTTTTCTGAGACCAACATTCGGTCTCGTACTGCCTATTGGCTGTTGATGAACTGGGATGCCAACTAGGATACACATTTAGTTGAACGTTGATTTAAAAAAAAAAGATTTTGTCAAAGAACTTGTCAATGTAACGGAACGATTGAAGATAAATTAGACACAAATAAAGAAAGAAAAAAAAGACTGACGACGAGAACTTTCTTGTATTCCTAAGATGTTCATATAATTCTTCTACACAGCTCGCCACCAATGCTACAAAATTTGGATACTGAAAGGTTTAAGTTGTGAATGCTAATTAATTTACCTGGGAAATCTAGAAAACTTTGAGCATAATAAACTTAAAGACCCTATCCGATGAAAATACAACTTGAGATAAATGGAAAACTGAATGGATGTAGAATATAAATATAAAGGAATAAAAAAAGTATTTATCCTTTCCTATCCTATTTATCCGGTATCTCGAAAGATACAAAGTGCAAAATATGTACGACTTCTGGTATAGTACTTATGAAGTTATTACCATTGTTACATTGGAAGCCAAGCCAACCAGGTGAGCAAGTACAGGAATAAGAGTTGAGCAGATCAGTGCATACTCCATGGAAACATGGATTTGACAAACATTCATCCATTTCTGTAAAAAATAAAATGAGAATGATAAATATTTTGCGCAATGTACATGCACATGGTAAATCACAGTATGCTTTCATACTGGGATTTGTATTTATAGGTTTGTGATTTTTTTAACAGAATTGGAAGAATAATACTTCATGATTGCATATAATTCGTTTGTGATTAAGTCACTTAGTATCTTTAAGATCTAACTTTAACAATTCTTAAATATTGTATCACTGCAAATGTTAAATGAAATGTGAAATACATTTACTTTTCTGCTCTATGGGAAATGAAGTGCATTTGGAAATTGTTTACTTCATGCATGTAACTTTTTAAAGACATTTTATAGTAACATCTATAATTTGTTTAATCTAATTCTTATCTCCTTCCCTTTCTAGGCTTTTGTCCATCTGAATTTGAGGAGGAGAGGGGGTGGGTGTGCCCCTGTAACCTTAAGAACACGCAACTTATGTATTTGTACCGTTACATGTCCTCATATCGATATCAAGACTGTATCCATCATTGCACGAACAGATGTAGCTGCCTTCAGTGTTAGAGCACCCTTGACTGCAGTCACGGACTACAACACATTCATCTATGTCTGAAAGAATACACATGAAAAAAGAGTCGCCGTAAAATCGACGGAAAAAAAAGAAAGAAAAGGTTTGTACACAATTCGCACATCTCTGCTACTTTCATTAATAGGTTGAAAATTATACACTTAAAATTATTCATATGCTGTAACTAATTAATTTGCTGAACGACTAAATAATGGATCACGGTTTTAACATAATTCTCATGTTTCTGGAATTTCAATTTGCATGCACATTACAAAATCTTACGGTGAAACCTGAAGGTACTCACAATGCTGTCAAGCAAATCAAACAACACTGAAGTGCTGCAGTGGATATAAGGTTAAAGGTAAAATCCAAACTAATAGTAAACAACTCTGAAACTGTAGTCACTATACCTTGGGAACTCCCAATTGGCTGATCGGCAACGTTTCGGTGATGCAATGCCGGACATTACTATCCCATATGTTCCAACACACACAAAATGACCAAAATGTCATTTTCCCAAAAAATGTATGACTTTGGAGGGTCTATTATTTGTTAGAGTACCTAGGATATTGTAGCCTATATTATCCATAATTAATATTAGTACTGCCTCAAGGGAGAAAGCACTTGGGAGACAAACATAAATTAACGATATACATGTATTTGTACACAACAAATAGGCAAGTGTAAATATTTACCTTTCTACTGACTAAATTGCCGATTTCAGATTTGGATAGATACAGTGACCTCATATTGCAGACAGTCAAAACTCTCGTATTATTAGTCCTATTTATTTCAAACTTTCCCATTCAGTTTGTCTTTTAATTTATGCCGTTATACGAATGAACCTGTTACAAGGGTTAGATTCCCTTTTAGCTTAATTCCCTTAGCCAATATTAATATGGATGAATCGTCTGAAGTATAACATATATTTTGAACATCCGAAATCTGGTTTTTAAACATCAATTTTTTTATAAGACTAATACCTTGACACATTGTCCCGTCTGGCTGAAGTTGATAGCCTTGATTACAGGCACAGCTATATCCCATACCCATGCCATTATCGATGCATCTCTGACTACAGTCATGACTATCGGCACATTCATCCACATCTAGAATGAAGAACAAGGAGGTAGAATAAGAGGAAGAACAGGAAAATGAGGAAGGATAGAAAGAAGAAGCAAAGAAAGAAGGATAGGAATATAAGAGGAAGAAGAAGGAAAAAAAAGAGGAAGAGGAAGTGAGAGAAGAAGAAGAGGAAGACGAAGAGAAAGATGAAGATGATGAAGAAGAAGAAGAGGAAGAAGTAGAAGAGAAAGAAGAAGAAGATATAAACATGTATGTATAAATACATCAGAAACATACAGAATCAGAAATTCAAAAGCTATCTTCGCGTTTCATTCTGTGTTTTTTGTATAAAGAGACTTCTTAAAAATGGCATTTTGGGGGTTAAAAATGTTGCCTTTGAAGGTGTTGGTAATGCATTTCTTCAAGAATTACATATAAATGCCGAATTAATTTGATGAATAGTTACCTTCATCACATATAGATCCGGTCCATCCCTGCATACACGTGCAAGAGAAGGCATCCTGAAGATTATGACAAGTCCCTTCATTGTGACACGGTCTTACGTAACACTCGTCAAAATCTAGCAACGGAAAGGACAATCAAAATAAATTTGGAGTTTAATTGAAAGATGGAATTAGTGAGACAAACGATATTACTAACAAGGCCATGGTCGTTTATTACACATTGTACAATATCTTTGGTACGCATACAAGTATTTCCCAGTATTTCCTATCCCGCCAGAAAATTGCCAACCCTAGCGGTAAAATACTTTGTTATTGAATCATATTATACATTTCCATTAAGAAATTGTCCATGACAAGACAAGCACGGTGATTGACCTAATACTATAAAATTATATTCATATTCGATTTCAAAGAATTAGGTACTTCATTTATAGAACAATTACTATTTAATTTCAACCATTTTCACACCAAACCATCTAATATAACATATATTGACAGAATGGGGTGTTTTTGCAAATGTTTACCGCTGACATTTTTTACCCTGAAACGTCTAATATAAGACAAATTAACTGAATGGGGGCGTGGTACACATTTTTGCTTCTGATATTTTGACATTTGACATTCTTACTCCTGACATGCTTACTTCTGACATTTTTACGTCTGACATTTTTGCCTGGCATGATATAGCCTTGATTGCGCATCATGCCTTTAAAAATCAAAATTGTATTGGGCCGTCTAGCCTACAGCATCAAATGCAAAAAGTTGAGAAAAGTACAACGCCATAAGATACTAACTTAACCATTGAAAAATGACCGGGAGTGAAAATATGGTAATTACGGTCCTCTCAATCGATTTCATGTGAAGAGCTTTGGTCCAATCACAACTTTGTATCTGCAAGAGCTTTCTAATATAAAGATATATATATATATACATAATTGTATTATATATTATATATACTATTTTACAAACAAAGTATACTTGCCTTCCTCGCACATTGTTCCTGTCCAGCCGTTTACACAGGTACAACTAAATGCATTCTGAAGATTATTGCATATCCCATCATGAACACATGGATTTGGGAGGCATTCATTCACATCTATAATAGAAAAAGAAAATTAGTGACACCTCATTTTTCAATAATATACTTAATAATACTTATAATTAATGATAATAATAATATTCATATTATTATAATTATAATCATTATGATAATAACAATAATAATCATAACACAAATAATAATGATTTGTTATTAGTTGAGCGCATAACTCTCTATAATATGTTTCTCTATAAGCTATACGAGAAAAATGTGAAGCAAACTACATATTATAAAGTACTACAAATCAAAAGTAAGTACAATTTAAGATATTTTGTCAATTTCTAACACAACCAAATCCCTATGACTTCAACACTTAACCAAACAAAACAATGCGAATCCTAAACCTGACTCTAAACCTAGCCCTATAATAATAATAATAATAGGTTTAATTACTCAGGGAAACCTCATCAGCACCAATATGCTGTTCTTCTAGAGAGCCCTGTAATTATTCGCTGGAACAAAATGTGTTGGATCATCAAATATCCCTCAGCAAAACAGCTGGACAGGGTGATCCTCACAAACTTATTTGTCTTAGCATCATATTATGCTAGTTGGTAAATAAAGTTATTAAAACAAAAAAAAATCATAATTATTTTCGAGAAATCAACTCAAAGGTAGTTTCCATACCCAACTGTGCCTCCCATAAAAATCACTTTCAGATTATAATAGGCCATTGTAATATCCGAACATTTCAAGAGCTGATTTTTCGAAGGTATTTGAGATTGTATTCATCCTAGAGGTGTAACCTTTTGGGGCAAGAACAAAAATACAATACCTGACAATAAAAAGTTAGTATGAGATACAAAGAGCTTTTACCTGATTCACACGTTGTGCCTGTCCAACCTGATTGGCAATCGCAAAGAAACGCATTGACCTTATCCTCACAATCACCATCATTTTGACAAGGTCCAGATTCACATTCGTCAATTTCTAACAAACCGAGGAAAAGGACATGAAAAAGTTAAAACAATTAGGCAGCAACCATCGTTTATTTCACATGCTTGAGGACAATAAACTCGCAATGATGATGATGATGATGATGGTAGGTTCTTGTATAGCGCTCATGTTTGTCAGACTTGGCACTGCAGGCGCTCTGAAATGGATGGCTGATTCCCAATAGACAATGATAGACACCATACTATAGTAATAGGTTAGTTTTCTTATAACATAAATATATACAAATATTCCCTGTTTGGATGGGCATGGTTAAAACTATTGCCCAAAGTTATCTAAAAACTGTACTGTGCCCCCAGACAAACTTGAGTTGCATAGTGCAGTCTCCACACAACTGAAGAGGTGTATCATTATGTGGGTAATCAGGCACTCCACTTCCTGAAATCATAATTCTAAATGTCGCGAGCAAGCGAAGAAAAAAAAAATTAATTGTCTTTGAAAATGTTATTCTATGAAAAGACACAGCTATTTTTTCATTATAGATTTTTTTTTGTTAATGGACCTTCATTCTAATGTCCATCTTGGCACACTTTAATATGCCCCGTGGCAACCTTGTTAAAACGCTGGTCTTGTGGATAAGTCACAGGACTGTGGATCACATCGTTTCCGGTTTGAGTCCCGCTGCGGCACTAATATTCTAAGGCAAGACATTAATCTGCATTTGCCACACTCCAATCAGGTGGTTTAATTGGGTACCCGGTAGTAAAAATTCCTTGAATATCAGAGCGCCTTATTAGGGCCACATGGCTAATACCAGGTAATAATAGGACATCGCCCAGAAACATTAGTATGAAGCACAATTAATGTTATCAACACACCATGATTGTTATTTTTATTAAAATCATTATTATTATCATGATCATTGTTATTTTTATTATCGTCATCATCATTGTTATTAAATCTGTCTGAGGTTTTATATACAAAACAAAACATCGAAATAAAGGAAACAAATAGTCACCATCTTCACATCTTGCTCCCGTCGAGCCAGAATAACAGATACAACTGAATGCATTCTCAAGATTGATACAAGTGACTCCGTTAGAACACGGGTTAGAAGAGCACTCGTCCACGTCTGCAAAGAAGGAAAGGTCAGATCATTCTTGATAATGTTAGGATATCTATAACTCAACATTAATTAGAGGTAACTGTAAATGTACTCATGCTACAGACGATATACATGCATGGTGTTAAGATAACAAGATAAATACTTTATATCCAATATTCTGTTAAAGCAATGATTTCATATAATACAAAACAAGACAAAGGTCATGCCTTAGAGCATGATGAAAGATAAGATAAAACGAAGAGAGAGGGAGAGAGACAGCTACGACCAAGAGAAAAAGAAGAGCGAAGGCAACATAGGTATAGCAATCTTTTTTGGGGGGAATGAAAATGCAAGTATAATACAAGCTTAAGAAAGCTAGTGCTTGGGCAAAGCTGTATTATGTGCTCGATATTCAATGTTATACAAAATAATCATATAATTCAAGTTAAACACAAAACATACATGCAAAATATGTATGCAGCCAAAGTATCATTCCACACTGACATTGCTAACCATGATAAGGACAAATTAAAAAAATTACATTTTTCTCAAAACTTGGATTTATGAATGTAGTACCTTTTGGAACCGAGCTCTTCATATTATATAGGCACCTAGCTGCCCGGATGTGATAATATTAGGGCACCACGCTATCAAATAACTTTCTGGCACCTCCTTGCATGTGGATAATCGGGCACTTCAAAGCCTAAAATCATACATTTTCTTAATGTCGTGAGCAAGCGAACAAAATAGACATTTAAAAGTCTCTGAAAATGTTATTCGTCATGAAAAGACATGGCAGTTTTTTAATATTTGTTTTCAAGAAATGTAGGTTATATACAAATGGATATTACCAAAAAATGGATCTCGAATTTATTTTCACTATCGGCCATCGCTAGATACGTCCCGAGGCACCTAGATTGAAAACGCTGATAAGTCACATGTTCATGGATCACATCGTGGTTCGAATCCCGATGCGGCACTATATAATGTACTAATAGTGCGGTATGGTATGTAATCCCGTAGGATTTTTTTGCCAAAATTGATTTTTATTTTTGCTGTTTTGGCTTCAAAAGGGTCCCAATTGGCCAAAAATGATGGGGTTCAAATTTTCAGACCCCTCCTTCACTTCCTGGGGGTCCATATTAGGCGCCAAAATGGCTTATATAAAGCGCAGTAGGGAAATTTCGTGTCTTCGGGGAAATTTGAACCCCATCAATTTCATATAGCTTAGACCCCAATTAATCCAAAAATGCAAAAATGCAAAATGCAAAAAAAATATAAAATCAACGTTGGTACCAAAGTCCTATGGGAGCTGTTTCAGTAAAATACCGTACCACACTATTAAGCAAGACATTAATATGACTCAGTAACTTTGTTGAAGATTCATGACAAAATAATTTGTGTATGAAATGTTACTTATTAATATATTCCTTCTAATGTACTAAGAATCCTGAAAAAATCTCAAACCACAAAGATATCTATGGTTTTCTTTGAAGGCGTCACTGTACAACACCCTCTGACAGTGATTAACAATAAATTCTCCCAACCATTTGTGAATTTTTCTAACCGTTTTTCCATGAAAAATAGACATAAAACAGGCTATAAAAAACCTTTCAACACTAAAATGTCAGGGAATGCTATATAGAGCCTATTCATTGCCTTGTAACATTTTACATTCACCTAAAATGAAATCAAAATTGTAATAATATAGTTGGGAGAATTAAGGAATCGATCGGATCAGTGTTTCCCAATTTGTATCATTAATAATGGTCCGTTTTCACTCAAATTTTCAGATTATCTTTAATTGTACATCAAGCATTGAAGTCACTACCTTTAATTGTCCCTGTAATTGATCTTCATTTGTCACTCTCTAATCAGGTGAAAGAAATGGATACCAGGGAGTAAGAAATTCCTTGAATATTGGAGCGCCTTTTTTGGGCCGCGTGGATAATATATATATATATATACTAGGTAATACTAGGGCATCGCTTTATTAGAAACAATAGTATAATTGAGGTTTTATATGCACAACAAAACATGAAAAAGAGGGGAAAATAGTCACCAGTTTGACATCTTGTTCCCGTCCATCCAGAGTTACAGGTACAACGGAATGCATTCTCAAGATTGGTACAATACCCTCCGTTAAAACAAGGGTTAGACAAGCACTCATTTACATCTGCATTGAATGAAAAGTCAGATCATTCTCGGTAATATTAGAAATATCAATCGATCGATATTTATCAGAAGTAATGTACTCATCGTTAAAAAGATTTATGCATTTGTATTACAAGATAAACACTATAAATATTGTTTTAAAAGCAAAAGTTTCCCATGATACGAAACAAGAAAGAGGCCATGACCTAGAGCTTGATGAAAGATGACATTCGACGAAGAGAGAGACAGTGATAGAGGGAGAAAGAAACGTATGACCAATACAAATTTTAATATAATATAAGCTTAAGAAAGCTAGTGCTTAGGCAGAGCTGTTTACTGTGCTAGATATTCAATGTTACAAACGTAAATAATTTAAGTTAAACACAAGGTGAGGTATTTGATTAGATGTATTTCTCTTCTCTCCTTGATGTACATGCATTTCTTTGCTTTTCCTTCTCTCTGTCTTTCCTTCCATTAAAAAAAAAATTGTATTAGTTTAGTACATATTCTAATGTACTTCTATGTTTTTTTTTATTTTCATTTTTTACTTTTCCTTTTGTATTTCTTTGTTTATCCTATTTCTCTCTTTCCTTACGTAATTCTTAGTTTGTTTTCTTTTGCATTTTTTGTTTTTCTTTTCTATCATTTTCTATCTGTCCTTATTGAATTCCATGTTTAAATTTTATATTATTTCCTACCTATCCTTACTTCTTTGTTTATCATTCTTGTCTCTTTTCTTACTATACTAGTGTAGAAATTTCCTGTTTGATTGTAAACCAAGGTATTTAGAGGTACCACACGTATGGCACGCCTTTAGGGAAACAAATAAATATATGCGACACTTTCAAAAAATATATTTCACTCAAATGTATATATTCGACACTTTCAGAAAATATTTGACAAGTTTTATTTGACAAGAATTTTATTCGACAAAATTTCATTCGACAAAAATTTAGTTCGACAAAATCTTATTTGGCACATTTTGTTTTGTTCTACAAAAATATTATTCCAAGGAATTATTTTACTTTTTACTCAACAATAAAGGTATTCAATGAAAAAGATGTATTCAACAAAGGAGCTATTCGGCGTTCCATACATCATGCATGCCACGAAATTTCATTCGACACAAATTTCATTCGACACAAATTTCATTCGACACAAATTTCATTCGACACAAATTGTATTCGACACAAATTTTATTCAACCAGAATACATGCGATACTTTACACAACCACCTGAACCGTGCAGTAGTACACGTGCGCGCAACAGGTAGTCTGCAAGCACAGACCCTAATTTAACACTTTATTAAAAAATAATTGTGCCTTGAGAGAAGCCTAGCCCAGCTACCTACTGGTTGTGTCAGGAGCAGCTATAGTACACGGCCTATGGTAGTCTTATAGTGCAGACTCTCTTTTAAGACTGACCAGGGTTTGTGCCTGCAAACTACACAACAGGCGCGTTTACGGTACGAAGACTAGGAAGGCCTATAGCCTCTGGTCGGACCCACGCACCGGCATGTGTCTCCCAAGTCCCTGGTCGAGGCATGCAGCGCAGCTACATAGCTACATGTAGCTGGGCTAGCTGGCTCAGGCAGGCCATCAATTTATCCTATACTTTTGCTTTGTTGATGTTATATAACATTATACACTGTATGTACTTTTAATGCCCTGCATTTTCCAGTAAAATGGAATTGTCCGGGGCTTTTGTATCTTCTCCTTTGTTGTGCAAGATTGAACAATAAAGTGATGTTTAAAAAAGAAATGTTTTTATAATTTCTAGTTCCTAACTATACAGTCAACAGCTCTACATGCACATGTGTATATAAGACGCACGTGCGAGTGTTAAAGTGACACACTGGTTATTGAATCTACAGACCTACTTTTGTGGGGGGGGGGGGGTTGTGCACATACTGCACCCCTATTAAAACGGATGAATATTTGAAATGTTAATGCAGCTCGGTCAATTCATGTTCCAGTACAAATATAACAACTTGCCACCTGTCTATGATGACCTTTTTATACAGAACTCTTAGTATATGGCAAGAAATGTAAGTAGTTTTCATATACCATCAGATAGCTAAGACTTTTTTACAAAAACGGAAAGCCTTCAATTGGCCTATATGTTATGGAGTCATGTTCCAACTGATATAAATTGTCCTTCATTGTATTCATTGAGGCTAAGTTAAGGTTATTCCTGATACTCAAGTAATCCAATTTGTTTAAACATTCACGGAAGCACTCCCCCCCCCCCCCCCTCCCCCGTCTTTGATATTTTCTCCCTCTTCTTTCTCGCTATTGGTACCACCTCATCATTTGACTTTATATTTACTTTTGATTGTATAATTTGTTATTATTATTGGGGGGGGGGGTTAGTCCTCGACTACCCTTTCTACCTTTGCTGATTTGTTTCTATTAATTTCAAACATAAATTGGAGTCGTTTTATTGCATGTATGTATTTGATTTTATGTATTTTCCTATGTTTAGCATTTGTGGAGAAATACATTGAATTGCATTGAAGTCATGGCCTGCTTTCAAAAGAGTGTGTATACAGTATATGTATGAGTATATTACCTACTTTATTAATTATTAACAGTGGGTAGGATTGTTTGCATGAGGATGATGAGAAGAGGGAGGGCATAGTGATGTAGAGGCTGGAATTGAATGGATAGGGGATAGTGGTGGTGGTGGGGGTGGCGTTAAATTGGAATATAAAGGAGTGTACATTACCTACTTCGTTTCCACGTACCTCCCCCCATCCACTAGCTCTTTACCCGGGGTGACTACATCAGTATGCCCACACCTTCATTTGTATCACCCTAAAACAATCTATATAGTAAATGAAAAAATGAACAAAGTAGGTCATTTGTACCCCCTTAACGCCCCCCCCCCCCCCAACAAGCCCATAACCATCCAGGCTACATGACGTTGCCCTCCCTCTTCTCATCTCTCATTACCCTCAAACCTTGCTCAAACAATCCAAACCCACTGTTCATTGACCAGAGGCTATAGGCCGCGACGTGGATCTATAGTCTTCGTATCGTAAACACGCCTGGTGCGCGGGTGTGCACGGTGCAGGTTTAGTTGTGTGAAGTATCGCATGTATTCTGGTTGAATAAAATTTGTGTCGAATAAAATTTGTGTCGAATGAAATTTGTGTCGAATGAAATTTGTGTCGAATGAAATTTTGTCGAATGAAATTTTGTCGAATAAAATTTTTGTCGAATAAATTTGTTGACAAATACAATTTTTGACGAACAATGTGTCGAATGAAATTTATGTCGAATAAAATTCTTGTCAAATAAAACTTGTCAAACATTTTCTGAAAGTGTCGAATATATACATTTGAGTCATTGAGTGAAATACATTTTTTGAAAGTGTCGCATATATTTATTTGTTTCCCTAAAGGCGTGCCATACACACGTGTGGAATTTTGTCAATTATTCGGTTATTTCATCTTAAACGACTTCAAAAACTTTGATGTTTTTGTGGATATATACACACTACATTCCGGATATTGTTGTTCACTGTAGTTTTGCAGTTATATTGAAGAAATTAGTACTTACATAGTTGGGTAATTGTGTTTTGTTTCATAGAGATCATATAATTCCAGAAGAATGACGGGATAGAAGAGTGACAGGATAGAACAGCAAGGTGCGGTGGTGCGATAGCTCAGTCGGTAGAGCAGTGGTATCGTAATCCGGTGACCTTTGCTGAGGCATGATCCTCATTACCAGGTCCCTCTGAGAGGACCTAAAGCCGTCGGCTGTCTGGTTACTTACTAAAAAGCATTTATGCTTTCTTAGCAGTCAGGTAAAAATAACCACCACCACTTCAAGGTGTAAGACTACATCTAACAGTGGTTGTTGTTCTGGTTAAACCTTGGTTGGATGAGTCAGTCAGAATGGCCAAAGTATATTGATGATTGTTTTTAAAGGATTAAACAGTCTTTCTTTCTTTATGTAATTATTTGTCTTTATTTATATATTGTTTTGTTTTACATACCTATCCTTGTGTTTTTGTATTTGTTTCTATCAGTTTCTATCTATCCTTATTCCTTTTTATGTTGATGCTTCTCTTCTCTTTTCTTTGTCTTTCTGAGTTTTTTTGTTTCTGTCATTCTCATTTTCAATGCTTTAATTGTTTGGCGTTCAACAATAAGGGATAGAGCAACGTCGATCTGGCGCTGCTCAGTGGCTGCCGGGCTCACGATCAATTGGGCAAAAAGAATTTCCGTTTCGGTTTAATAAAATTTGGAGTTGACTATTAGGCTATTATTATTATTATTATTTAATGGTCGTTAATCTTCCCGCGATTACCCGCTGGTCTTATGAGTTGGCTTCAATGGGAGATCAAAGAAAGCTCGCCAATTAATTGCTACCTAACCTATCCCACTCATAGGAGCATTATTATACGATAAAATCATACGGAAGTCAGTACATGGGACCAGCTATTTATGAAGTGCATTCATAATTACAAAACCTTGATCCTTGATATCGCTCATCACTAACACGAATGGTTACAGGAAAAAAGCCAGTTGAATTCCTGAACATGTAAGTACTATCAAACAGGCATTTACATCTATAAATTTACTTACAAAATGAAATGAAAAAAAGTGTTTTCTTGCTTCAGGATGATATGCGCCCTAATCTACAAAAGTCAGATTCAGACAATTCTCAGGAATCTTTAGATTAGTTAGAATCATAGTCTTCTCGTTATATTATAGTTATCATAATTTAGGTAATTAATTCTTTATTCTTATTTTCCGCTTTCTTCCGCATGTCATATTCCCAATATCAGCCTAATACCCCCTTCACATACACGGATTTTGCTTACGAGTCCTTACGGATCGCCAACTCGTAGTCAATTGCAAGAATCCGTAAATAACTCGCTGGTATCCGTGAATAACTCGTCACAACTCGCAACAAATCGTAGACACTCTTAAGGATCCGTGAAAGGAGAGGCACATTGTTTGACATGTCAAAAATCTTCTTACGATTGTCCACGGATTGATTTGTCCGTAAATAGCTCGTAAATAGCTCGTAACAATCCGTAATCATCCGTAAACCGCTCGCAACAAC
Organism: Strongylocentrotus droebachiensis; assembly: GCA_035222895.1. Lineage (NCBI taxonomy): Eukaryota > Metazoa > Echinodermata > Echinoidea > Camarodonta > Strongylocentrotidae > Strongylocentrotus > Strongylocentrotus droebachiensis. Next base: position 191,765 of record JAVYIG010001469.1, on the reverse strand, counting down.
ACGTGACCATCCGTAAACTGCTCGCAAGAATCCGTAAATGATTTGTAACAGATTTTTATAACGATTCATTACGGTTAGTTTACAATTTGTTTACGGATTATTTAGGGATTATTGCGAGCAGTTTACGGATGGTTACGTGTGATTACGTGTTGTTTACGATTTTATTCGGGTCATTATACGATGGCTTTACGGATTGAAACGGGATATTACGATAATTTTAGATGTAATAACGAGTACTTTACGAATAGATACGTATACTTTACGTATGCTTACGAAATGTTTACGATTTGGGGAAAGGTATAAAAGCTGCAAATTCGAACACTTCATTTTCAGTTGTTATTTTTTGGCTAAAAATCGTAAGGACTCGTAAATACTCGTAACTTACTCGTAACTATTCGTAACAAAACATAAACAGGTCGTAACTAACGCGTTAGTTACTCGTAGTTTTCCGTAACAACTCGTAACTAATCGTGGACTATTGCCGTAAATACATCGTTATAACTCGTAATAATCCGTAATATACCGCAAAAAGCTCGTAATAACTCTTAAACCGGTCGTAAAAGTGGCCAAATCGTAAGGATCCGTGAAAGATCCGTGAGTGTGTGCGATCCGTAAGGACTCGTAAGAAAAATCCGTGTATGTGAAGGGGGTATAATCCTGACCGTAAACTTAGAACCCAACTGCAACGCTCGGCCTAACACTAATGCTCGACCTATACCCCAACTGCAACCCTAAGCCTAACATTAACCTTATGCCTAAATCCAAACTGGAACCTTCATCTCATCACTAAACCTAAAACCCAACTGCAACCATCATCTTATCACTAACCCTAGACCTGAAACCCAACTGCAACCCTCATCCTAAAACTAACCCTAAACCTAAAACCGAACTGCAACCCTCATCTTAAAAATAACCCTAAACCTAAAACCCAACTGCAACGCTCGGCCTCACATTAATGCTGAACCTATAACAAAACTGCAACCCTCAGCCTAACATTAAACCTACACCTAAATCCCAACTGCAACCCTCATCTTGTCACTAACCCTAAACCTAAATCCCAACTGCAACCCTCATCTTGTCACTAACCCTAAACCTAAAAACCAACTGCAACGCTCGGCCTCACACTAGTGCTAAACCTATAACCCAACTGAAACCCTCAGTCTAACATTAACCCTAATCTTAACCCTAAGCCTAAAACCCAACTGTAGCCCTCAGCCTAACCTTAATCATAATTCTTACCCTAAGCCTAACACCCAACTACAACCCTCAGTCTAACATCACCCTAATCCTATTAGTTTGTATTAAATTGTATGTTTATGGGCCCCATTTACAAGCTTGCTTCTCAATAAAGCATAACTTATCATCATAGTGTTATTGTACTAGTACCAGCGTGATTGTGACTTGTTTTTAATGATTGGTTGAATAAATTGAAATGAATAGTTGAATCGAACCCTGAATCTAAAACCCAACTGCAATGTATCCTTCTTCTTATTATTATCATCAATATCATCGTAATTGTTATTATTGTTATTTATCTGACAAGGACATTACATTTTTATGAACATCGATCATCTTAAATCAAATAAAACCACATAAACAAATTAAGGCGTGTGTTTTATATGCAAAACAAAGCATCAAAAGAAATGAAGAGAATAGTCACCATATTGACATCTTGTTCCCGTCCAGCCAGATGTACAGGTACAACTGAATGCATTCTCAAGATTGGTACAAGGCCCTCCGTTAAAACAAGGGCTAGACAAACACTCGTCAAAATCTGCATAGAAGGAAAAGTCAGATCATTCTTTGTTATGTTAAGAATATAAATCAATCAACATTTATTAGAGGTAAATGTGCTCATCGTTTAAACGATTTATCCTTTTTTTAACGACAAGATAAATACACTTCTAAATCTAAAACTCAATTGCAACCCTCAGCCTTATATTAACGATGATCCAAAACCCTACACTTAACATCCAATTGAAACTCTCAGCATAACGCTAACCCTAATACTAACCCAAAACCTAAAATCTAACTGCAGCCCTCAGTCTAACCTTAACCCCAATTCCAACCCGAAAAATAAAACTCGACTGCAGCTTTAAGCCTATTAAAAACCTTCATCCTGATCCTTACCCTGAACCTTAAAACCCAACTGCAACCCTCAGTCTATCCTAATCCTAATAATTACCCTAAACCTAACACCCAACTACAACCCTCTGCCCAACACTGGCCCTTAACCAGGAAACCCAACTGCAACACTCAGCTCAACAATAACCCTAAACCTAAAACCCAACTACAACCCTCAGTCTATCGTAACCCTAACCCCAATCCTTACCCTAAACCTTACACCCAACTACAACCCTCAGCCCAACACTAACCCTAAACCTAAAACCAAACTGCAACCCCCGGTCTATCCTTACCCTAACCCAAATCATTATCCTAACCCTAAACTTAAACCCAACTGCAACCCTCATTTTATCCTATCCTTAACCCTAATCATTATGAGAACCCTTAACCTAACACCCAACTCAACCCTCAGCACAACACTAACCCTCATCCTAACCCTAAACCCAACACCTAACTACATTCCTCAGCCCAACGCTAACCCTAATCCTTACCCTTAACCTAAAACCCAACTACAATCCTCAGCCCAACACTAACCCTAAACCTAAAAACTAACTGCAATCCTCAGTCTATCCTTACCCCAACCCTAATCGTAACCCTTAACCTAAAACCCATCTGCAACCCTCAGCCTCACACTAACCCTAATCCTAGCCTATACTATGTGTAAGGGTTACTCCTGATTCTGCTTAAAGCAAAATTTCAACTTCCCTAACTCAAAGCAGACAGATCAAAGAAGCAACCTGGTGAAAGTTTGAATAAAATTTGATAAAAAATAGGAAAGTTATGCTTTTCTAAACGTTGTAATCACTACAGATATGTGCGCTTAAACTTGCCTGAATCGGTGATTATACTGAACATAGTGCTGGACAACGATCCCATTTGTTCAACGCACAAAATAAATGTTCAGAGGACCCATTATTTTTTGCTATCCATAACATATTTTGTGCAATGCCCCAAAGGAATAGGCACACAAAAGAAATTAATGATATTTTGTATACGACAAACGGGAGAGTTGTTCATGACTACGTCACAATCCCCAGACCAAATTGCAAATTTTAATTTCGCGTAGATTTTAGCGATCTCTTATTTCAAACACTCATTACTATCTTTGGTCCGATATATTTCAAACTTTCGCAATTCGGTTTCTCCTTTTTTCTGCTTTCTTACAAATGAAGTTTTTACAGGGGTTAGATTTTACCTTAAAGATGTTCAAGCGTGGGTACATAGAGGGCAGTACATGGACACCGCCATAAATATTACGAATGAAACTCAGAGTGTACATCGGAGCGGTTTCGGAGTACCGCGCGTATAAATACCATAATATTGGTACATAATACAGTCATAGGACTGCATAAGCATTTGTAGTGTACGTACAGTGCATACAAAGTGAAATTTTATAAATATTTTTTTTTTGTATAACTATAATAATGGGCATTTTTAAATGTATTTAACTAATCACATATCAACGAATCTGATATTTTGAAATAGAATTACAAACATTCAATCGAGACTCGGGATGAATCGAGCGCAGTACGACTAGACTCGGTCGTTCGTGAAGTAGGTAACTTGGCGATCACGACATAACACTGACGCGAACAAATTCGCAAGATGGTATGTATCGCACGTCCGTGTGCTGCCATCTATATACCCACGCATGTACATCTTTAACGCCTTACCTGTTTGACAAGTTGTACCAATCCAACCTCCGGAGCAAGTACATGAGAAAGAATCAAACAGATCGTTGCAATACCCTCCGTGCATGCATGGGTCCGAGTCGCATTCATCAATTTCTGAAGTGATATCAGGAAAATATGAATTCTATGATAATTTTAGTCATTTATACACATTTTTTTCACCCCAACTTATGGAATTATTTTGACATTGATTTATTCCTAATAGATCTAGATAATAGTATACATTCTCAGATTTTATTGAATAATAATTTGCCAGAGTTTGTTTTGAGTGACTGCTAAAGCATGTGTATGCTACTATGCTTATCAACTATGGGACCTACGTCCTTAAGTCATAAATGACAGTAATGAGGATTAATGCCTCACAAAAGGGCACTAATATGGCACATCAACACGGTTTTGATCCTGGGGCCTTACAGTTATGAGGCCATTGCTTTGCCACTGAACCATGACTGTACGCAGCGGGAGCTAGGTTAGAGGGCAGTTCCCACAAAGAAAATGCAATAAATTATCAATAATTCATAGAATTTCCCCCGGTCCCCAACATAAAAATCCTCTGTACGGCCATGCATTATGGCTAAAGGCATGGGCACACAGAAGATTTTTTCTGAACATCATCTTACATCAAATCAATCCCCTTAACAAAGAGGGTGCTTGGCGTTTTATATGCAAAGCGAAACATCGAAAGGAAGGAAAAACAGTCACCAGTTTGACATCTTGTTCCTATCCAGCCAGAATTACAGGTACAACTGTATGCATTCTGAAGATTGTTACATTGCCCTCCGTTAAGACACGGTCCAGACAAACACTCGTTAAAATCTGCATAAAAGGAAACGTCAATAACAAGTCAGTCTATTTATATGACAGTGTAGAGAATGAATGAATGCAACTTATAATTACGTGAATCTATCAACGCATATCTGCACAGAATTGTGTTGCATTTATATATCAAAAAAGTAATAATTTTCATTGATTCCAGTAGTTTGAGATCGATATCATCCTGTCTAATCCGGGAATTTGTAGAGCGCCGATATTTACTTGTTACCTAGTCAAATGCACTGATGAGGTTGAACAAACTACTGAATAAATCGTCCATAATTCACATGAGCACGACTTGGGTTAGTGGCTTGTAGCACGCAATGTGGAATAGGTATATTAATAGTAGATACCAGGTCCCATGGTCTTCAGGAATACTGAAGAATATTGTTTCACAATCTAGGTACAGAAGCAGCAACTGATTCATCATCATGCAGAGAACATGTTCGAGGATTCTCAAGTATATTTACCTGATGATCGCAAGCTCGAGGATTACAAAGGGGAATCAGCATGTCTTATACGACGGGGAAAGTCGACGGATTGCCTTTCATGTGAATAAAATTATTCTTTATTCTACTCTTCTTTTAACAGCATGGGAGCAATTGATAAGCGGTCACGTGCGGAAATTTGAATGTACGTTGATGAAATTGACTGATGTTAAGACGAATTCGGCCAGAAAAACCTGTATCATAAATGAGTCATTATCTCCAATGTCATTCGTTGGGTGGTAAAATATTTAGTTTACTTACCAGACTGACACCTTGATCCCGACCACCCACTAGTGCAAGAACATGAGAAACGATTCCGTTCATTCGAGCATGCTCCTCCATTCACACACGGGTTAGATGCGCATTCGTTAACATCTTGGGGGCAAGGGAATATAGATGAATCATAACAAAATTGATGCTACCAGAAAAGTTGTGTTTGTCCCTCAAAAAAAAAAACAGCAATACAAACATACGTGATATTAATATCATGTTATTGATTTTCTTTAGATGCGAATATAAGGTGCGTTACATGTCAATGATTCATTTATCATCATACATTATGGTGTATTGAAATGGGCCAATCTTGACTAGCCCTTGTTTTGTGTAAATTACTATACTTATTATACTTGTAAGTCCATGATCATGTTGATTCCGGACGTAATTTTGCGTATCAACCCCAAAATCCCTTTGAACATGAAATATATCTTGTCCATGTTGTTCACAGCAATACTGTATACGTGAATAAAGATGATATTAATATTAAGAATGATAGTAATAAGAGTGATAATGAAACTGAAGAAGAAAAGAACAAAATAATAAGAAGATGAAAAAGAAGAAGAAAAAGTAGAAAAAGATGAGAAGAAGAAATAAAAAGGAGAAAAAAAACATGAAGAGCAAGAACAGGAAGAAGACGAAGAGGTCGAAAGGATGAAGGAGAAAAGGAACAAGAGATAAATGCACAATAACAATTTTTGTAAAAGGACTGGAATGCGATACCCATAGTCACTCATAAAGGGCTCTGTTCATCCAGTTTATCGTATTGCACTGCCCTTTCGATATACATCATGATATAGTTTATTCTAAATAGTCTTCATGTAAATTACCAGTACAAGAAGAGCCTGAGAACCCCGGACAGCATGTAGTCTCGGACATATAGGCCGTACGATAACGGGTTCTACAATAAATCAGTACAAAGAATCGTGTTAATATACTCCTTAACATCCTTGATTCGTTCCGATTTTGATTAAGATTTGTTTATTTGCTTGTTTTATTTCCATAGCAATAATCAAAAGTTAGATAATATTTATCATAAAGATATATAAAATATACCAAATAGACCATTTCAGTGGAATGAACACAGTAAAAAACATAATCAAATATGAACAGTTCAAGTTTGAGCTCTAGTTTCTTTATTAACTGTTTATAAATAATATTGCATAACATAAAGACCATATAAAGACAAAGTGTATTTCTGGTAACAATGATGTTTTAAGTCAAATCATACTGATTGCACACTGGTAACATGACAATTATTATCACTTGTAGATAAGATAATTGATTATGTTTTGTGTAAAACCGTAGGGCATGTCAAAAAGAGATGCATTTGGTCATGATAAATTGTGTTGTTGATAGTTTCTTTGGTACAAGACTGTTAGATGGAAATCCTAAAACATCATAAACGGATACGTTCCCGTTCTGTTTCCTGCGCATTTGTGAATATATATACTTGACAAAGCGATTGAAGAAATGAAAAATAGAACGAGCTGAATTACGAGAGATTAAGGACGGCTATGAAAATAATGTCGAAAAGAGGTTACTACTACCACTATCGTCAACACCACCACTATCACTACTAAAGACTTTTCGATTGGAAATTCTATATATTAGGACCAGCGATTTTCTAGAGAATTAACAAAAAAACTATAAGTAGATATAAATAAACGATAATAGTAAGTATCTTACCTGTATCTTGTACAGCGACTCCAGCCTAACCAGCCGCAAGTTATTACGAACCTCTGACTGTAGGCTTGACTGTAAGACACAGAAGCTCCATAGGAACTGTATCAAATAGTTGAAAATGGGAAATAATCTCTTAAACGGGACATTCAAAGAAAATCACAAATATGTAAACTAATGTATCACTAGAAACTGGTAAGCTAACAGATGGCCATCATACAAGTTTTAGGTCAACTACATATCGGGTAATTTATAAAAATACAAATAAAACCACCTCCATAGCATCTGGGATATACGAGAGATTCGCCAGAAAAATGATGCCACATAGTGCACCAATACTGCCCTAGCAGACGACATCCCATAAAGAATGAACATAATTACAATGCTATTATTTCTCAAATTATAATGAGTTTAGTGTATACAAATGTGATGGCATTTCAAACCATTCATAAGGGGATATGAAACCGATTATGATATCTAAATATCTTTTGTTTGTAAATACACAGGGTAGGGGTTAATTGACAATCAAAGAAACCAGACTTTCAAATTGGAAAACCCCCGGAATGATATTAAGGACGGCATTTGTTCCCTCTTCAAACGCCGAACATACCGCGGTGTGTGCAGCTGAAAATACAATGGCGTCTTGTTTTGTTTACAAGCGACAGATTCATTTATTTTTGTATCGCTGCATTTGTCATCAAAATAAAACCATGCAAGGGGTTTAGAGTGAGGCAATAGATTATACATTTAGCCTGACGGTAGTAAAGTAAGAGAAAGAACTCAAGAGAAGATGAAAAACAGGCACTGAAAATGTGTGAGATGTCATGGGACATCTTTTACTTGTGCAAATCATGTCCATACTGCGATGTCACACAATTCTCAGCAGCGTTCGGAGAGCTCTTCAGGTGCCAGGTGCTATGACGGGGCTGTATTTAAGCGTTTTGTAATTTATAATACTCATTACTTCGAATGTTTCTAAGCATTCAATTTTGATAACCTTGTAGAATCAAGTTTCAACTTTGCAATAATGAAAATAAAGTTAGTTTTTTTTTTGTGGTTAAATTAATGTATATAAAGGTGCTCTAATCATAATGTACTTACTGTACAAAGCCCTTCTTCTATGCATGTATTTAAATGCCTTCAGCTGAACTGTTTTTTTGTTAAACAAAATGCTTTTTGTGATTTTACAACAATTATCTGAAGAAATTCGTATTCAGTCATTACAAGAGGTAAAAAACAAGTTTATCTATATTACTCACACAACAGAATCTGCTATTGCTACCATGATATCATAATCAAATTATTTTTCCTATGGACCCCCCCCCCCCTCCTGTTGCTGAATTAAACTGGAACTTATTTGGTTTTAAAAGCTGTGAGGGATATTTTTTTTTTTTCTTGCTTTTTCTTTGTAATATTAATGGGCACAACTTTGCGTTCTCAAAGAGAGAAGGGTACTGAAATTTACAACAATCACAAATAGAACTGTTTTTGTAATGTCAAGTTGTGATTTACTGAAAAAAAAAGGGACGGATTTATTAAAGGTATAGACCAGTTCTTTTAATGCGACTGCATTGGAAAAGAAACGTTGATCATTTAGCATATAAGTATTGGTGTGTAGTGCAAAGTTCTGGAATCATCAAAATGATAAGACATTTGGCCCAGTCTTGGTAAAGTTACAAGCACTGCACACCGAAAGATGTATTTGGGACTTCGCGATATCTATCCAGTCCGGATAGATATAATAATTTACCAAATATATCAATTAGTAGGCGGTTTCACGGCACAATTTGTATCATCACGTTTTAGTAAAAACATATTCTTTCACATGATTGGTAATAAGAGCTTCCATTTCATTTTTTGAGGTGGGGAGGGGGGGTTCCAAAACTGATCTATACCTTTAAGTACACAATCTTAATTATTTTGAATACTTACGAGTCCCCTGACGAGCATGAACCGTAAATAGGTGTGGCCAGTGATGCCATAGTAACCAACATCACCACCGGTAGAAGAAGGCCCAAAGTAACCAAAGCCATTATCACCAAGCTAGCACAATGGACTAAAAATGAAAGTAATCGACCTGAACAATCATCAGTGAAATAAAACCAATTGTGTACTACTTTCTACGGTAGGCCTACTGGACTACTCATATTCTTTAAAACGAAAAGGGGAGAGAAAGGACAAGGAAACTGTTATTTATTTCTCATACTTCGGGCTCTGTATTGATCGTTTCCAGGCACTCCTTGGTCGAGAAGAAATGTGTGGGGCAAAACACCATACCCAAAGATGTAAGTAGTAGCACTGAGAAAGTAGTATGAGAGTCTAGAGTCCTCACCGATATACCACAGTGCTCTATAATGTAATTTTGGTATTTAGAAGCTGATAAATGACTCATTGACATTTGTTTTCAACTTGATATTATCCACATTCTCTTCAACCTTCATAATAAAAAGAAATTAAGGGGAAAAAATGTCCCCAACTCGTGCGCGGAGAATTAACCATAAAGGGAGAGTCAAGTTAATATTCTTACGATTAACGACGACGTATATTCAGGTTTTTCCGTCCATTTTTAACACTTGTGTCAATCAATTTCATACCTTTTTTTCATTAAATTTCGTCCCAAAACTCCTTAATCTTGCTCTTCTTATAGTCAATTTCATTTTTGGTAATTGATTTTGTTTTACTTTGTCCAATCAATTTTATCATTCTCGGCTACCATGATCACATTTATATCATCTTCATTCTTTTTTTTCTTCTGAATGGTTGTCAAAATAATAACATTTTTTGTCATTCACAGTGGTATCTAGCTTTATGTCCCAAAATCCATCTTTAAGAGCAATGATTGTTGCTGAATGATGTAAACAGTTAGTCGTCATTGCTGCTCTTTAAGACAACCATGACATGGCGTAAAAATTCACTCCTTTGTGACTAATGGTAATTTGTTATACAGTTGGCAGATAGAGAGAGCACTGATCAATTTCATGATCGTCTCTACAAATTCTATTTGAATAAAAACTTGTTGAAGTAAAATGTTAGGCTTCAATTCCTTTCAAAAAATGAGATCGAGCACGCGATCTTAATCTCCTGGATGCAAGCCAAACAGAAATCTTTACTTTACAACAATAAACAATATTTTGGTAGTATTTTACGTAGCGCCCAAGGGCAATTTTAATGGCAGATAAATTCATTTGTACCAGGTTTAATGATTTTAAAGAGAGCTGAATTTGAACCCTGGATCATCTCTCTTTCTCTCTCTTTCGCTCTCGCAACACGATTCCACACTTGCAAAATAACACTGCAAACGCTCACAAATTCCTTTTCACCTCTCTCTAGCGCTCAACCTTCTCTTTAATACACAGTCTTGTGTGAGCTTGTTGTGAGCTCAGCTTGTCAAAGACTACTGTACACAATACAATAATACCCTAAAATGGTGTTTTCGTTTTCTCAATTTTCTAACGATACCACAAGCTAATTTTCAGAGAAAGAAAGGGTTTAAGTACAAACCTGCATATAATCTGGCTGCAAAATATTTCTGTAATAAGTTTGCGCATTTGCCAATTTTAAGTTTCATTTTTTGAAAATATGAAATATATCATCAAATGTTGTGATAAATGCTTTCTCTACAGTTTTGTTAGAAAATATGCCTACTCAAGGCTGCAATAGAATTTGGGATGGTTGAAAATAATATTTTTAAAGTTGCAAGGTTTATCGGCTTATTACAGTCTGCTATGAGGAGAATATTTGTTAGTAAAAAAACTCACCTGGCTACATTTCAAGCACTTTCATTTTCGATGGCGTTTAATTACGAATGTAATTTGATGTAATTTGATATATAATATTGCGCCCTCTCATTCTTATCTCTTTTCTATTAAAAATAGAATGCGCATTGCTTTCCTTATCTTCTTCTCATCTCCACATGCAACTCATTCTTTTATATTATTTTCTGTACCCCCGATCTCTCACTTTTGTTGTCATGTAAAGTACTGTCTTGTCCCGTTCTCGTCTCTGCTAGCATCCTCCCCCCCCCCCCCTTTCCCCCTATTTTGTAGTTCGTTTTGTAGTTTACTCAACAATCCGAAGTATCATTTGAGGGGTCCACACTTGTAAAAGCATTGCCTTTTAGCGGACCCCTTTGTTTCCAATCTGTATTCTTAAATTGTTGTTAATGTTTATAATTGATTTGTAATGTCTCGTTGGAAACATAAATACATTGAATATAATTGAATCGAAAAAATGAAAAAGGGTCGCAGCTAGTCATTTTAGTTTTCCCTCGTGAAGCACTTGCGCATTAGCACACTGTTAAATAAATTGTAGATCTCATGAACTTCAATAAAGGTATTTCTGTTTCTGTATTGTTAGGTGTTTAAGTTACGATTCTAACATGTTGCATTTCTGGTTTGTTATCAAAAAGTTTGTCGCATCGACCTGTTTCTCATTCTTACTATCTTTAAATCCTATATGAACAAGGTTAGAAGTACTCATTATTAAATCCAGTGTCATAATGTATTATTTTCGTATACCTCACGCCGGACATGATTCATGATAAAACGACAAATTGTTTCTGCTTTACGTCTGAATGCTAGCTGTACATTGAGAACAGTGCAGTACAGTACAATACAAAAGAGAGATATGTCACTGCAAGTTTCATAAAGTTATATTACTTAGTATATTGTATGAACTGCCCTTTTCCATTACAAACAATTTCTTTAATAGCTGAGAGCGAATTCCTCCCTAAGAATATACGTATAAAGTGCACATGATTGAGGGAAAACAGAATGCCGTTGTACACAAATTCCTAGCCTCTTTCATCGTATGACTGTATGAGGGTACAGAGAAGGTTACGCCTGGAACTGATTTACAGAGCCCATCACATTCACCACATAGATTTTAGCATTAAAAATTCCTCATGGAAAGCTGGAATTTTGGAATTATGTATTTTATATATACGTTTTTATAATGAGATCAATAAAACATGCTATATTGTTGAAGATCACTTCATTATTCAGGCAAGACAATAAGCTCTGCGGCGGGCCCGTATTTACAAAATTACCTCAAGCATTGTAATGGAAGTTGTCGGTTCCCGCGGTGTATAAATAATTATTCATGACTATCATCAACGGGTCCAACACGGTAGATATAGCATAAGTGTTAATATTTTAGTAATTAAATTACATGATTTTTCACGCATTTCCTATTGTGTCGTGATGAATAGCTTCAGGACTTACGGGGTCCCCTCAGGTGCCCTACTAGTGATGTAATATCGGTTCAACAGTGACGTAACAATGCAAGTACCTTATTGTATAACACACTTACAAATACATCATCTAACTATAGTTTGATGCTCTTGCATCACGTATGTTACATTTTGTCCATTAAAATCAGACGTTTGGGTACCTGAAATACATTATTTGGCTATCAAAGCCTCATACCCAGGGGCGTCGCTAGACCTTTTTCAGTGGGGGGGGGGGGGGGGGGTGTAGAGGCCAACGATTACCGACAAAACTAGCCACCAATTACCGACAAAATTAAATGTCCAATATCTACAAATTCAACCCTATAAACCTGGGGCCGAAGGCTAAATTGTTTTTCCTATGGACTATCTATAGTACTTGCTAATGCGCAAAATGGTCATTTTCCTCGACGACATAAATATACTAATTATTTCTTTAATTTAGTCAGCATCATAGCTATATATTTTAATGCAGGCGCTAGTTGAGCTAGGATGTTATTTTAAGGAGGGGCGGTAGTGAGCAAGAGAATCACTTAAAAGCGCGCTCATTAGAGGGGTGTGGGTGATGGGACTTCAGCGCGAAGCGCGGAAGCTTAGACGTTTCCTTAAATTATGAGAAAACGCAGACGATTCGGTGTACTGTTCTCGACTCTTAATCCTTATCTGAATGAAGCTTCCCGCGCGAAGCGCGGAAGTTTTGACGTTTCATTAAATTATTAGAGAAAGAAGACGATTCGTCGTACCGTTTTCGACTCTTAATAAGCCCTATTCATCTGAATGCAGTTTCCCCTCTCGCGCGAAGCGCGAAAGCTTTGACGTTTCCTCATATCATTAGAGAAAGAACACGATTCGTTGTACCGTTTTCGACTCTAAATAAGCCCTATTAATTTTGTCTGAATTCAGTTTCCCCCTCTCGCGCGAAGCGCGGAAGCTTTGACGTTTCTTTAAATTATTAGAGAAAGAAGACGATTCGTTGTACCGTTCTCGACTCGTCTAAGTGAAGTTTTCCCCTTTCGCGCGAAGCGCGGAATTTTTGGCGTTTCTTCACAATATAGAGAAAGGTAGACGATTCATCATACCGTTTTCGACTCTCATTCAGCCCTATTCATCTGAATTCAGTTTCCCCCTCTCGCGCAAAGCGCGAAAGCTTTTACGTTTTATTAGATAAAGAACACGATTCGTTGTACCGTTTTCGACTTTTAATATAAAGCCCTATTTGTCCGAATTCAGTTTCCCTCTTTCGCGCGAAGCGCGGAAGCTTTGACGTTTCCTTAAATTATTAGAGAAAGAAGACGATTCGTCGTACCGTTCTGGACTCGTCTAGATGAAGTTTTCCCCTTCCGCGCGAAACGCGTAATTTTTGGAGTTTCATCACAATATAGAGAATGGAAGACGATTCCTCGTAACGTTTTCGAATCTTATTAAGCCATATTCATCTGAATTCAGTTTCCCCCTCTCGCGCGAAGCGCGAAAGCTTTGACGTTTCCTCAAATTATTAGAGAAAGAACACGATTCGTTGTACCGTTCTTGACTCGCCTAAATGAAGTTTCCCCTTCCGCGCGAAGCGCGGAATTTTTTTGGCGCTTCATCACAATATAAAGAAAGGAAGACGATTCGTCGTACCGTTGTTGACTCTTAAACTTGGTTTGAATTTAGTTTCCCCGAAAATTTTAAACCTCTGATTTCTTTAGCTGATATTATAGGAAAGTGAAACTTCGAGAAAATACAAGTATTGTAGTTGTAGTCACTCTCGAAGTTGTCACAGCGGATAAGAAGTCACAGTTCGTAGGGAAAAAAACTTGTCGGAAGACCGACAATATACATCTCACAGACTTCAAACTTCTGCAATGATATAGTACACGAGGATCGAGCATGAATACCGACACAGCAACATATTTACCCGTGTCTTTCTTGCTCCCTCGACGAGACGACTCCACCCAACAACCCCCTTCTCTCTTTTACTCCCACTCCTCCTCTCTCAGACTCTTACCTCCCCTCTCTCTCCTCTCGTTCATCCCCCGTTTCTTTTGTTTCCCTTTCACTCTTTTTTCTTCTTTTTTCCTTTTCTTTTTTCTCTTTCTTTCCTTTCTTTTCCTTTCTTTCTTTTCTTTTCCTTTTCTTCTTTTCTTTTCTTTCCCCTTTCCCTCTCTTTTTTCCCTCTCCTTTTCTCCCCCTCTTTTTCCCCTCTCTTTTTTTCCCTCCCCCTTTTCTCTTTTTTTCCCTCCCCCTTTTCTCTTTTTCCCGACGGCAGCGCAATTTTACCGACAATATCCTGACAGGTGGGGGGGGGGGTGTCGCACCCCCCCCCCACACCCCCCCCCCCCCCCCCCCCTTGGCGACGCCCCTGCTCATACCCACATGTATGATCGCAATTTGATACCGAAATAGAGATTTACAGTGATCCTTTTACACCAGAAAATAGCTTAAATCACTCCTCTTGACTGTCTAAAGTAGCTGATTCTTTGGACCCTTGTGGGGCAACTTCAGGGCTCATGTGTTCTTCTGTAATACCTATACCATATTTCATTGTATTGTTCATTGTGTTTTTTTATAATAATAATAATAATAAGATATTTGGATACCGCAACTTACAAATTGTCTCTAAACAAATATTATTCAACCACACTATTGTTCTGAAATGCCTAAAAACACTTGTGGGTCCCTAAGACATAAACTTTGGGCACTTTGGGCACCGATATTTGACAATCAGTCCATGATATCATTTTTAGTATTAAATTTACTTATAAGCGGTTGGCCAATGTCAAATATCATGCCTAATTTTGAAGCTGCCTGTAACTACCACACAAACTAAGCACACCTTTTTTATTCGAAAGATGTAATCATAATACGTAATATTTCAGAGGCGTTTTTCTTATTTGCAGTGGTCACCCCTAAATCATATTAATAAAACGAATTAAAATAAGTGCGTACAGTACCTTAAACTCTAACTTGACTTCAGGCTTAGAACTTCAGTCCGAACTAGAGGCGTGTGATGCTCTTGGGGATCTAAATCGGTAGTCTCACGTTTAGTTTTCGCGACTCATTCTTGTATCTTGCTACTTTGACACATATCGTTGTAACAAATTGTCTGAAGCCTAAAGTCCGGGGCTTACTTCGTTTCACCGGGTCTTCGCGTCTTCGGGTTACACGAACTTTTGTGACTAATCAAGCGGCACCCTCCGAAGGACCGTGTTTATAGCGTTTGTGGAAAAAAAACTGCCACTTATAATCAAATCGTCGGGCGCAGTTTACCCGACATTTTCTATGAAAAAAAAACGTCAAAAAATTTATGAAAACTAGAGTCTCGACCCAACACTGTTGAACACGAGATAGAATAATCAACGAGTTCGAAAAAAGGCCAGCGATCGACACTTCACCATTGTCTGATTTTTTCGGCACGTTTTCACAAAATAATTTTCAGATGTAAAAATTATATCTCAATTACCATCTATAAAATTCTTGTGATTATTTACATTCTGTCATGAGACCGGCAAAGTCGGTCTCAAGGGCATTCTGGAGTGTTATCATAGGGTTCACGATACTGATAGCCGATGAGACCAGCAATGTCGGTCTCGATCATGGGCCTTCTGAAGAATTATCAGAGTGTTCCTGATACTAACATCCAAAGAGACCGGCAAAGTTGGCCATATGGGCCTTCTAGAGTGTTTTTAGAGGGTTCACGAGACCAAGAGTCCATGAAACCAGCAATGTTGGTCTCACAGGCCTTCTGAAGTATTATCACAGATTTTGCGAGATTATAGCCCATGAGACCGGTATTAACGGTCTCACTGGCCTTTTGAAGTGTGATCACAGGGATATGAGACCGATAGGTTGTTGATTTTTGAATTTTCCATTTCTATTATCTCTTTTGTCGCGATTTAGGTCGCCATATTTGGGTCCGTCGACGTCGGTGCCGTTCTCGACAGAGAAAGGCATGCTATGATTAGGTGTACTGAGGCAAAACTTTTAAAGCAACCTGCCATACTTGAAGGATGTGTAAATGATTGAAATATGAGCAATATGCATGCCAATAAAAGAATTGGATGCTATTCATCTTTTTATTTGTAATAGAACACTTGAATTCATGATTTTCTATTTTGGGACATATCCGACCTTCGTGCAACACGACTATAGTGACTAAAGCACACGTGACGGGAGGCTCATGGTTCATTATATTCATGTGTGTCCCTGTACTTCCTCTATTATTTGGGGCACTCGATATCTTGTCCTTCAAGTATTGTTTACATTTAAAACTTAGCTCATAGTATCTTGAAATATAGCTTGAAATAGCCCCGGCCTCCCCACTCAGTGTTATTTAGGGTACGCATATGCGTGTTCCAACCGACCCCCCCCCCTTTTCAGCAAAAGTCCGGTGTGTAAAGTCAATACGGCTCGACCTTTTTCTTTTGTATACGAGCCTTTTTCAGCACCCCCCCCCCCCCCCCCTTTCAGCAAAAGTCCGGTGTGTAAAGTCAATACGGGTCGACCTTTTTCTTTTGTTACGAAAAGGACATTTTGGCAACACGCATGCGGTCATTTCGAAACCTGAGTGGGGGGGGGGGGGGGCGGGGAAATAGCTTCTATTTGATTACTTAGCAAGGGAAACAATCTCTCAAAAATGTACAGTTTCCTTGCTAGCTATTCTTTCATGAGAGATACCACTTTGATTTAAATAGCGATGTCAGAGTCACACAATCACTTGAGATACCCACTGATCTATATTTCAGTTACGATGTGGGAAACTTACCTGAGAAATGCTTAACAATAGTTTTCTAATAATAACCCTCTATTTATAATGCATTCAAACAATATAATTATGTTCTATCATAACGTATAGTGAAAAGATTTTTGGTTCAGCTATTTCGAAGAGTTGTTTAAGCTGTCCCTTTTGTTAAACAATATTTGGCATGCACAAGGTGCTGCTTGGTCAGACAGAGCTCCATCAAATATTCAATAAAGTGCCGTACATAGATCAGCTCAAAGAAATCACCTGTTTGATATGCCCGAGTAACAAGATGGATGATGTTTGCATCGATGACTCTCGGTGTAGAATTCCAAGTCATTATGCAACAACCTTTCCATGTTATGCAGGTGAAGGAGAGGTATATTGGTTAGGGTTCTTGACTCTCATTTGAGAGGTCCGAGGTTCGATCCTCGTTTGGTGCTTATATCCTTGGACAAGATGCTTTGTCCACATTGTCTCTCTCTCGACCCAAAAGGGCCTTTTTAAAGGCATCGTTTTAATAATTTTGAAGCCCAAAACAAAATTGCGCTTCAAAATGATCATGAAGTGCCTCAAAAAAGAAAAAAAGCTTTGAGTGACCGATTTTACCAGAATTATATTCCCCAATAGACTGCAGGCTAGTGTTATAAAAATCGTTAAGAAAAGATAAATCAAATTTCGATTTCCGATCATAAATATCTTGATAATCAAGCAGACAGGCGATAGGCTGGTAAAAGTCATGGGATTCCTGACTGACCTAAAGGTTTATAATTATGATTGCAGCATGAGCTAATAAAAATCCAGGATTTTGTTTCAGAATATGGGGCTATGTTGCCGAGTCACGTTTGTGAAAAAAACTTGTCACTAATAGCCAAAGCGTCAGGTACAGTTTACCCGACATTTCCCGAAGAAATACGCTACAGGAAATCGATAAAACAAGCGTCTCGACTAAACAGTTTTCTAAGACAAGATAAAATAATCAAAGACTTCTAAAAAAAGAAGGCCAGCGATCGACAATTAATCAGCGTCTGAATTTATCGGCATGTTTTCCCAAATTATGTACAGGGGTAAAGATTGTATCTCAAGGACCATATCTAAAATTCTTGTGAGTATTTACATTCAGTCATGAGACCGGCAACATCGGTCTCACGGGCCGTCTGGAGTGTTATCAGAGGGTTACCGATACTCATAGCCATTGAGACGAGCAATGTGGTCCCATCTGCCTTCTGAAGAGCTTTCAGAGGATTCACCATACTGCTAGCCCATGAGACAGGCAATGTTGGTCTCACGGGTCTTCAGAAGTGTTATCAGATGATTCACGAGATGAATATCCCATGAGATCGGCATTAAAGGTGTCACTGGTCTTTCGAAGTGTAATCACAGGGTTATGAACCTGAAAGGTTGTTAGGTTGATAATTTCCAATTTCTATAATATTTGAATCTCTTTTGTCGCGATTTACGTCACCATATTTGGCAACATCGGTGCCGTTCTCGACAGAGAAAAGCATGTTATGATTGAGTTTACTGAGGCAGAAGTATGAAAGCGACCTGCAGTCTGTGAAGAATGAGGAAATGATTGAAATATGAGCAGTATTCATGCACATAAAAGAAAAGTATGCTATTCATCTTCTTATTTGCACTAGAAATCTTGAATTCAATGATCTTCTATTTTGGGACACACGTTTGGCACGACTGTAGTACACGTGACGAGAGGCTTATGATTAATTGTATTTATTTTGGGTCCCTGTACTGCCTTTTTGTTAATTTGGGCACTCGATATCTTGTCCTTCAAGTTGTGTATAATTCTCATATATAACAGAATATGATTCAATACAGAGTACGATCAGACGTTAAAGGGAAATGAAACCCAACAAACTTTAGCTTACATTATCTTGAAATATCTTGAAATCACTTATATTTGAATACTTAGCAAGTAAAACAATCTTTCTAAAAATGCGCAGTTTCCTTGCTAGCTAGTCACCTTTTTTTTTTTTTAATACTGATGTCAGAGTCGTATACAATTATACCCCTGACATGTGTTATGTTTTACGTATGTGGGTTGGTGCAAAGACGCATCAAGCAGGACTCATTTTAGACCATCATAATGTTGGCTTCCAACTCCATGTTTAATGCCAAGTCTCAACACTGCGCATGCGTGCAAGCCATGATAACTTCAAAGATGCCATAACACATCTCGATACAAAATACTGCTCCCTCCTGAACCTAAAATTCAATGACCCGTTTTACAAGCACTTTTCTTCAGTCTTAAACAATGCAATTGTTATAAATTGACTCAATTCTTTATATTTTAGTGTTACAAATTAAAGATGCATATCTTAAATGGATTATACCTTTAATTATTACATCTTTTGACGGATTTTGTTTTTATATATATATAATCCATAATACACACTGGCTTTTAACTGAACCATTGTGCAACCTACAAGCTGAGAATGACACATGTTTATGAAATTGTTATTATACAACTTTTCAAACGATTTTAAAACACAGTAGTGCAATTTATATAACTGACACAACTTCTGCATGTTAGCAATCAAATTCAAACCTTCCTTCCTTATATTAAGGTATAAACTTGATATGCATATTACCAATCTGTGCAATTTGTCATCATTACTAATACAAACGATGCTTTTGCAGATTTATTACTATCATATCTGCACATTCATCTGCATACAATAGAGTGGTGAAGTGTGACGTCATCAAAAATCTAATTTTAGAATTTCGCAATTTTTTTCTTCATTTTTCGAAAGAACATCAAAAATAATGTACAAATGTCGAAAACCAATTAAATATGTTAAGTATTGGCTGAGATATGACCATCTGAATAAATATATGTCCTATGGGAACTCAGTGTTATATGCTCTGGCTCCTAATGGTTAGGAGCCAGAGCATATAACACTGAGTTCCTATGGGGAGTATATTTATTCAGATGGTCATATCTCAGCCAATACTTAACATATTTAATTGGTTTTCGACATTTGTACATTATTTTTGATGCTCTTTTGAAAAATGAAGAAAAAATTGAGAAATTCTAAAAATAGATGTTCATGACGTCACAGCTTCGGTTCTCTCACTATGAACATGACAGACAATGAAAGCGGACAAAATATACAGTTCCTCAGGTAGACAAAGGAACATCCCTTGACTGCTATTATGTAACATGTGTAGAACAGGTGAATATGCATGTGACACCTGTTCTACACATTTTTACATAATAGCAGTGAAGGGATGTTCCTTTGTCTACCTAAGGAACTGTATATTTTGTCCGCTTTCATTGTCTGTCATATTCATAGTGTCTATACATGCAATTTTAGGTTGTCTTTGTATGTTCGACACCCTCCTTCCCGAAAAGAAATGATCAGGGTCTAACACTCACGGCTGTATGTTCATGATCAGACACACACATACGAATACACAAGTAGCACGTAGAGAACCAGACCCGCTGTACACAAAGATCCGTAGAGCTCGATAGTATGGGCGGCCATTAGGGCCAATATTGAACATCCACAAAAAACAAACAAAGATGCATACAACAAACGAATATGATGTGATGTCTGTTTGACTTTATCCTTTTTCATTTTCGTGATTGATGTCTATTTCTTTACCGTAAACCAGAACGCCCTCTGCTTCTTCTGGGTAGTTTTTATTTTATTTTGCTCTGACCTTCTTTTTTTTCTTTTTTTAATTGGTCCTTTCTTCTGGTTACTTCGTCTATTTTGCTCTGACCTTTGTTTGCTTGTATGCATCTTTGTTTGTTTTGTGGATATGACTATTGGTCCTAATGGCCGCTTATACTATAGTCACATTATTGTGTAGGTACACAATGTGATGAAATGTTATACTGTGTGAGTAAAAAAAAAGTTTACACCTAGAAAATTGCTAATTATTTAAAAAATCATCTTTGAACAGTAAATTATTATACATCTTATGAAAGAGTGTTTTATCCCAAATTATTTGGTATCATTTTTGTGTGGTATGTGTTCATGCTTGGATGAACAGGAGGCATTGTTTGGTCCTATTTTGAACCCCTGTAAGTGATGTTTTCCTGGCATCTACTAACACAATGCCATTGTGTTAGTGCATATCACATTTTCACTTGGCAACCCAAGGGGGGGGGGGGTTAACCCCATGCCCCCCCCCCCTTCGTAGATCCTCCCCTGCTAATATATTATGTGCATACCAAATGAGCAATGATATGCTCCATTGGGTATTTGTATGCTAACAGAAGGGTCTAGGTGCAAATCCCTTTATTTTACAAATCACTGTCATCAGCATGCCAAACGAGTACTGATGCTTGATTTGGTATTTGCAATAGGCCATTTTCGTAATAGGCCTATAACCAAAATGTAATGCATAAGTCTTTGTGAAGTGCCTCAATACAAGTTATTTAATTCACCTGATAAGAATAATATTATTTAAATAGTCAGAATGCAAACTTCATATATTAAGTGTTGCTATGTAGGTCAAACCATAATGTTTGTCCAACCTGGCAAGAACTAATGTATGCAGTTCGGATTCTGTCTATTGAAAAACTATTATTCCTATCAGGTGAATGAAATAATATGTATTGAGGCACTTCACAAAGACTCATGCATTAAATTTGGTTACATTACGAAAATGGCCTATTGGCGTGATTAAAGCCACGGCTGGCCGTCCTTCACGTTATACAGCCATTATGCGCTCTCCACCAAGGAATGCTTAGATTTTTATTCCAACGCCCCTCTTATTGTGTGTCAAAATGTTGCCCTCTTTTGTTTAAGCAAACCACCTGGAAAATTACACTTTCACTTTTTAAAGAATGACTATACTCCATGTCCAAAGAACATTAACATAATACTATGAGATACCAATAGGCCACTACCGCAATGCATTCATATCCGATCGAAAAGAAATACCAACGAGCTTTTACACTCGCTCTTTTTTTGTAATGGCCTAAAAGAACAATGTATTCTGAGGGGGGGGGGGGGGATTCTGGCGGCATTCCGAATGCTAGACGAATAAATCCATGGCACCTATATAAGTAGTTCGGTATGTTTCGTTTGATAAATATAAGCCAGTTCACGGTTGCAGTCTGAGCATGAGCAGATAAAGGTCATTGCAGAACAAATTGTAAAATACACGGAGACGAAATACTGGATACGTGCTCATGAAAGTTATGTAATCATTATTCATTAATGAACAAGCAGTGCATTCCATGATACACAGGCAGAATTACAGGTGCAAGTATTCTTTGAAAGGGGGAAACAAAGGCTATTTATGTAGCACCTACATCGCTGTAGGAGTGATTATTTCAAAATGTACAAAGTGGGACCTCTTCATGTTTTGAAGATCTGTGGATATTCGGGGTCATTGCAGAGATGTGCTAACCGTGAACTGGTCTATTCGACCATGGCAACGTCGCGGAAAGGAGCTATGTCGAATTGGTACGTGTCTGCCGAGATTAGAGATCCCAATGACAAGCAACGCCTACAAATTATTTTGATTGGCCGTCGTAGCTAGAAAACAGGAACAGGGTCTCGGAACTGACCTACAGTAGTATATTCAAGCAGTACGAAACTTTGCAGAAACTTAAAGATGGGCAATACTTTGTTGTAAAGGGGCTCCTAACTTCGGATTGAAAGGTCAGTAATTATATTCTAACCATACATTATGTACTATGGATAAACGAAAAATAAAAAATTCCTTTTTTTTAACACTACGTTGCTGAATCTCTAAAATATTTTAAATAAATTTGACCATTTGGATTTATAAAAGTTGTTAAACTAATACTTTATATACAATCTCCTATATTCCCAGTATTGCAACTGCCCCGCCCCCGTACGTCTTTCACTCGACCAATAGGGACTTTTAGATTCGCACGAAGACATAGGCCCGAATTCACAAAGCAAGGTTTGAGCTCAAACGAGCTAAAACCTTGCTTTGTGAATTCGGGCCAATAGGTCTATGCTACGATCGACGTCCTTTTAAAGCACTGCCTTGAATGGAAGTACCACGTATCAATCCACGCAAATCTAAAAGTCCCCAATAACCGGCCGTCATTTTCTTCTGTGGCACAGATTGGGGCTTTTTTTTTAAAGAGGTCTTGATTTAACCCTAACCCTAACCCTAAACTTTTCCATAGGCTCAACACGGACCTAACCCCAATCTGTGCCGCCGGAAAAAATAACGCGGCCGGGCACCTACCGGGCGCCGCTGAATATGTGACCACACATGCCGTAGAAATGAAAATCGGCAGGTTCCCATACGGTCTCTAAAAGCCACGGCAAGCCGCCAGTTAGGGAAAATCGTACGGGGCCCGGTGTATATGACCCAGGCATTTACTTAGAAGGGGGAACCGAGAAATAGTTTCCATGCAACCTACGCTTTCTATTTACATAACCCTTGACATTGGCCGATTTAAACGCACACATGAATTATTTTAAATAACTCGTTTTCCCCAATAGACTGTAGTGTTATGAAAACCGTTAGGAAAACGCAAAATTTGATTTCCGGATTTCCAATCATAAATATCTTGATAATCCGACAAGCGATCGGATTGTTAAAGTCAGGGGGTTCCTGACTGACTTAAAAGTTTATAATCATCATTGTATCATGAGCTAAATCCATGATTTTGTTTCAGAATCTGAGACAAAGTTACCAAATTCCTTCAAGCACCGCATTCTAGCTCGCGGCTGAAAATTGGATTAAGGCCATTTTAATTTTGTTAGCGTCCTGCCTTTTCAAAAAATAGGAAGGGAGAGGTCCTTATTTTTTTTATTCAAGATGGCCGCTTACATTAATTTTTTATTCTGAACAAGATCATTTTAGCAGAATGTTTTTCATGTTTTTACATAAATTTAAAACATTTTTTTTTAAATGATATACAAAAAAGAAGAAAAAGTAGGCAGCCTCAAAAAAAAGGAAGCTTACGTGAACGCTAAACATGACTTTTGGTTTAATGGCCTAATACAAAAATTGCTACTGTGTTTTATGCATTTTAATATTTAAATTTTGCCCTATATTTGTTGAACAGTTTTCTTGCAGTATACTTTGAATATTTGCTTAACTTGCTCTCCTTTTAAAAACGTATTTTTCAGATCAGTGACATAAGAGGAGAAGAAAAAAGAAAGATGAGGGAACTTCACCTCACAGACAGAAGCGGTAGCATATCCGTCTGTCTGTGGGGTGATCTCGCCGATCACCCAATGGTTGTTTTAGAATCGATAACAATTGGCCCATTGACTGTCCAGCAGGACAGAAGGTCAAACGAAAAAAAATTGTTTTCGGTAACTACAACCAACATCAAGGTGAATATTATAAATTGACTTTGTTTTATTAATCATTAAGTTGGTATCCATATTCATACTTTATTCATTTTGAAAACTTTGGATAGCATTGTTAAAATGGCATAAACGATAGACCTTCACATTTAAACGGGTGTTGTCCGGGTAATTTGTGGTTAAAACGGAATTAGAAAATATATACAACAAAAAGCAATTATTTTCAAAAATGTTATTGACCACTTTTTAGCAGCTGTTATAGCATCAGTGCATGGCAATATTTTACGTGCCTTTTCTTTTACACATATATTACTAGTTGGTGGTTTATGTATGTCTTAAAATATTACATGCAATTAAGATTATTTCATAAAGCGGAAAGAGCAAAGTAAAGTACTGAAGGGTTTTTGTACACTGTTGTTAAATTAACGATCATTTTGGAATATTGTACATTAACATTTCCATGTGACCATAACATGGTTTATTTTGTTCAATTATACAGAAGAACGAATTCTGGACTTGTGTAGTTGAGGGAGTGACAGATCCTGATGTGTAAGTATTGTTAGAAGTGAAGATATATGTATAATGATTGAATTTTTGTAAAGTAGATTAAATTACAGATTAAAGGTATTGTGAGCATATAGTTTACGATTAATTTTATTAATTTGTTATGACAGTTTGATCGTTTAATGATCATTGTTTATATCATCTATACATTAACGTGAACCATGCACTGTTGTATAGTTTTTCTTTTACAATCAGATAAATAGCGATATTAAAACATTGAATTATTTCAAAATGGGTCTAAAAGTCATACCGTGCAATACATACTATGCAGTTTCCTTTTATCTTTACATACAACATAATACAAAATGATTGACTTGAATGAGCAGAATAATAAGTGATTGTATTGGAGAAATGACACATTAAGTTAAAGCTAATGGGACTTTGAATATGTTTTCAAACTTCTTTTGTATGCCATGTAATTTTTGAAGTAAAATAAATTGATAGAACTTCATGTTTTGTAGTCATATTTATTATATTTATTTATTACATTGATCAGCTCGCAGGCGGTTTTACATAATGGTCCAGCAGAAAAAAAAAAATTAAGAACTGACACTAAGAGTATTGAAAAGGAAAATAGCAGGTTTATACAAACGGTAAAAATAGAAACCACATAAATAAGAACAAACATTAGGAAAAAATAGGGAGAGGGGAAAAAAAAATATGCATACATCTTGAGGAAAAATACATCGATGGATAAGTGGATCCACACAAGTTATTATTGACAAGTGTCATATAATCATTTAGAGATTGAAAATAAAAATAAAACAATAAATGTTTGAGCAAGTACATAGGTCTACACCAAACAATTTTATAAAATAGATATCAAATATACAATGGAATATGAGTATAAGTAATTTCCTAGATAATGGGGTTAGCAATCATTTTAGTTAGTTATTTGATACAATGCTGTTAGTAGTACTAATGGACGGCAGTGAACACATTTTATCGATTAAAGTAAGATTTGTTATATTGGTGTTTAACACTGTCTACTGGATTGAAATGTTGGATATCATTGGGAAGCTTATTCCATTTTACCGCTCCAGCATACTTGGGAGATTGTTTTAAGGTCACGTTGGCTTTTGGCAATACTGCATTTAGATAGTTTGCATTTCTTGTATTAAGGCCATGGCGGTCGAAATAAATTATATTTCCTTTAATAAGCGAGGTGGAGCAATGCCCATTATACACGTGAACATAAGCATAGCCCGAAAATAACCACGGGGTGATTATAGTTTGCCAGGAAAGTTGTTTTATCAATGTGTTGCCGCTTGCAATTTCATAGTCAGAGATACCAGTTAACATATCTAGCAGCTCTTTTCTGCAATCTCTAAAGGGGCAGCTTGTAGCTGGCTGGGCAGAGATTGCATAGTCGCTACAGGGTTGGATTATACACCTATAAAGGGTGCTCAATAGTTCTGAATTTAGGAATTTACTCGGCTTTCCTAGAGAATACATTTGACAAACAATAGATTTACATAAGTCTCTTAAATATACATACCACTTCAAGTTTCCATCGATCACTATAATACTAAGTATCTTATAGATTTCACCTGTTCGATCAGTTTATCTTTTATAAATATATATTTTATATCTCAGAACATCTTAATTGTATTTGTATTGTTTTGGTTTTACTTGTGTTAATGCGTAATCGATTTCGATTATACCAATTATTTAGTGTAATTTCTTTGTTACATCATCTAACTTACTATCTGCAACACAGACTACAACATCATCAGCAAATATGTTGCAGACGCCTTCAGTTATACATTCTGGTTTTGGAAACTGTTTGTATTCTTGTTACATTGTTACCTTTTTTAGAGGTCATTAAATTTGATATTTTTTATGCACATCAACATTTTCTTTTTCTTGATTTACATTTATTTCTATTAAAGCTTTCCCGTAGAACTACTTCAAAAAGGAACTACTTCTAAAAGGCGGTGGTTGCCTGGAACTTTGGAAAGATTTCGGCATAACGTTCGATGCACTTCCAATGGGAATAATTATCCATAGATCGGGCAACAAGATCATTGGAATCCAGGCTATGTCAGGTTTCTGTATTGAATACTTTTATTTATTGAATTTTAATCACTTGTTAAAATTAATAATATACGGGGAAGGCACAACTATTAGCTTAATTTTTTCTTGAGCTTCGATGATTTCTTTCGTGCCATAATTCGTGTAAAGACACATATGTTTTGTAATGGGCATAGTATTAATATTTCCATATTTTATTCATATTAAACTTAGATTGGAGGTAACCATGAATTGTTATCTTTAATTTTGTTTTTTCCTTAAAGAAATAATATTTTGCACCAAAGGTATTTCTTATAATTTAAAAATTGCAAACGATTTGCATACAAAAAATTGATATGTCTTGTATTTTCTAGAGATTACTTTTCATTTTTCCAGTAACAGAGTTTAACATTTTAAATGGTTGAAAATTAAAGGAATTGAGCATAGATTATGGAAGATTTTATTTTCCACGCAAAGTTAAAAGATCATTAATCAGAAATGTATCATAATTTGTTTGTTACTTCCTTGCTAAAAGATGAACAAAGGTTTAAAAAAACAAAAGCCAATAACATTTTGTTGCCGTTTTTGACAGTGTTTGAAAAGAATTCCAATCTTTGTAAACGGAATAAGTTTAGTGGTTACATGTTGTGATTGGAGTGAGAGTCAATCTAATCTATTCAAGTTTGAGTATGCTTTCATAATTCAACATTTTCTATTCGATTATTATAACTATTTTCAAGGTAGAAGATATCTATTTGGCATTAAACTTTATTTGTATGGTTCTATGTATGGTTGTGGTTATGTCAATTTCATCTCTAATTGTCTAATTCATTTTTATTATTTCCTTTTGGCGGGTGTGGGTTTTGCAGATGGATATTTAGATGAAGACACACTTGAATGCGCTACAGCCACAGGTGATAACAGTGACAAAGCATACAGTGATGTTTTGGTGAAGTCCACTCTAATATTACATTATTTTTCAAAAGATGCACCCTTTCTATAATCGTTGCAAATATGTTTTTATCCGACCCATGTATGAAAAACTATTTCGTGATCAATATCTGAGAAAAAATAAAGTTTATGACATTTTCTCTGCAGAGCAAATCGGAGAAGTCCGCATAATTTCAGGGGCGAAGATAAATACTAAAATGGGTTTTGACTTATGCACCAATTGATAAATGAAGTCGGCTGTGTTGGAGAAACAAAAGAGGGGAAATTAAATTACGAATTATAAATTTTTGTAAGACAGAAACAACATTCTATTGGGTAAACTTATCGATTGTCTGCGCATTAACTGCGATAAAATGTTTATTTGTTGGTGCCGGTCTGTTCTTAGACTTTATATGCATGATTTATCACAGTCTGTAAAAGAGCGTTTGCACAGATAATTTATGTTTCCTATTGATATTCAGTTTGGGAAACTTGCGTGTTTTTTATGTGGCATCGATCAATATATTTCGTGAAAACAAAAGCAATGACGAATATCGTCATTGCCATTATGATGATAATGGTAATAACAATAAATATGATATTAAATAAAGTTATAATAATGAATGCTACGACTAATGTGGACGCTAGATGGCGTACTCTCTGTAATCGTAATCGTATATTGACTAGAAGAATTAACAAAAACACTATTTAGAAGCTAAGAAAGATGAGGCTTAGATTTAGCCATCACGCACATTTGCCATCTCTTCGAAAATCAGATCGCTGGACGATCGTGTAGTGTGCATTAGGGTGTTCTAGTCCACTGAGAGTCCAGAATCTGGCTGGTTCTTTATATTCCCTACACTTGATTGAAGCCGCCGAAGATGGCGCCATAGACCTGTTGAATGCATGCATGAATCACCATTTACACTTTCCTATTTGTCCTAATTATCTACGTGTTGAATGGTCCGGAATCTCATTGTCTGCTTACATTTCACATGTTATGCTTCCATTCACTTGTAACACCTTTTTAAATGTATATATGTTTTATTGATTAGTGATAAGGTTTGGTAGCAATCATGACATGGCAATTCAGATCAGATGGTGTCCCAAGGTTTTATAATGCATGCTTATTTTGCTCCAATGTACGAAGCTGAAGGTCCGGAGGGAGCTTTCTTATTTTTTGTTATTTATATTTTGAAATACAAGACAAGAGAAGTCCAGGGATGGGCGAGCAGACCTTATAGCTAGTGTGTGGGAATGTGATTATTTGAAAATGTCTATGGTGCAGGAGTGAGAATAGGAGAGTGTGTAAGAGCAAAGGGCCTGCTTGCTCATCCTTGACCCACTCTTGTGTCGCCTCGATCACAATATATATTTTAAACCTAACTTAATTCTTTCTGTTATTGCCTTAGTCATATTGGTTATGAATCTTGTTATATACTGTATATTATACTTTGTGAGAATTTCAAACCACATTTTGTATGTATTATTGCAAATGTAAATTGTTCATAATTTAGCCATAATTTGGCTGCGAAGTGCAATTATAATTAAAACCTTTTCAATCAATCAATCATTAACGACCTCATACGCTCATATATGTTTCACCGTGCGTTCTTATTGAAGGATCATGCCATCTTCGACAGGCAGCGAGTAAGTAGGGGGAGGTAGTCCAGAATACAATTCCCTACACACTTGAATCAAGCCGTCGAAGATGGCGTTATTAACAAACTCATAATTATGCTCACCAGCCCAACCTTATTTCTTCGCCGGGTGTCCTAATTTAATGATGACGCCATCATCGGCTGGTAGTAAGTAGGGAGAGGTAGCGTTGGTGTGGTGGAGATCAAAATTAAATCTATTGGCTGGAACTTCAACGCTAAATCGAGGACAGTCCTTGCCTTTCATTCTCATCCTCGCAACAATTGTTTTCGACAGGTGTATTTTGGCAGGTCGCGCCATCTGTGTGGGATGCTTAAAGAGAGTAGGATAGACGATTGGAAGAATACAAAATAGAATCTGGACTACCGATGGGCTTAAGTTTATATTTAGGAAGTCTGCGAGATCCCATCATCCTGTTAAAAATGAATGTTTTAATTAATTAATAACAAAACTTGTCATACGACGATGCTCTTTCCTTAATAGTAATTTGAACTCCATTCCATCTATTTTACAAAACTCTATACCAACCCGTATTCTACTCAAATTAAAACCCGACACTGGATTTCAATAATTGTCAGAAATCGGATTCGATAAAGGAGTTAAATTAGGTTACAATACCAAAATGGCCTAATAGTAGAATGGATTTCCACAAAGTTTCATTTTTTATATCTCTCTCTCTCTTTTCCCCTTCATCCTTCCCATCTCTTTCTCTCTCATTTCAGAGGGCTTACTTCGAATCATCGGGTCATCGCGTCCGGTCCGATGGTCGCGTTACACGACCTTTCGTGAAACGAAAGCGGCGGGTAAGTGTCGGGTAAATTGGACCAGACCAATTGTAGATGAGAGGAATTTATTTCACAAACATTATCCCCGACATTTTGTGAATTAAGGTCATGTTTTCACAAACTTTGTCGGGTAACGCGACCAACCGACCCGACGCAATGACCAGATGATTCGAAGTAAGCCTTTCAGAGGTAACGTCATGAACTCGGGGATAAAAAGATGTGTGAAGTCCATGCAAGGTATACATTTCTTTACTGGAATGACTCGTATCTATGCGATACCTAATAAAATGGTTTACTATAGTGTCATAAATTAATGAATGAACTACAATACTTGGAATATATTCTGCATACATTACGTATTGCTATGTCGGGCAAACCTCAGGCACATTCTAGGTTGTCAAGAACAACCTTTGCTTAAAAAGTATGCGTAAATTTGAACGTTAGTAAAACCGCTTTAGTGTGCAAGCCGAATGATTGCATCAGAAAAATCTGACCTTTGTATTGTATTAACTTTACTTCTCATCTTGCCTTTCTCTCCCTCTCTGTCTCCCTCTCTCGTTTCTCTGTGACCCAGCTGTTTATGTATTCTCTCCCTCTTGTTGTTCATGCAACAATATTCAATGCAATTTATACATCACAATGGGGTCGAATTCACAAGATCTTTAAATAGATCTTCAATCTGATCCCCACTCAATTTGTATATGTTACTTGTGCTTTTAACTACTGATTTTTTTTACTATGTCCATCTTTTTATATTTGATATATATGCATTTATACTCAATTTGATGTGTCTGTTTTTATATATTGAGTGAATAAATGAATTGAAAAGAATTGAATTATATTACAGTGTACTACTATGTCCTTCTGGCTCTCAAAGATCAAATAACAAAACAGACACAATGTGCCATTTTCATAATGTAATCAAATGTCATGCAAAAGTCTTTATGAAGTGCCTAAATACGAATTATTTTATTCACTGTTACAACTAATTTATTAGTTGGAATTCAAATGGGATGTATTGGTTGTTGCTAGGTGGGACAAACATTATGGCTTGCCTTACCTAACATAGAATGCATGCTATTTGCAATTGCAAATTGAAATGCAATTTTCCGTAATGGTTGAATGAAATAATTTGAGGCACTTATGTATGCATTACATTTGGTTACATTAATAAATGGTCTTCTTCTAAGCAACAATCTTCTTGAAATCGTAATCTAGAATTAAAAAAAAATAATACAAAGTAGATAATAATACACAAATACAGACAATTTACGCTGTTTCCATCGTTTATTTACGATACATCAGCTCTCACACAAATATCAAAAAAACAATTGACGAAAAATTCAGACAAAATTTGTCAATGCTTAGAAATACATTTTACATTTGCTTTTTTAAGTAGAAAAAAAAAAATACATATTTGTATATCTCATTAATCAACAATCTACAATTCCCCCCCCCCCCCTTCCTCTTTATCTCTGCATAAAATTCTTCCTTATTACAAATGACTCTTATATGAATTATTGACCGTGCCTGCTTTGGTTTGTTAGAGTTTTTTGAAAGAAATTCTCTATACCTTAATACTCTGTTCCACTTCATATACATGCAATATATGCATTGAATCATGCTCAGCACATTGTGATATCAAAGTTCTGTCATGTGTGTAATTCATATAGGCACTCATTGTCGCGTAAGGCACATATTTACGTTGATGTTATCAACACTAAACACCAGATTTATGAATGTTGAGGACTGCATTCTTCGATCCTAAAGTTCATTTTTGTTCAGAATTCATCCAAGATGATAATTTTTTGCCCGTTTTGTCCCTGATCTCTCATGGCCAATTTGAAAATTAGCCATACAATGATTAAACATAAATTTAAAAAAAATGATAAAAGTTTGGCTTCATGACTGGCTTACAATTGAAGTTTTCATGGCTATATGTGACAAGATACAAACTTAAACGATTAAAAGTGAATGTTTGTACGAGTGATATGTACTGTATACAGTCATATCCTGTTTAGTTCATTCAGGTCTATCATTTCAACATTTCATATGTCTTGAATCAAGTCCTTTGGAATTCAATGTGTCTTTAGAAAAATACAAAAAAGGCACATGGTGTGAGTGATTCCATCCTAAGCATTTTATTTGGAATCACGCCTTTCATCCAATTGCCTATCAGAAACTGAATTCATAACTTATCAAATAAGTAATATCTCTTTTACAACTATCCTCTTAATTACAAAAAAAATAATAATCCTACTATAAAATTTGCATAAGTGGTGTGATTTTAAAGTAAACACTTTCATAGGGCAGTATCAATATGACCTAATAATAATAAAATTATAAGAGGGAAAAAACACAAAAAAGCAGCAAATGATTTAAGTACTTTGCATATATACTCTTTTTCACACAATATTTTGCATACTTTTTATTTGCATAAAGTAACCAAATATAATTTATAACTAGCTTATCAGAAATGCATTCTCTTACTCAAAATAAGTGATCATTTTACCCTGAACATTTCTTACTAAATGTAAGTGCATAAACTTTGCCATTTATAAACTTACATGCTCACCCGGTTATACGGAATATGAGCAAAACTGAACTTCAAAATCAGCAAATGAAAATGTGAACTCAAGGGATTTAAAATATCTATCTTTCTTATTGCTTTGAAATATACTATAAGCAACAAGAAAAAAACAAGCTTAAAATTCTTTATCGAAAGAATATAAGCCGAGGCACTTCTGTGCTAAAATGTCTACATAACTATTTAACACTGGAAGAACAGAATGGAAGTCGACATTGTAAAATATAAACATTTAAAAATACAAAAAAAAACATACGCAAAGTAACTGGCCAGGATTTTTCTCCTACAGATTCTTCCAGCCTTTCTTTATAACTAAACATAATACTAAAGCATAACGTGTCACAAAATAGCTATTCACTACACATTTATATGTATTCACCCTTCTCTTACACTGTGTCGAATGTATGTACAATCTCTTATGCCAAAACTATTAATGTTGAGCACACATTCTGAATAATAAAAAGGTGAAGAAAAAAGGGGGAATATAAGCAAGTCTGAGTATTGAGGAAAATAACAATATAAATTTGGATTTTAAAAGGTTCATTATATAATCTTTCTGAAACCTGGATACCAAATTAAATCATTGGATATTGGACAATAAAGGGGCTTCTCCTCTGAAATTTCATTGTGATTGAATAATAACTGTCTATGGAATTGGCAAATCCTTTCACTTTCAAAGAATTAAATTGAAATAAACTTTGCTAAATTGATGAAATAAAGATCCAAAATTAATTACAGCCCAATCAAGCTCCCAACTTTTGAGTTCATTTTATAAAATTCCTGACCAAATATTCTCTTTACATGGTGATAATACAGCTATTCTCCAATATATGAATAGCCAAACTCCCTGTTTTCCAAAAGATGAAATGCTAATATTATACACGTCCAAGCATCTCATTAAAACCCTGTCTACATAAATACTACAATGTGTTTGAGCCAAGATGAGTTCATATAAAAAAAAGTACCCTCTTATTTCGTTTTACTACAAAAGCAGCCTCGATTCTATTATATAAATAACAGAAATATGAAAGGAAATTTTTGTTGCATTGTCTTATTGTCCAATTATATGATAAAAATTGATAGTTGGAAGTGACACTTTGAAATGCACATACAAACTTGTGGATAAATCATTAAGGGAATTGACTGCAACTAAAATTGCAAAAAAATGTCATTTATGTGGCAAAGCACTAACAAATCTTTGGATTTGTATATGTCTTCATTTTTTTCTACTTTTAAACTAGACAACATACATCCACAACTTTATGGTTATACTTGGAGCACCTCGTTATGAAAAGGTACCCTCTTCACATCACCTTGCAAACCTGACCAATGTAAATTGTACAGAAATTACATACACATATCATAATATATCATCTTATCGTTTAAGTACAAAATGCAACACAATGGTAAAAACACAATATAAGTACAAGTCATTTCTCACATGGTGTATTCTACAAAACATTCTTAGCTATCTACATTTTTTTTATTCAGCCTCTTTGTACTGCATTATCTTTTTTTGACATATTTTGTATAAAAACAACTTTGTACAGGGTAAACCAAAACAAAAATCAACACGTGGATACATAAACAACTTTGATCTTATGTGTCGGTTGTCTGTTAGCGTCAATCATCCAATAACGCACTATTTATGCATCCATATCTAGCAGCCTCCTACAGTTCTTAGCACTTCAGTAGTAAATAAAATAAATGAATAATGACACCTAGCGTGAGCCTTGCTTAAGGGTGCCATTATTCTCTAGCCAGTTTCCCTGAGTTTTTCTTTCTCGCTGACAAGAAATGAAATGAAATAGGCTGCTGTGTTGTAAAAAATATATAAGTGTATTACAAGGCACACTTGGTATGAACAAAATCATTTCATGATCCAAGATTTGTCTTCCTCTCTTTCATTGTAAATAAACTTGTCGTCCACCAATCTTTTCTTATCACTTCCCACCATCCAAAATACCATGAGAGCAGTTTGTTTACCACTCTGAACAAATCAATAGGCCTCGCTGATTCTTCACTTGTATACTTCAGGATTGCCTTTAGAATAAACCAAAATAATCTTAACTTTTTCTTAACAACTTCTTACTATTTATTCTGCTTAATCAATGCTAACAATTCTTGTTTCACACGGAGGGGTCCCAGAGACCCAATTGTCTCCATATCTCTTTTCAAGATTAGCAATAAATATGCATTTTTCTTCCATCCTAGTTCACACACATTTAGAGTTTGGCGGAAGACTGCATATTTGTTTTTATTTGATACTGGAAGACTAGGCCACCTCGGGTTCATCATCCTTGGGGATGGCTGACTGGACAATTTTATAAAAAATGGTTCCAGACTTTGATTAAGAAGACTTCAAAAGAAGCTTCAGGAAAAACTAGATCGATGGCTTTCAAAGGGGGATGGGATCTCTCCCCATTTTTATCTTCTTCAGCTGTGAATTATCTGCCAGGAATGGGACAAAGTTTGACCAAATCATCCGAGAACGACCTCAAGAATTCTAAGATTGGTTGGTTATGTTTCACAGATTTATGCCAGTCGTGGTATCCGAACGTCGCAGCCAAGGGTATTTGTGTTTGGAGGAATCTCCTGGAGGGGTGTACGATGTAGACAAAAGGGGCGCTTTTCTGATGTCGTCTTTCCAGGATACGTATTTTAAAATTTAGCACTTGGTAACTCTTTCACGACATCGCTGCCATGTGACTACACATCATAACACACATGCATCCAAGTCTACACATCCCACACACTCCACAACACTCCCATGCAGCGCTGAACGTGACTACTTGCCTGGCTCATGGATGATTGCCTTAACCGACAAACTGGATCCACAAGTGCCTAGTCTCAAAAAACCAAGCCGTTACAATTAATATGGAATTGAACAAAATCAATCTTTGAATTTTGCTGGTTAGAAAAATGAAGAGGGAGGAGAGTATTAAAATGCAGAGTCTGTTTCTTTCCACTCTGACATGCAGGTTGATGATTTAGTACATGCAGAATGGTCAGAGGTGTTCTTTGGACAGTGGTTTAGGGGTAGGCACTGTGGGATCCATCAGCCTGAGCTGAGGCAAGTAGTCAGCACAATCAGTTAGCACTGCCTCTCTCCTACTACAAGGCATGTCAGGAAAAAAAAGGAAGAAAACATTGTCAGTGCTTCTTGAAAAAATGCAATGCACAATCACATGGCCATATAGTTTGAAGTAATGTTTCAATCTTACTTTGCTCTTTTCTTCCTTTTTTTTTCTGACACGCCTTGTAGCAGTCATCGTCATCACTTATTTAATCCCAATGTGTGTCATGCCGTTCAGTTCCTGATGCAACTTCAAAGAGAGGCTAATCATAACACCTTGAACTGTCACTCTGCTGTCTGAACAAACATAGATTAATCATGTCAAACTCACATTAGGATTCCTGCCAATGTTCAGATGAGCTTGACTGTATGAGGTATTCTTGGAAGAGAGGAGAGTACCTCTGCACAGGTTTCTCTCTCTGGAGTTGTTTTCTTTTCAATGTCAAGGGGATTCTCCAGAATGACAGGGGATTACATGAATCATGATCAGCTCTTTGAAGTTGCATCATAGCCTGCTTGCAATGACACATTCAGGTAATATCAACCCATACTCTACATTAATTGTGGTAAGTATATATCACGGTGCAATTTTTAAGACAACAAAAATATTAGGAATAACTGACCGATCCACCCTGGTTACTGCTTAGGAGTTAAATGTATAAAAGGAGCTTGTGAAAGAGCATTTTGTTGCTTGTTAAAAAGACAATCACATCAACAATGACAATAGTATTGAAGTGATGAGAGAAAAAAATGAAAACAATTTTCTACTTTCTAAGTTATCAAGAAAGATATAAAAGCTAATAAATTAATTTGTACAACAATGTGAAAAGTGGATATTCATAGCACTAGTTTGGTTGGCATGGTTATTACATTTCGTATCATTGGTTTGTTCTTTGTCTGAGAAACAAATTAGATGGAAATTAAAATGGAAGCATACAGGGAAAATGATGAAATGGCAATGAAAGTTACTCTAGTATAGCTACAAGGTCTTTGAATCTAACAAGCTTGGTCAAACAAACAACATAACTCGTCGTCATTAGGTCATATGTCCACATCATACTCATAGTACATCTGCAGAGGGAAGTATTATTGATTGCAGCATTAATGAACAAAACCTTCATGAGATTTTGTAGTACCCTGCCAGATCAGAGCTTCCGCAATGGGTTAAATACAGTAAAGGTTGATAGATGTCAAAGTCTTACAGACGTAACTGTGTATGGACAAGTTGAAAGAGACCAACAGAACAATCGTGACGAGAGAGGGATGATGCCATGTTTGACTGAGCTTGAGAGTAAGACCTCAACCATTAATCAACTACAAATCATATCAAGAATCTACAATATGCAAATGATAAACATTTTTTTGTTTTTCAAACAAAGTTAGCAGCCATGAGTGGGAGACTAATGCCTTTCCACAACCAAATAATATTCTGAATTAAACAAGGAATAATGGTGGTTTCAACAAGTAAACAGCTGTTAAGCTATTATGATAGATAACTAGAAATTAAAACGTACATGAGTAAAGGAGAGAATATTCTCAATAGAAATTAGGCGCATACGGATGACATTTTTCAAGAGGGTTATTTAGAAACTAAAACAACAAAAAACAAAGGATATATGGTAAAAAAGTACAAACCATTCATTAGTGGGTATTTCTAAATATTTTCAGTAGTGAATTTTGAATGTTTTGACAGTGGAAATAAAAATAAAACAAAATCACAGAATGTTGTTTTCTGCCGTTTGTCTTGGACTTTTAAGAAGAAGTGATGATAAATGGAAGCGGTTTGTTCCTTTTATTTCAGGCACGATAAAAACAAGCCTCAAAACTACATGAATAAATGTAAAGCAAGAAGGTTAAAGGTCACATGACTGTAGGACTGCCATCCTTGTTAATTTCTTTCTTTTCTTTTTAACAAAGAAGAATTAATTAATTCAAACTCAGCGTGAAGAGTATCACCATTGTGCGAGTGTGTGTGAGTGTGCAGCTTGCAACACTGTAAAGAAGCACGAAGGCAACTGATACAACGCAATGAAGGTCAGGTCAGATGATGAGGTCAAAGGTCATTGATGGCACGGGAAGATAAAACGAAGTAGAGTACTTGGAGTGCGTAGGATGCATGTTAGTTCAGGCTACGCTAGTTGCCCGCGGCGGCTGGGAAGGATCAAGTTAATGAAAAACCAAAAATTGGGAAGATAAAAACAGAAAAGAACCTCTTGTTAGTATCGACCAGATATTAGCCCGTTTTTGTTTGTTTTCTTCCATTAATTTAGTATTGTAACTATCATCTGGGGCTATAAGTAAACCATATAATCACAACAACAAAAACATGTTAATAGTTTCCATACATTTTTGTTTTGTTAACTTTTTGTTTTGATTTTTTCTTGACAAACAAGGACATAATATTCTGGTTTGGAGAATAAAAAACAATGCATGCATGAAAGGTGATTAAAGCAAATGACCTGGGATTTTCAACAATTAAAAAAAAGAAAAAAGTTTTATATTCCAAATATGGAAGAATATATAGTAAATAATGTGTGAATAAAATAACTTGATTGTGATCTTCCTCCGGACCTGTTTCTTTATCATGGCAAGAAGTGTGACTCACAAAATAACACCTTTTTGATTCGTTGAAGGATGTGGAAATACTAGAGAATAGTCAAAGTAAAGTTTGTGTGTGGTCTCTTTTCTAGCTTTTTTTGTCTTGGTTCTTGATACAATTAGTTACTCTTTTTCTTCCAATTGACTGTACAGATTTGGTGATTTAACTTTGGAAATCTACTCAATATCTGAAATCATCTTGATATAATTTTTTGATTTTTATTTTGGGGCTTTTTTATTAGGGGAGAAAAGTGGGACAAAATGAATAAAAAAGAAGAAGCAGCTGATGTTAATATATGGAGCTGAACAATGAATACCATAGCAAAAATAATAACTAAATTATGATATACAAGACACCACTGATATAGGGACAAAAATGTTAATATCAAGTTTCTGATTAGAACAAGCTCCTTATACGGGTTAAAAGTTCTAACAGACCAATTCATGCTGTAATTGTCATTTTGGAGGGTTTTCTGATGGAGAAGAATTATGAACAGAAACCAAGTTGCGGGGTGGTCTCGTACAAATGCTAAAATCATAGAAATTGCAAGAAAAGTTGGTCAAATTAAGTCAGCATGAAAAGAGACAAAAAGCGTACGCATGCTTGAACAATCTACTTTTTGTGTGAGAGAGAACACAAGAAAATGCTATTGTATAAGAGAGAAAGAGACAATTTTGTATGAATAGGATTATATAAAAAGAGATAGAAAATGATGATATGCAATTATGCACTAAAATGATTAAAGAGATCAAGATAACCGATTTGGTAGTCATTTTTCTTTCAAACATTTTGTTTTCATACAGGTGCATGTGTTTAGAATATGGATCAAGTCAATCAGTATTTTGTGAGTGCAAATTTCTTGCCATGATAAATTAGTAAGTAAACAAAAAAGAATAAATAACAAATTTTCATGATTTGAGTTAGTTTCTTCTACTTGAAAATGGTGGCTTAGAAACGTCCTTCCCTAGAGAAAAAAACAAACACACACACACGCAGACACACGTAAAGTTGTGTATGCATTCCCATTCGTGATACCTGTATTAAATTCATCCAATATATACCAGATGATGAAGAAACACACACTCACAGAAACACATCGGAAACTACAGACTGGCCATATACATGGACAAGATTATTGCAAAATGAATACAGCAGGAAAAGTCCTACATTTTCAGTAGAGAGATACAAACGAAGCTTCATAAAACTCCTAGATTGAGAAAGGGTGTGATAAAATCATGCTAACTGGCATTAAAAAGCAGGAATAACGAAAATTCAAAAGTTGGAGGTGATAAGGACGAAATGTTGGGGAAAAGGCAGAATTAAAAATGGGCATTAATCTACTATGTAAACAGTGAAAAAGCTTGTGTATATTAAGTTAAACTAATGACAAATATCAAAATGATCAACCTTGCATCAACTATGAATTTTACAAGCGAATGTCACCCGAAAAATAACAAAAAAGGTTGTAATCAGCCCCAAAAATATTGAAGTTCTAGCTTATGCGGAATAGATATGGATGGATAATAATGTGTAGTTATTCTGCCTAAAACCTCTTCTAGCCATTATCCAGCATAATGGGTTAAAAAGGCAGTTAATTATTATGCGTATACAACACAACCCAATTATATAGACTTGTTTTCTTCTTTTTCTCTTTCATTCAAACATAGCAGTTATTGACACCTGTGTGAAAAAAGGGGGTTAGATTATCGTACCAACACAAAACTACCGGGTGCATACACACTTAGCTTGACACTATGATCTGTTATAGAGAATACCCGCATAAATCCCCCAATTATTGTGCATTTGTGAAC
Organism: Strongylocentrotus droebachiensis; assembly: GCA_035222895.1. Classification (NCBI taxonomy): domain Eukaryota; kingdom Metazoa; phylum Echinodermata; class Echinoidea; order Camarodonta; family Strongylocentrotidae; genus Strongylocentrotus; species Strongylocentrotus droebachiensis. The sequence goes on along the minus strand of JAVYIG010001469.1, from coordinate 151,439 downwards.
AGGTTATACGCCTCGCAGTAACCTGCTATTTAGAGATACATCATTATACATTTAAAAGCTGTGCTTTGTCCGGTTACAAGAAGTCTGTTATATATCCGCTTGTTCAAACAAATGTTAACATGAAAAGTTATGTACACACTCTCCAAGCAGAGGGCTAAAGAGAGATCCAGAGTAGCACATCAATAATGAAATTTGAAGCACAGATTAATAAAAGCTTAATCTCTGAACAGATCAATGCATAAAGTTAAATGTGAACGTGCCCGAGGAAGATGTCAGTTTGAGGTGTGATTATGATGATAATGATGAGGAGATGGATGAGAAGGAATGATTCCCCGCCAGGCCTGTTCACATGCAGCCAGAGCCTAAGAAACAAAGACAGTGCTAGAGTGAACGGATTAATCAGAGGGATAAATCAAGCAGAAAAAAAAAACAGTGTCAACAAAAAAGATGAAGTGATTAGCTGTTGATTAATCATACCTGACCAGTCTGTGCTTCGTCTATGCAAACGATCATCAAATTGGCAAATCATTGAGAAGGACAAGATAGTTTAGCAGCTTCGATAGGCAAGGAACAATATTTAGCAATTTTAAAATGCAATCTTTGAACATTTTACCCCCAAAAATCCAAACGGATAAATGAGACGGATAAATGAAATATTTTCTTTTGACATAAAAAAGGTCAGAAAAACATGTCTGTCGGCTAAAAGAATCAAGCTTGCCTTCTCTGATATGTGCCTGTATGATAATCCAACCAAGTTTCAGTTCATTGCTTCAGTCAAACTTCATTTCAAACAGACTCAAGTTACTCACACGGCACAAACTCTGGATAAACGGTTGGTTTATTTTCATGATCATCATTCATTCTCATTTATTCAACTTTTTCTTCAGCTGGAGTACAAAATCTTTTACAAAGATAACGTCAGGTTCCCGACTGCTGCCACGGAATTCATGTGATAATCTAAATTTCTTCCCCAATATCCAAGTCATATTTTCCTATATATACATATAAAAACCCTGTCCAATATCTTGCCGAATCCATACTAGCACAAAATAATACTTGTCATTAAAATACCTGCAATTTTGTTCTACGAAAAGCGAAAATTAAGATAAAAATTTCGAACTACCGTATTGAAAATAGCACAGGAATTGAAAAACCCCTCTATTCCCGGTACAGTGTTTTTTTTCTTTTCCCTCCCAATAATTAAATGTAAAATGTACAAAAATATATTTTCAAACATAGAATATGAATGCATGTACCGTAGACAAAATATCATTTTAATAAAGTAAATACATTATTAACTTCTCACATGAAGATAAAACATGTTTCCTCTTCACGGTCACACATCATTGAAATGGATAAACGAAATAATATCATGCTTAAATATACAAATATTGTGCAGATAATAGTAGAAAAAGAAATACAAATTTGGTCCCACATATACATATACTTTCTCAAATTCCATATACAGTACAAAAATATTACTTTTATCATTTCATATTCAAGTCACTAGAGCCTTAATTGCTTTAAAACATGCTGCTTGTCCACATTCCAGGTGTAAATCTTTGTAGTCTTACTCTATGAATATAGCAACTATAAACATGTAGGTTTAGCACACTTTTGGCATATATGTAAAATATTTGAATTTCAATCATAAATATGTACAATACAGAAGAAATCCTTGTCCATTTGGTGCAAATATAATAAATCTACGATTCTAGCACACTTTAATCCTAATAATAATACTACTTTGGTAGTTTATGCTCATAAATATGATATCGTTACCTTATCTACTCAACTCTACAAACAATTCATGTGGGATTTTGAGAAATCCTGCCTTTTTACTATCGCACCATTTGAAACAACATGCATCAACAACATCGGAAGATAAAAATGATGGAAAAAAGTTAATGGGTTTTAGAAATGTGTTAATCTTGGTGGCCTGCAATGGAAAAGTGTTAGTATTAAGAGGAGAAAAATGGAATGATTAAAATGATGCTCCCCTACATCTGCGCACCTGTTGACATGGAAGAAAAATTTGTAGTTAAAAAAACAACTAAAAACAAGAAGAATGATAAAATCTTGTTGAAATGAAGCAAAAGATACAGTCTCAGAAGTACAAGAAAGGAACAGTCCTTTTTCCTTCTCACAACATAGGAAATGTCATAAAAAACTTATTAATTTTTTGTTTCGCTGATGTTATTGTATTTTATTTTTGCAAAGATGACAATCAGATTTCATTTTAGAAAATGAAGCCCCCTTTCAAAATTCAAAGTAAAACTTCCTGCGCAGGCCGTAAACCTCTATAAAACATGAATAAGTTAATGTTCTTCTGACCCTTTAAAAGTAGGAGTGGAAAAGAAAAAATTTCCGTTTTCGTACTTCTATGTGACCATACCTGCCTCATCTACAAACTAATTAGTGTGTAGAATCAAGGACCCTTTGAACATTTTCCTAAGAAATCTAAACCAAACTTTCTGATGATGCATGCTCATATCTATGGTATATGTCATTACTGTTCACTTTAAACCAAACTGTGAGTGCCATCACATACATTTGCGATTGCTTTTTGAAAAGGGATTGAAACGTTGTATAGTGATAAAAGCCATTTTGAGGCTTATGCTTCGGAATATACGAAGCACGCAGAAAATGCTTCATGATTTAGGTAAATGAAATATCTATAAGAATGGAATAAAAATTGTAATACATAGATCATCTGTTGAAAGCCAGAAGGGTGAGAGTTTATTAGTAACGCCCTTCTGGTTGTCAACAAACGGTACTGAATGCTTTGAAGTTTGATCTAAAATTTCAGAGTCAATGGTACAAAGGGTCCATGACATCTCTTTCAAACATTGGGGGCTCAAAAAAAAAAAAAAAATCACAACTGAATCATCAAATCCACTCAAATTGGATTAATGACAATTTAAACAAAAGTCAAAGCAAAGATGGATAAGAGACTAACCTCTTGGATCAAGCATTGCCCTCTGGTAGGGATGATCTCGGATCGTCCTCCGTAGCTTGGGTGCCATACCTGCTGTTGGGTGGGGCATTGGGTCGAAGGTCATCATGCACAAGGGGCATTCACCAACCAAGGGGCGGGGCACCAATGTTAGTCCATTTGTTTTTTATTTATTTATTTATAAAGAGTTAGGTAATTTTGTTTAAAATCCGTAGTATTCCAAAACAGACAGGGCAGGTTGGGATGAAGTAAAGTGTGTTTTTTTAAAGTAGGATTAAAAAGGAAATAAAATAAATTGGTTAGACAACTGGTATGACATTTGATGTATTAAAACATAATTAAATTACTTGTTATCTAGTTATAATGGACAATGTGAGTGAGGTGGTATTAAATATTTTTATTGCATCTTCTTTTATTGCTTGGCGTTAATGTGAATCAAAATTCTAGTTATTAGGAATTAGTCATTAAATTTGTTTCTTTATTTTAAGTTTTTTACAACTTGTAATTAGATAAACACAACTGATTGTTCTATTAAAAAACACATTGACAAATATATTTGTATACAAAAGTGATATTTTTCTGGCATATCTTAAAAGTGAATACTTGACTATTTAATAATACATTCTTTGCAAGCATGTGAGTTGCTTTATAAAACAAAATTTCAGTCCATAAAACTATGATAATCTTTTTGGACATACTGAAAATAGAGTTGTTTTAGAAGTCGTGAGTAAAAAGAAAATAAATCTTTGCAAGGTTTAAAGCATGCATCTACAGTATCTTTGAAAATGCAATTGAACAAATAATAAGTTATATATTTCTTACTTTAAAAATTTCTATTTGTTGAAAGACTTAGCTCAATATAATATTTGCTACTTTCAAGTTGCCATTTCCATGGCATATAAATTACCACTACATCACTGAAAGTAGGGTTAATAATATAAACTTGAGATAACAACACATTCACAATATCAATATATTACAAAAATACTTGTTAAAATTTGAATTTTTTGTTGAGTTGATACCATATCTAACCGTATCTTTACCTCAAGGAAAATATATACTGTGATATATTTGTACATGATCAAGTTGTGACAATTTCCTTTCTATGATTTTGTATTTTTTTAAAAGGTAAACAATAACAACAATATAGATATCACACACTGTTATATTATTTGTAGCTCACACACTTTGTTTAACTGCGACTGAGAATACAGTCATTACAGAATAAAATCAGAAATTTCATTTTTATATTTTCTTATCTTAGTTCTGCAAGAATATTCCCATCTTAATGATTTTCAGAATTACTATATATCTAACCACTCTCACCCTCTCCCTTGTTTCCCCTTTTCCCTCACTACTTCTCTCTCTCTCTCTCTCTCTCTTTCTTTCTCTCTCTCTCTTCCTCTATTTATCTCCCCTCTTTCTTTAAAAGGATGGAGAGTTTCATCAATATTTTAAACAAAAGGCGCATATGAACATGCCCAAAATTCTGTAATTATTTTCTCTTACAGATTAATTTCTTGACCCATTTCTCAGAAGATATGCCTATAGCAGGATTAACTTCAGACTTCAGCGAATCTTGTTTTTTTCCAGCAAAGGTTAGAGTGATGTTTGTTAAGTTCAAGTCCTTTTTGGTCAAGTACTGAAAGACAATTTGTGGGGAATGACCGGATCTATTAACAATAGCCTCAATATCTATCCTCTAGATTGATTTACAGATAAAAATATTGCCAAAATGAAGTAATGATGTGTTTGAAAATGGTTTAACTGGCTTCTGCCTGACACCATTATGAAGACTAATATCCCCTGCATTATTTGAGGGCCCACTTTGAACATATCGATGTCACCGTCTTTCCTTTAGAGACAGGTCTTTTCTGATGAGATATCATGGGCTTTGATAGTCTTCACCAGGTTAACGTATTGATAGGCGCCATGGGATATACCATGGGAGCAAGGGGTAATACCGAGGCACCCCTTGAACTACTTGGTGGTGTCCACCTAGTGTACCGCAGCTGCCATGAACATACCGAGTGTACCGTCGGACATTGAAGGAGGGTACTCAAGCATGGCTGGTGTAAAGGCGTACTGCTGGTAGGGGTCCAGGGGCATGAGAATGTTGGAACCGTCATGGGCGTGCATCATGGTGGGCGACGCCTGGATACCGCCCAGTCCGTTGACCATGGTGGTGGCGGCCATTCGGGGAAGGAGCTGCGGTGCGAGCATGTGTGCCTGGGCGGCGGGGGTGGGCGATCTCATCGGCTGGGGTATTAAGGCACCGGCAGGTGATTGCATCGTTCGGGGTGAGGCTGGGAGAGGAATGGAAGAGAAGGATAGGGGTATAAGAGAAAAAGTAATAATGGTCAGAGAATTTACACAGTGAAATCTTCAAAGAAAACCATAAATATCTTTGTGGTTTGAAAACTTTTTCAGGATCTGTTTGCCTTTAGAGGATAAGTACAGTAGAAGCCAGAAGGAATATAAAAAGTATCATTTCATACACAAATTACATTTTTTTCATCAACTTTCAACAATGTTATTTAGTCACTTTAATATCGGAGAACAGAGAGTGAATATCTCCGAAAGAGTTCTGGACATGGTATTTTATAAAACATACATCCTTATACAAGTATCAAAAGGAGGCCTTGTCTCAGGATTTGTGTGCAAAAAATGGTAAAAGGTTGTGCTAAATTGGTCTTTTAACCTTATCATTATCCTCATTCATACCACTATCTGAAGCAAGAATTTACAAGCTTTTACAGGCAAGTGTTTTCTGACAAACTCTGGAATGTCTCCCTTTAATATCTCATGCATACAAATGCATCCATTTAGTAAATATGGGTAATAATACATCACCTTGGCTACTCAGCCACAATACCTTTTATTTGCATCATGGTAACAAAAATATATAAAGAAATACTGAAAGCCGTCAATGTGTGAAAATATAATTTGATTTGCAATGACTACTTCAATTATTGCAGCCTCAATCAATTTTGTTGCTGACTAGCACAGCAACTAGGTTTATCGTTAACATCATGACAGTGCCTTGTGATGAGGATTAGACCTCTACTCACTGGTATAATACTCACTAAGTGGCGTGGCAGCAATACCACTCGTTTGTATCTTATTTGTGTTATCTCTGTATGTTCCCTTCATCAGTGCTAATTCTATTAATTGTCTCTTTTTCAGATCGTCCTCTCCTTCAGCCTGTAGTGCAAAGAAAAAGAAAATCAAGAAAAGAAATCAATTTGTGATCATGGCTTATCTGAAAGACGGATGATTAAATGCGTACTTTGTTTGCTCATTACAATGATACGCAGGTGGGTATTTCTCATATGACCGCTAATTATCAAAATGAGAAAATGCGATGTTCTGCTACTCCTGTACTTCAAGAGGAATGTGTCTTGAACAAGAGGAAACTCATAGTTTATACATTGACTGGGAGATGCTGTCGTGCTAGCTCATATATGATCACACTAATTGAACAGTGCCAGGGGTACATGTAGGCTACTGTCTGCAAACATTGAAATGGGATTGATGTGAGAGAGTCTGGGAAGAGACAGAGCCATGTAAAAATAAATACAATGCTGCCCTCTTGAGTTTCAATACAGTGATTCTTGCAAGACAGTTGAATCCTTGGCTCCATCATAGACGACATAAAAAAGGTGTGGCTTGTTCATTATTCTTAACACGCTGTCCTTCATAATGGCCCACAATTAAGGCAGATCAAGTTGGAAATATCCAAGCATATGGAAGTTGAGAGGCTAGTTGCATCAAACTTCTATGCAAACTAAAAGCATAATTTGTTTTCCCAAATATCCACTCTCAACTTCCTGCCCTATTAGATGTAAACTGCCATTCCTTCTACTTCAACCATTGATTAACATGAAGTGGTATGCATGCAACTGTATGCAGCAAACATGACATGCTTTCATTTTACTATGGTAGATTTTACTGTCATTTATTGTCTTATTTCATGAAGGCTGTCAAAGTTTGACAACTTTATGCGAGTGCATCTTCTTTTATGGATTAATATCTCTACCCTCAATTAGTAATTTATAACTGCACATTGAAGAAATGCTGGTGGGAAATGAGCAATGACATTTCTGGACTGAATTCATTTGTATTGTTACGCGGCTGATCTACAGATAAGACTGCAAGCCAAGCCAAACTAATGACAGCGTGCATCTTTGCTTTAGTAGTCTATTTTGTTATTCAGAGTTATGTCACATACATGCCAAAATCCCTGGACTTTCACAAACAGCAAGCCTATAATTGTAAAAGCCAGGACAGTTGATGAAAAATCCATCTCAAGAACACGGTCACAACAAGTTGGGATCTACAGTTGTACGATTGACATGAATGCTGTGATTGTTTTTCTGGTACCCTGGGTATAGTTATTGTAAAGAAACTGATCTATGGATGCTTGCATAACTTCTTTTATTCTGACAAAGTTTAAAGAAAGAATTCTTAGAAGCGCTCACTTTCGTGCAGGGAACAATAATGAGATTTGTAAGGCCAGGGAGTAAACATCTATGGATAGAACTAATGAGCAAGGGAAGAATTGTAAGATGGAATAACGGACAATAAAGGACAAAATGTTTAAAATTGACAGAAAAGGGAGTGATAAATGAGAGAGGAAAGATAAAATGAGGAAAAACAGAGAGAAAGAGAGAGAGAGAGAGAGAGAGAGAGAGAGAGGGGGGGGGAGGTGTGAGAGAGGGGGGGGGGGGGGGAGGTGAGAGAGAGGGGGGGGGGGGAGGGGAGGTAAGAAAGATGATAGAATATCTTTTTGATTACATTCCAAGGTAACAGTACCATAGAAAAGTTATCATTACAGATACAAAATAGAAATCAAGAATCAAAATGAAGAATCGATAAAGATTGTGGGAAAAACAACAACAACATCAATGTAGAGAGAAGAGTCATGAAGCCCTGAAATGCTAAGCCCAGAGCATTGCATCGAGCGAGTGTCTTACAAAACAACAATCTCTCTGTCATCTATTTATAAGAACCCACAATACACTGACAGCGCATAATTAAAAAGAGAGAGAGAGAGAGAGAAAGAGAGAGAAAGAGAGAGAAAGAGAGAGAAAGAGAGAGAAAGAGAGAGAGGGGAAGATAACCATCAAGAAAAGGAAGACTTATTGAATTGAAATTCCATTCTAAACAAATATCCATACTCTCAGGGTTACAGATCACATTGAGCTATCCCTCCTTCAAAAAGTAACCACAATTGTTCCACTGGTAAAGAAAAGGCAAGGACTAAGGCCTCCTTTTAGGCCCGATAAATGGATCCTGATTCTAGCTCTTCAGACCTACTTGTGAATAAGACCTGGGCAGGATTATCCCCCTCCCACTCACCTATTCACATCTATATTAACTAGCCAATGAGAAGAGAGAGAGAGAGAGAAATCAATATACTGATACAAGGGATAATAAAAGGAAAGACTATAAGAGAGAGTGGAGAGAGTAAGAGGGGGAAAATGAGGAAAAGAAAAGAAAAAAAATAAGAGATAGGATTAGGAGTTGTACAAGAAAACAACTTTGGAGACAGAGTGGAGATAAAGAAAGAAACAGAGAGAGAGAGAGAGAGAGAGAGAGAGAGAGAGAGAGAGACTGTCATAGAGAGAAGGAGAGCAGAACGGGATTAAATGAGAGTGGGAAAGAGAAGAAGAGAGCATTCAGCTTCCATTACAAGAATGATTTGAAAAAACCCAACCCATTATGAGCAGCTTGCAGTTCACCATTTTTATTATCAGTACAAACCTCTTGCAATACCACAAAATTACTTTTCTGTCTCATCATTAAAATATACCAAATACTCTAATTATCCACCCAGCTTTACTACATTTTATTCCACCATCCTGCTTTCATGTTAACCACCTTCACTGATCATTCCTTGTATTGTACATTACTCAAGAAAGCCAAGCTTAAGCTTCCCATCTATTTCTAGAATTCATCAGTTCCTTAGCCCCCATCAACGGTAATAACTGCAACAGCTTATAAAAATGCAGAGCCTGTAAATTGAGGGATTTAAGGAATATATAGAGAGGGCTTTTGTCATCTCGCCTGTGCTGTGGGGTTCCCTAATGAAAAGAAGAAGACAAAAAAAACTGGGAAATTGGAACCTGGCGTTTTGGCAAGATGTCCTCATGAATTTCAAAGTATTTGCTTACAATTCGCTTTATACTGAGGGGAAAACACAGTGAGTCAATGACCTACATGATGATGCAGGATTTTTTTTAAGGCTACATCATTCATACATAGTTCAAATCCAGGAATTTTATGTGAAAATGGCTGTCCAATTCATACAAGTTTCTGTCTTTACAGCTTTAAGGATGCGAGAAGCAAGCAGTAAAAGGGAGATATAAGGAGAAACACAGAGGAAGAAGATGGACAAATAAGAGCTCATGTAGGCATGACACAAGAGTATAGTCATGGCATGGGGTAGAATAAGAAAGAAAAGCAATAATGTTTGCAAGAAGGGTAACAAGGGTAAATACTATAAGGTGAATTAAGAACAGCTCAAATTCTTGACATATTATAAGCAGGGGCCACTTTCTCAAAACTGTTCATTGTCAAGTTCTTTGGACATTCCATAGATACACAAGTTATAGAATTAGCAAACGTTTCTACGAGATGTCCATGAACTTAGACTTGTGACGTTTCAAGAAACTGACCCCTTGTTGCTTTCTCAACACATTGCAGGAATACTGCCACACCCACTAGTAAAAACTTTGAAAAATTCCCCCTCAAAACAAAAGCAGGAAACAATAGTGAGCTCGAAACTTTCATCACATTTACAAAAAGAAGCAAGTAGCTGTTAGGTCTCTTGCCAGGCCTGGAGATCACTCAAACATTCATCTATAGATTTGTAATGTTCTGATTGCCAAGTCTATTTTAATCGCTGGCAAACTTGACTTGCCAAAGACTGAATCAAAGGTAAAGGATGCATCCATTATCAAATGCTGTAATAATCACCCAACCTTACTTGGCATCAAAGTCCTGTCCATGCCATCATGACCCTCCCTCTATATAGCCCCATCCTACCTCACCCCCAATCCAAGCACCTCCTAAATCTCTGCTTTTATTGTACTATCAAGCATCATAAAGATTATCTTCTCAAACCCAGCATTGTGGCTCCCATTATTGGTCAATCTAGCGGGTATCTGCTAAAACTGTAAACCCCTCGTAATCGTCATGGTATAGAAAGATTAACAATAGGTAGAAAGTTTCAGTTCTTCATTTAACCAAAGAAGATTTGAGATTTATGGGCCTGGGCTGCTTCTCATAATACTTTTACACATCTTTAATAGTCAAGAAATCACCAAAGATGGAGAGAGAACTACATTGCTTTTAGAAAGCCAGACAAACAATTTTCGGATTAGGAACTCCTTTCCACCAGTTTCCATGCTTATCTTTTTAAAAGCAAACTATGTATTTTTGAGAATAGCACAAGTGCAATTAGACAGACTGATATAAGTTGCTGATAATGCATCAAGGGAATATACATTTAAAAAGGCAAAGATAACAAGCCAGAAATTATTTTAAGATGGGTACTGGGTCTTCTGGAGTTCTTTGGTTTCTTGGTAAACCCACTGCAAGCTCCTTGTTAATAAAGGATGATTTGTTTGTGGAAAGGCTGTGTCAACTTATTACAGAGTGTTATCCACTGGTGGTCTGGTGCGATTCAAAAGGAAACAGGGGGGCATTTCACAAAGCCTTTTTCCATTGACAAATGACAAAAGTCAGTGACAAGTCGGCTGATAACCAATCAGAAGGAAGGATTTCATGAGTTTATAACAAAAACTGTCATTTGTCACTGATGACAAGTTTTGTGAAATGCCCCCCTGGACTACATCATCTGGTGAAAACCATAAAGCACCAGCATCATCTAAAGAAGATGTAGAGCTAACCAAACCTCCTTATGCCTCTGCAAAAGCACTTCGGTACTCTGTTTTTCTCCAAAGAAGAATTAGAAAGGTGTAATTGCTATACACGCTTTTATGCTTTATGCGATTGATTCAGTACTAGTTTTCCAGGTTAATGAGATATTGTGTAGTACGTGCCTAGGACACACCTAGGGCACGTTCATGCTTGATTTTGAAGGTAGAATGAGCGATCTGAAACGCTCATCGTAAACGCTCATCATGATCGCAGTTCCACGGTGTAGCTGTTCATGCTTACTTCTCTGGCTCATCCAGGCAATTCTCCTTGTGTGGCCTTGTGTGACCTTCACTGTGCATGCTACGTAGACCCACTAGAGGTCAGTGCGTTGACCCCATTTAAACGCGTTTACAATTGTAAACGCATCTTTTTGTGAGTTTACGATCGGCGTTCGTGATCGCCGTTTTTCGGTGATTCTACAAAAGTGAGCATGAACGCAATCGTGTTTTAAACTAAACACGTAACAGATGCCTGATTCTGGCCGTCAAAATCAAGCATGAACGCGCTCCTAGTCACGCGATTATAAGTGTCACATGCAGGCATCTCAAAGACTTGCATCACACACCTCGCCTTGTATCATTGCGACAACTGTCAAAAATAACCTTTGGGATGCTCCTGACTTGTGTTCGTAAGCCATAATTCATTCATTGATATCAAACCATAGCTATAGTATAGACCCAAGGTAAATCAAAACAGTTGAGCATCACCATGGCAGATTTCAGCCCAGTAAATACAAACTGGTGGAGTAATTAAACCATACCTAGGATTCTCCACCAAACCCCATGAGACGACATCAAAAAATAATTGCCTTCAAATCATCCAAGCCATCCTACAGCGTTGGGACTTGGATAGAAGGCAGCTGATTTAGGGAAGTAATTGCCGAAATCTAAGCTCCAGTTTACATTACCCGATACCACGGGTGTTTGTGTATACTGTCAACTGCAGCCTCAAAGACGGTTTATGTTCGAGGTGTCGAGGCAGGGTCAGAATGGAGATAAAATGTACGAGCAAGCAGAGAAGTGTGTTTTTACTCGGGCACTTGCATAAGGTCAGGTTTATTATTGTATTTGTCATGGCGTTGGTGAATATATCAAGCAGTTTTCAAACGAGGATGAATTATTGCAGATTTACAGTTTGCCTGTTCATGTAATAGGCTTGACTTAGCTATCTTGGGGGAGGGATACTATTAAAACAATCTTTATTACTGATCTCTACATTTCATGTAGGAGTTAGAAAAGATTCTCCACTACTATAATACTCATTGATAGCAAATGGAGATGGCTATTAATTCTGTTTCTTCCTCTATGTGCTCTTACCCATATTCCATAGTTCTAGTACGTAATGTCTATGTGTATTTAGGCTAATGACTATCTCTATGAACAGAAAGGCCACCAACAAAGAAAGAGATAATGCTTATCCAAAGCTGTGTAGTGGTCGTTTTTGCCAGATGATATGACTGAACATTATTACAACAACAAGGCCAACTTGGAGACATGTCTCCAGCAAAAACCATGGAAAAAATTAATATTTATTTTTCGGGGGCTACTTTTCAAGCTTGCCTGCATGAAAATAACACTCTAAAATTTGTTTTGCATTGAACTCTATGCAAATTTATGGGTGCTCTTTTGGGGCAAATTCGCCCTGAGCCCCCGTGAATTTTTTTCACTGGTAAAAACTAGTTGGCAAAATAACAATCAACATCAGCAAAAACAAATCCTCTGTGAAATACAAATAGGCCTACATACATGTACAAATCATTCACTTGTGATTCCATGAATTCTGTCTGAATTCTGAATGTTGCTCTACTGGCACCAATAGACAAAAGTCAACATAGTTCTGTTACTCCTACATGTAACTTGACACGAGAATAGACATTTATACAAAAAGAGGAATCATTGATCTACAATTGCAGGGAGGACTGCAGACTGTCTGAAGGACTTGAATACATAATATATTTAGTTATTCATGACAAAATGCTTGATATCTTTAAATTGATGAGGTAAGAAGTGAATACCCTATCAATCAAGTTTTCTATATCCATTACTATTGCGTGATGTCCTGTTTGAAAGACACAATCATTTTCTATTGTATTGTAGGATCCCATCTATTCCCATTTGACATTTCAAATAGTCATCATGAATAATACTTCCATACATCACAACCTCCATAACCATCTTGTTGTTTTTGCGCATCAAAGAAAACAAGAACGAGTTTGCACCGACAAGCCGCAAACCCCTTACTGTTTTTGCTTCTCTCTCTCTCAGAACGTACGTGCTCCTCTCCTCAAAAGTTATTCCGCAATAAGAATAGAACAAGGCTTCCTCCACTCATGTTTTCACACGACAACTCAAAAGCCTTGAACAAACAATCAGATACAAATGGAAAGTCTGAAAGCGGCCAGACAAACACTTTGCATGGCCGTCAAGAATACGAAGTGCTCTGCATCAAATGTTTGTGTTCAGTAGGGCAGAAAAGCAGACAATCATCAAGAATTCATCACTCTTCCAAGAACTATGTCGAGTTCTTCAGACCCTCCCTGAAGACGCTATCCATAATTATTGCCCAAGAAATAGGACAGTGTGGAGGAGGGGGAATCCCGCGGCATAAATTTGTATTTTTTTGTAGTTTAGAGGGGTAAAAGATACCCTGATTCCCCAATGTGATAGAATGCTGCTATAAGACTTAGGTAGAGGAGGGAGGGGGGGGGGGGGGGGAGGGGGGGGGGGGTAAAAGCTTGTTTGGATATGAAACAGTAAACTGGAGATTTAATGAATGGACACTGTAGTGTACGCATATTCAACGAGCTGTGATATAAATTACAGTAACATGAAGCGTAGTACACTTACATCATGAATTTATTTTAAAATGGCTGCCATTTACCGCCCCAGGAAGGAATCATCCAGAAAACTTCTCTATATACATTTGTACATGTACCTGAATTGTCAACTCAATGCAACTTGTGCATTAAAAATATTAAGCATGGAATCCCAATGCAGCAGGCGAATGATTGAGTGAAACAGCTAGTCTTTTCTTTGTGCATGTTGGGGGTGGGGGTGGGGGTGGGGGTGGGGAAGGGGGGGGGTGGGGAAGGGGGGGGTGGGGGTGGGGAAGGGGGGGGGGGTATTCAGCCTGCATGCTATTCTTGTAACTGGTGTAAAATAAGTGTGTGGGAGAGAAATATGCCAAACAAACAGAGGCTATATCAGCGGGAGGCTATTAGAGCCCGAAAGCACAAGAGAAAGTGATCTGTAGTACGTGAGTCGAGAATGAGCTATGGTTTCCCGGAGTAGGCCCAGCTCTGATGCCGGGCAAAATGGGGTGGTGGGGGAGGGTGGGGGAGGGTGGGGGAGGTGTCTCAGACTTCATAACAATAAATACTGATAGAAAGTTAGATAGGAGTAAACGAACCGTCCAAAACGCAAACTGTAAGAATACTGAGATGTAAAGTAGTGCAGAAAGGAATATAAAAATGCCAATTGATATCTCTACCATGTGTGACACTACAGTCCATAACCATTAATGGTGGTATAACTGAATCATGAATGGGACTTGAATGTTTCAAAATATATGCAGGACTACGATTGTTCTGTTTTGATCTTGACAAATTAATTCTGCTTCCTGACACAGACGGCACCATTTAGTGATTCCCAGATGAACATCGGTTTTAACCGCAGAACATTAGAGGATTATTAGAGGATTTTCAGAAGACTGATTTAGCATCTCAAATTGAGTCCTCATCATCATCTTCAACGCTCAAGCAGCTTCACCTAGCTAACCGCATCTTGCCTCTCCCACAAGCCTTGTGAGAATTTGGTTAAAAAGCCACAAGAAATCTAAATGCATGTACCCGCTTGGTATTCATCCTGAACAAGGTCCTCAAGGCATCAGTTATGAATCTATCAATTCATTAACTCGTCTTCTTTCAATGATGCTTAAAAGCAAGTATTTCTCCACCCTTTATTCAGTCCTGCCCTTGCCCTAAGCCTGGTTGCATTTTCCAGGATGCTAAGTGTGCACAGCATTTATAAGAACCCCTCCAAACAGAGCTCAATATCACATATCAGTATTGGCTCTTCTCCTAGAGTCCTTGCCATTCACCCGAAGCAGACCTACGTCATCCATCGAAGGACCCCTCAAAGGCCTCCTCCAGAATGAAAGAGGGCAAGGAAAGGTTGGGTCTGGTGGAACAAGACAATGCCATCCCACCATGGCATGAAATTTGAAAAGTTTGGGGGTTATGAAATGATTTTCTTCTCTCATTCCTTGCCCCACTTCATATACAGCCACTTGATTCTAAGACAAGGGATTTTCAGTCATCAGGGCGTTAATTCTGTGTTAAAGCATACAAGTTTATGCTCTTCTGGCTCTAGAGGATACACAGTTTACATGAAAATAATGTGAACAGATACTAGAGGTCAGACGCCCGAGGTGAATAAAAGACCATAAGCTAATCTGAGCAAGCCTCTCATTAAAAATGGAGAAGAAAATTGGATACAACGAAGAACAGCTTCTTGTCTCTCAAATAACAAGGCTTTAGAATACCTGGGAGAACCTTCTAAAAACACTGATAACTTGAGAGCTACAATAACCTGAGAGCTCCGGTCACTGCTTCAGATTTGTGGTCTGTGACAAGGGTAGTATCTCCTGACCACTTGATGGCTGATTATGCATTGAACCTGGTCAATTAAGTGTCCATTCATTATATCACCATGGGGATACATGTATCTACTTTCACAGGGAGCAATCCAGTTTGTTGAGAAGCCAGAAGGGAGTTGTCTCCAATAATCCACCAGAGTTAACACCCTTCTGGCTCTTAACCGAAAAATTCTACTCCAAGAAGACACTAATCCACTTGAATTTACACTTAAATCGTTCCTCACATTTGCCAATCCCCTATATATTTGGCAGCAAATTCTACTCAAATATGAAGAGAACAATTAAGCTGAATATGAAAATGAAAAGCATATATTTTATTAATACAATTTACTTGCATTTTTATTTAAAGAGGGGACCATTTCTTTATATCTTTAACACTAAAAAATCATTCACTATGACTTGGAAAAAAGCCAAGTGTCAAATATGAGGCGTGGCTATATAGTTATCTTCTTGTGACTTTTTTAAATTGCGACTTTGTTTCTCTCTTTGATGATAAACAATACTCATAAATGAAACTCGTTCCTGACGATCTTCATTGTCATGGTAACTTTTGTAATTTTTTCTAGATTTTCCACTTTCTTCTATCTCTTCTATCCTTGATGTAAGTTTGATGGTAAGTAAACACCGAGGGTAAAACAAATTGTTGCCATTGATCTGTCATTGATCAAGGATCTCTCCTTGGGCCATTAGAACAGCTCCATATCTGGGGCATTCCTGAACTGCAACATAAGCAAGGTAAGATAATGGGACAATTACATCGCAAAGAAATGTTTGATTTGAGAGAATCTTCTTGAAAGAACCTCTTTGACTGACTTCACATCGATGTTATACAATCCTCAAATTAGGAGTAACCGGTCCTGAAAGGTGACAAGCATCCCTGGACAGTGTCTTACTTAAACAAGGTGGGTCATGGATCAGTGCATGATGTCTTCCAGCAAATGATCATCACTCCAATGGAGGGAGCTTTGGTCTCACTGCAACACGTCCTACATGTACATGTATACTCCACTTGCGATTGGAATTCAATTTGGGCGTATTTAGCCCAGATAGATCGATTCCCTGCAAGAAAGGGAGGGTTAGTGTTTCTTTTCTATGTTTGTGTGTATCGTTCTTCTAACCTACAGGGGCAAAAGGTGTGAAGCTGTAATGCGTCTCGTGGATAATTCCACCGTAACAGGACAAGAAAGATATAGATACTTGTAGAAAAGAACAAATGGAGTGGGACATGCATACATGATAGATAATCCATTTTCATATAAAGCATTTACAGGGACTACATAACAAAAGAGAAACAAAATGAATATTCTAATATCACTTGTTACAAAGTTGTATCAAATGTAAGGATTTCAATAGCTTATAACAATTATCTTTATCTTGTTATCGATAACAACTGTTATGAAACAGGGCCCTGATAGAAGAAGATGCATTTCAAAGGACAAAATTACTAAAACCCAAGGCAGAGAATCACTTGGGTTGAAAAGTTGAGAAGCATTAAATGCAAAGACTCTATGTTGTTTAATAAGATCTCAAATGTCTTCAGTCCAATCCATTTCTTGTCATGTACCCTTTACGCTTGCCACATCAAATGCTGACTGATGACACTCCCTCTATTTGTCAAGTTTTGTGGTTTATTGAACAACTGTCCTCCCGTGGTTTTCCATCAAACCACCAAATAGTAATGCGATCTACTATCAATCCATTACAGCCAGGTTATCCTCTATTCTTTCTTGTTTTTAATTCTTAACTGTTTGTTCAAGAGAAAATCAATTAAAAGAACATAATCTATTATCATGGAAACATCAAGGCTAAGCTTGACGGTTACTCAAATCAGGCCAATCTTTCATCGTGAGCCAACAAGGTGTTAACTCTACGGTAGAGTATAGGAGTTAATGCACAGATGATTTATGTTTTTCTTGTGCAAAAGACAATTTGCCTATCAATATTTAGTATAAACCAAACTGAATTCTTCAATTCCAAATTCCATTGCACTAGAACAACGAAAAAAAAAGAAAAAAAAAATATTGTCCATTCTCTTTTCGTTCTTATATTTTCCTAGTCTGCAAACATGTTAAAGGAAATAGCTCATCTAACAGATTATAGAGTTCATGTGTAAATGGCCCTTTCTCCAAATCCCCCCCCCCTTTTTTTTGGGGGGGGGGAGGGGGGGATCCATGGCCAGACCCAAGCTTTTCAATTGTTTTGGACGACTAATTATAAAGTGAACTCAGCCAGCAAATAGTTACAAATAGTATCCAAATTTCAACCCTCTTTTTCTTGCACAGCCACTTGAATCCAAAGATCTCCCTTTCTCTCCCCTTCCCCCGTCAACACAACTAAAATCCTGTCAGGAGCCGTCCAAACCAATTACTGGTTCAAGCTTTCATTTCACAAAACTCTCAAAGAGCAGGTGTCACGTTCTTTGAGCCAAAACATTCTAAAACAATAGCCAAAGGGATCTCCGTATGATGAGGGATTGCAAGACACAAAAACAAAGGAAATTACCAGCCAAATTTGAACAGAAGGCATTGTTAAACAGTTGTGTGATGATTTAACTAATGAGAAGACATTAATATTCATTTAATATTTGGGCAATGAGGTGTAAAAGAGATACACAAAACGTAAACTAACAAATTGGCATGTATACATCATATAAGGATCAGGGATGACTAATTATTCCATGACAACTGAGTGACAAAAAAGAAAAAAATTGTAAACATAATGGGGAAAATGGATGCATAGCTGACAGACATTACTAGAAAGTCTTTGCAGTTTATAGGGAGTGACATCATTTTGAGAATTATGGTTTCATACAAAGTCACTTTAATACTCCATTTCATTTGTGTTGGCTGCTGTGACAATACATACTGTAGCTCTTAAAGCCTTATTGCAGGTTACCAATTCATTTTTGTTTATGCTCCATTTGTAATGGGCAGACCATTTGACTTGAAGAACTGTACAAGACGAACATATCAATACTTCAAATAGTGGTACAGTGTATAGCTATCATCTTTATTGTCTTTTTTGTGCAATCAATTGGTCTTTAAAAGACAGTACCCCTTGTTTCTAAAACAAATCACAATTTCATTTCTTTCCCAGAGTTCCGAGCAGCTGCCTAAACTTTGACCTTCTGCCGATGTACATGTATGCCGTTTAAACCAGGGGAAATAACTTGGCAGAGGAGCGAGGCTCTCTGATTGGTCGATGCCGCTAATTACATTCCCTGACTCGGCAGGATACTTTGACCCAGGAGGTAAGGGGGAGCTACCCAGGGAAATCAACCCAGTTACCCCTGCACTGAGTAAAAAAAAGTTGGAACCAAAATACTCCTACACAACAGGGAGCCAATTTGATGAGGATAAAATTGGTTCTGCTCGTAACTTTGACAAGAGTAAGCTACATGAGAAAGGTACATGTATAGTTATTTATAATTTCTGATTTCTTTTATGGAGCTCTTTGTTGATGCTATTGGCATGTTAAGTTTTCAAAACTGTTGGTACAAAAATGACATGGTCCAGGCTTTGACTCAAGTAGCGCACATAACTAAAATATATTCAAGTAATAAATTATATTTGTGTAGCAACTCAAAAGTCATTAAGCAATGCAGAAAAGCAAAAAGGAAAAAAAAAAGAAACAAATTGTAATATCATCTGTCTGGAGCCAGAAGGGCATTAGCTATATATTTCAACCCATAATTATTGCCCTTGTTGCTTTGAACAGACAATATGAAGCTAGGGGTTACAGCTATAGAACTATTAGTCCCATATATTCAAATTAATGCACCTTAACATGAACAGTCAGACACAAATTTGATGTTATTGGCTACCCAATTGCAAGCCCCAATATCTCTTCTGTCCAAGCACAGTGTAATAGGGTTAAAACAGCCTTCCTCATTACATCGCAGACTATAAATCAGGCATCAGGTTTAAGTTGAAGAAGTATTCCCTCTGACAGCACTGTCAAAATTTTATGACATTGCATTGCAGGAGGAGCATGTTCATACTGGCAAGAGCAGAGCGAAATACGCAACTCTTTGCCCTGATAAACTTGATGTGAAAAACCACCCAAAACATTATGCTGATGTATGCCTATCTTAACATTAGACTGGCGTGTGTGTGTGTTCGTGTGTGTGTGTGTGTGTGTGTGTGAGAGAGAGAGGGTGAGAAAGTGAGAAAGAAAGAGAGAGAGAGAGAGAGAGAGATGCAGAGACAGAGAGAGAGAGAGAGAGAGAGAGAGAGATTGATTAAAATTCAAAGCCACATTTGAGTTGGCAAAGTACAAAAATATTAATCTCTTCTGGGAAAAAACGGTCAGAATTTGGACCACGTGTGAACAGACCCAAATCATGGCCTCCTCCCCTGCCCACAACCCTTGACGGCCAATAAACAATTATCCATTTCCTAAAATGGTATCATTTACCTCTTGTGTTCCCTGAAATAAACATTTAGCAATGGGGGAAACCCATTTCACTCTAATGGCATGTATCAATAGCAGCCCTGAAGAGAAAAAGCACAAATTATAAAGCAAAAGAGAGATGGACATGTCTTGTATTTACTACTATGTGAATATCATGTATCTTATTATCATGAATTCCATGAAAATTAGAAAATCAAATGAACTTTTTCATTTGGATAGATATCCAATAACATTTAATCAAAATTATTGATTAATACACTTTCATGTCCACCTGAACAATTTTACTCAGAAAATTGGCCGTCTTTCCTGAGAATTGTACTACAAGAGCATTTTTTGAGAAAAAAAAAGAAGAAATAAAAGTACTTAACCAAGATACCATCTAAAATCTTGGCTTCTGTTAAGAGCTTTTATGAGAGCTTGCAGATGTTATCATCTGACTACCGTAATTCAATTAACAAGAGAAAAAAAATGTATTAAAATTCTGCTCAAATATCATGTAAATGTCAATGTCCTACCCACTCAGGTAATAAAATCTTTCTTTTCAGCCTACACAAAAAATATAACTGACAATACACAGTTCGAACTCAAACAAATATTGAAATCTCCTCACCCCCCCCCCCCAAAAAAAAGAAGTTAAGAAAGCTAATTCTGTTTAAACTTTTCAACAGTCATCTTTCACAAAAGAAGTAGATATATACCTTTCTTTCAGAATGAAAATGGAATGTTGGAATAAATTCTTTCAGAGTTCAGTCCGGCCCCTAGTTTCACATCAGCACCAGATAGCCAACTGACCACCAGCCCCCCCCCCCCCTCCCTTACTGCCCATCCCCCTTTATATCAGCACCCCCAAACAAAGCTTAAATAAACTTTAATCAAACTGGTTATCATATGGCATAAATAATCTTTTCCTTTCTTCTTCTCTTTTCCTGTTTACTCTTCTCCTGACCCCCATCTGCCAAGCGAGGGCTGATAGGCGATTTATGTATACCGTGGGACAGCTGTGTATATAGTGACTCCTGATAAATCAATGTTCAGTACTCAGGAGGGATGGCCCTGTTCACAATGAACTTTTAATTATTTGGTTTTATGATTAAAAGTAAGAACCATCCATGACCTCACCATCAACATCATCCTTTGAAAACTTGAGGTGATGATGTCGAGAATGATGATGAGGACAATTTGATGATGGTGATGATGATTATATGGTGATGGTGATGGTGGTGATGATAAGGTGATAAGAACAACCATCACTGGATCAGAGTGAATAATTGTATTCTAAATTCAATCTCCTTCATTTCTGGAACAGGAGCCTTTCACATCATGCTTGGTGTTTCCTAAACAATCGCCACCATTACCAGTGTGAACACATCACCTGCTCTAAAGGGCAGGTAAAGACTGGTAATGGCAGGTAACAAATCAAGAGTCAGGAGTCGGCTATTCATCAGGAGTAAAACAAGGAAAAAAGAGGAGCTTGGCGGCCGACTAATGGAATCTAAATTAGCATTACGAAGCAGCCTTTAGAAGAAACATGATACTGTTTAAACTGTAATACTTTCACCAGAAATCTATTACCTGGAATTTTGCAAATTGCTCACATATTTGAAACATGTGAAAATGAGCTAGCAATGCATGTAAAAACCATGTATTGTAAGTAGCCCGGATTGAATATCATGAAAACCAATGGCAAGATGTCTGGTGTCCACCATTCTTTAATACGAAATTCTGTTCATCTAATTATATATTAAATTCAGATTACATTTTAAATTCATACAATATACATGGATGCTGAAACATGTAGAGGTATTCCAAAAGGGCAACTTTTCATTGAAATGCATGATAATATGGGCTTAATATCAGTACTACACAGTGTGACAGGGGATATCCAACTGTTTCCTTGGAGCCAATATGACTATTGAATTCTATTTCTGAATACATGATACAAATCAAACCGCTGAACAGCAGGTACAAAACATATTATTTTCTTTTTTAATTTTTTAAATCAGAGAAGCCCCTAGATTGTCACGATAACAAAAGCCTTGAACCAACTATGGTAGGGAAAATGTCCTTGCTTTTTATACGCATATGCACTCATAAATTCACAAATTTGTTAAACACGATGTGTGCGGTGCGTTGTCATGACATTATCATTTTAGAATTGCACGTCAGTAGAATATAGAGACATGAGGCAGAATTGAAGAAAAGGGACAAAAGATAAGATGTTTATATTGATTTGACTTGACATATCAAAAGCACCTGGTACACAATGCATCTGTATGGCCTTGCTGCTCAATTACCATGATGGATTAACAGAGAAGAATCAACCAAATTATCCCAAGTACAGGCAGCTCATGGAACATAAATGCCACAGCCAAGTTACAAGTCTGATTTACTGGAGCCACCACTGAAAATTCTCATTCTAATAATGCCATGTACATAGAGACAATGCAAGAGTTCTAGAGGAAAGAAAAGATTTCTGGCATAATTAACCCACATCATCTTGCATGACTTAGAAAAATAGTTTCAGGTTAATATGGCAACGGATGGGTTAACAAAAAGAAACTAGTATAACCTCAATCATCTTTCATTGCACCAAGGCTTTCCAAGAAGATGCCCGTGTTAAGCCCTACTCAGCAGCCAGCCCTCCTCAGACGGACGACACGCATTTACAACATATCCCTGCGCTGATTCCACTTCCAAACTCTCACAATTGGCTGAATTGAATTATTTGATTTGTCAAACTGAGTAGGAGCAAATTGGAAGAGACAACGGTAACGTCTGATGGACTTTTCTTCATGAGCTCAGCAAATTTGGCTCCAGTCGAAGGAAGACTGAGACAGGATGAAGATAGACGGCCTACATTTGCCAGACCGTTCTTACAAAGATGTTTGTACTTGAACTGAAAACAACATTGACATTTTATTTGCAGATAAATGTAAATATATTTGAGAGAGAGAGAGAGAGAGAGCAAGAGGGAGGGTGCATCATGCTCGGTGCAGAAATATGATATTTTGACATATAGAATAAGACAAAATAAGAGGATTTGTTTCTTTATTCTGGGGACGTAATCATACAGAAGCAGAAATTTCAGCTATCCG
This sequence comes from Strongylocentrotus droebachiensis, assembly GCA_035222895.1. Lineage (NCBI taxonomy): Eukaryota > Metazoa > Echinodermata > Echinoidea > Camarodonta > Strongylocentrotidae > Strongylocentrotus > Strongylocentrotus droebachiensis. The sequence continues at coordinate 128,372 of JAVYIG010001469.1, read as the reverse complement.
ATTCATTTAATGGAATACATAAAGAGATTTTCTTACTGATGGAGAGACATGCTATCTATCTGAAGGATATATCTCTTCCAGAAAGAGAAGTAGGTGATGCCTTAAAAATAGAGAGTGTTCTGTTTTTTGTGACAATTCTCTTCTTTATTTCTTGCTTGCCATGCCTAATATAAGGGAGGGAGCAACAAGATGATGTAGATGGAGATAGAGAGGAGTGGGAGGGGGGGGGGTGACAGGAAGAAGGAGGGGGAGGAGAAGAGATGAATACGAGGAAGAAGGAGAAGTAGAAGAAAATGAACAAGAAAGAAGAGATGGAGAGAGAGAGAAAGAGAAGAAAGTGAAGAGACATAGTGGACAAAGGTTGAGAAGGAGGAGCAGAAGAAGAGGAGCAGAAGAAGCAGAGAACAAGAAGAAGACGATGCTGATGCAAAAAACAGGAAAATACAGGGCATATAGAATACAAAAGGGAAAATCCCCTGGTTTGGTCCTTTCTTCTAATTTTCTTGAAAGTCTGGATGCAAGGGAGAACTCATATCCGGTGTCAATATCCAACCACCTTAATTATCAGTTGTTTACCAGATAGTTTACGTAGTCCAGACAAGAACCCATCAATGTCACATTCTTCTAGGTTTCTGAGCTCCAGGTTCAGCTTGCTTACCGTCATTTTCTTCCATCATTTATCTTCTATTTAAAGGTACATTGTAGCCTAAGGATTAGCCAAGACTGATGCATCATTATCTTAATTGAAAAGCTACATGATGGCTCTGTTTCACCTTTTTTCACCTAGAAAACAATCGAACCAACCCCAAGTGCAGCCAGCAGGGGAAAATTGAAGGAATAAGTGCTCCTATAGGAGAAAAGTGATTTATATCGATGGGAAATGCTGAAAGAAAAGAAAGGCCGACAGGCTCCCGAGTTGACATTTTACAAGGCTACCGATGAAAGATGTGAACTTGTAGGGGGGGGGGGGGGGGGGTGCAAAATATGCGTGAAGTGAAAATGATCTGATGGAAGATGGGAGCCTAGAGTTATATGCACAAAAGGCTATGGGGTGGAAAGGAAATGTTGACCAGATCTATTTCGAAAATTTTAAGGGAAAAATATCTAATGGTAGAGGCCTAGAGTGATTGGAAACATTTAGGATGGGCAATACTGTATGTACATGTAGTGAGGGAATATCAATGAGATGAAGATGGAGAGAGGAGAAGGGAGAACTGAATTTAGGAAATTGAAAACATCAGAAAGAATGAACAATGTCTTGAATCAAATGAAACAATTAGGTAATAGAAAGATGGTGCAAAAAGAAAAAATTGTCTGCTTAAAAACAGAAGGACATGTTGTACAGGGCCTCTCTTAAAAAGCTTCCAATGTTTGTTGATGTAATTATTATGTTTTTAATGAAAAATAACATTGAATAAATAATTTCATTTTGCATCTAAACGTCCTTCTGGCTTGCAGCAGAAGATATGAAAAGGAGAGGAAAATTAAGAAAGCTTGGGGAGGGAGGGGAAAACTTAAGATGAATGCTTCAATTCGGTTTCCTTCTGCACACAAAAACATCCAAACAAAAAGCTTTATCACAAACTCACAGAGAGATGATGCATTCATACAGTGCGAAACAAGCTGATCAAATTCCTCTAAAAGCGTCATAGGTGTTTAGTCTTTCTTGTCAACTAACATCTCGGCTGGGATCCTATCTACTTGCTTCTTACTACCAATGCATCACAAAAGCAGTGTTTACACGAGCCACCACTGAGGCTGAGTAATTGGTAGATCTCTTCTCTTCTCTCATAGATTAAATTCAATTTCATATTCTATTATTTATTAATGGGAACACGGCTTGGCATGGAAATCAGAGCTAGCTCTCAAAAAAGAAAAAGCATCTATCTTCTGGAAACATGAGCAACGAGGGTCCTTCAGACGTCCGCAGAAACATTCCATCTAAAGGCTAACGTGGACATGCGTGGGCGGTTGGGCCGCAAGAGCTTGAATCTATAATCATTAAAACATCCCGCACCCCATAACGATGCATGCTCCTTTGTGCCGTTCTAAAAATATGAATCGTAAAAAATTGAAAGCCAGGGTTATTGTTTTATTCATCCGTGGTTGGTTCCTCATCATCCCAATATGGGGAAAACAGCTACTGTGATGCGAGACCTGATTGCAGATACCAAATATCATCATGAATTCAGTACTCCTAAAATACAGAAGAAACAGATTTCCAATTTCTATAGGCATGGCACAACATTAACAATTAAAGTACGAAGATGAATGACCCGGCTAATCACATTTACCCATTAAAATTTTTGATAAGATATTTCACTAAAAGATCAATAAAGAATGAGCCTCGGCTTCGGAATCTATGCTTTGTTCATCTATTTATTCAATCAATTACTGTTATAATTATAATTATTGATAATAGTAATATATTATCATTATCATTACTTATTGTTATCTTTAGTTTTATTTTTTGAGGGGGGAGATTATCCTATACATGTATATTTGTCTAGACCTCTAGGAATTCCTTTTGGGTGTAGCTATAGATATGACAATAGCATGATATTTGGTTTACATTGGAGAACACAAGTTACCAATCGACATGACAATAGACAATACCATCACATCAAAGCCTCAATATACTGTATCTATTCTAAAGACATGAAAGTCATTGATCATGTTGTTTCCTGTTGGGGCACTGCAGACACAATCACCCCAAGACATGAGGTGATTTTTTTTTCCTGTCGCAGCATGAACGCAGGAAACGGGGGCTCCCCTTCTTGAGCGTTGTCTTTCTCCCCCCAGTCCTGGATCAATCAAACACATCTATCATCTGTACGGAGCCAGAAGGGCTTTAATCAATACACAGTAAGATGGAGTGAATGCCCTTTTGGCACTCAACAGGCGACATGCTGATCTATCAGGAAAGTGTGGAACAATATCTTTCAACCTCACACCTTCACTTTGTATTGAATATTGAAAAAAAAAAAAAAATTGAAGTGAAAATTTGTTAACTTCTTCCTCAAAGATTTCAATTGAATGGCAACAGGGCAGCCCACTAAAAGAAATCCGGTGAATGTGGCTCCCCAAACTACGACTAATGCCCCTCAAATTTTGCATTATTATCTATCGGAGGCCTGGGCATGAGGACCCCCCAACATGGCAATCCGGACCCCTAGTGGAAGAAGTCAGTGTGGAACCCTGAATGGCAATCTCCAAAGTCGATGCCTTTGTTAGTGGCATTTGAAATCAACTCCTGTAGACTCATTGAGGATTCTGAGCATGTTTGTTCCCTACCCGTAATCGATTCTATTGAGTCTACAAGTCTACCATCGTTTCTTCATGTTCAAGTCTGCAGCAGTGTTTACACATCGCTATCATCTTTTAATTCAACATTCAGAAGTTTTCCTGAAAAATGAAAAACAAAAGCTTTTCAATGTTTCAAAAAGCAAAGAAATGTCTCAAGACTCAGCAGTGAGCCCTCACCTCTTCCCTCAATATAATATATAAGAAGACATTCCCATTCCTCAAAAGAAAAAAAAAGAAAAAAATCATTGAGAAGATCGAGACCCATGAGTGTGAATGGTCTTCTGATATCTCTAGGGTGAGCGATTGGAGAGTCTACTTCCCTCTACCATTAAACCAAAGTCGATATGACTGCCTGCTAATCAATGCCTTCATCGACTGACGGCTCAATCCAGCACCGATGGTGCGAAGCGGGCGCAACAACTGATTCCCACAGAAGCAACCTTTAATTTGAGTATTCCGGATAATGTTATCACTCAAAACTTTAGGACTCCTAACAAAATGACCAGTTAGTTTGAAAGGCTGTGACAGACACACTTGGCATGTTGTCAAAGTTTGCGGCACTTTTTCTCTTTTCGATTCAATGTGACAGAAAGATGAAAGCGAGAGCTGAAAATATCATTTTCAGTTTTTCACTATTCAGAACAATGCAACGATTCATGCTGTGAGCAACTAAAATTTACTTTCTTACGCCAAAAAAGACAAACCTCCCCGGGACACCTTGGAATGTGCAACTCCAGCCCCACCCAATCATCAACAAATCATATTCTGGTTCACAGCTCTGAGGTGTCATGCGTCATTCCTGATCAATTAATAATCTTTGGCATCAAGAAATATTGTTCATAATTGTCATAAATCGTTGGGACAACCCATCCCTAAAGAACATTTCTTGTCTATTATCTTTGCTTGTGTACACTGCTCTTACAAAGCGTTTTGAATTACTATAGGAAATAGATAGATCTAAGAGCTTCTATTTCAACTTATTTAGCTGACAGCTCCACTTGATTTAAATCAGCCAGTAGCTCGTATCAGAAAATAAAAACACTCTAGTTGTGAAATTACATGGGACCTCAAAAGGAACTTGAAACAGGGGGTTTGATCTGACACAGACCTTGAAACAACCTCTAATCCTGAGTTCCTGACATTGAAAATGGGCCATTTAAACATACATCTGCAGCAGGAGCTCTTTCACTCCCAATCGCAAACCTTTGCCAAAAAGTTGTCAACTTAACTATCTCTCTTCTTTTCCTTAAAGGTGAAGTCCACCATGATATAAAGTTGGTTTTTATAGAAGCAGAAAATTGAGAGGAGCAGGCCACTGAAAGTTTGAGCAAAATCCAATCAAAAATTTTGAAGTTGCAAATTTTGCAATCCATTTAACACAAATTGGCAACTCTGTGTCTTAGCTTGCGAGGTTCCCTCCAATTTGCTCTGTACTCAAAATAATCAGAAATTTCCATTTTCCCAAAACAAAATGTTCAATCATACATGTACATGTACATGTGCCATAAAAATTGGAGAGGACCGCCTACGACATGTCACGGTGTTGTTTATTTGTGTTTCACTGATGGCAACTTGAAAAATGTGTAACTTTTCTACTTTTTAGTGGATATGGCTCAAACTTTCACGTATTTGTTTATCTTGTATTTCTGCTTTTATCAATACCAGCTATTAGGGTGCATTTCCCCTTTTGTACAGTTTGGGCACCTTTAGCAATTGGCAAACTCCCAAAGGCTTAGTGAATGCTAACCCTGACTAGGAATATATCTGGCAAATGTCCCTAAATAATTGAGTGGTAGGTTGTTGGGAGCTTGCCCCAAAACCTAGGTGGTTGAATCTGAGACCGATGTGGTTTTGGGGGGTAAAAGCCACTTTTTAATCTCTGTAGTTAGGCTAATACTTCATTCATGGGGAACCGTGAATGCACTGTGTATTATATTCAAGGTAAATGTATGATATATTTAAAATAGGAGAGGTATTAGGCTAGATAAATGACTTAACAGATAATACAGATTAAAGGCTTACTGCAGACAAAGTAAGGGATAGTACAATTGAGGGATTAACATATCCACAATAGACCTGGGGAGATAAAGAGGGAGATAAAGAGGGAGGGGGGGGGAGAGATAGGCTAGGGGAGGTTATTGTAAACCTTGTATTAAACAAGGGAAACGCTCTGGGCGGTCTCGCCTGCATAACGCAATTCAATATGATAAACCAGAACGTCAATGACGTACATTGTAGTGCTCATCCGCATCTCGCAACAACAAATATCGTGGTACACTTTTGAACTTGTCAAAAAATAAAAATGTGATGCCCTTGAAGGGACATAATTTCATTTCATTTGCATAAAGTACCATAAATAATCAATGGAGCAAAATCTCAAAATTCTGTGTAGAATTTTAGTGTTCCAAATTTAGCTCTACCAGATAAGGCAAACCAAATCAAAATCGGTCAAGAAATGAGGGAGAAGAAGCAATTTTTGTTATTTTTGGAATAAATTTGCAAAAATTACCATAATTAATTAATGGAGAACAATTTCAAAATTCTGTGTAGACCTTTAGTGTACCAAAGTTAGCTCTACGATATAAAGCAAACCAAATCAAAATCGGTCGAAATATGAAGGAGAAGAAGCATTTTTTGTGATTTTTAAATTATTTTTGGAATAAATTTGCATTATTATCATAATTAATCAATGGGAGTAAAATCTCAAAATTCTGTGTAGAACTTTAGTGTTCCAAATTTAGCTCTACCAGATAAGGCAAACCAAATCAAAATCGGTCAAGAAATGAGGGAGAAGAAGCAATTTTTGTTATTTTTGGAAAAAAATTGCATAAATTACCATTATTAATTAATGGAGAACAATTTCAAAATTCGGTGTAGAAGTTTAGTGTACCAAAGTTAGCTCTACCAGATAAAGCAAACCAAATCAAAATCGGTCGAGAAATGAAGGAGAAGAAGCATTTTTTGTGATTTCAAATAAATTTGCATAAATTAGCATAGATAATGAATTTCACGATTCTGTGTACAAGTTTTAAATCCCCCTCCTAGCCCTATCATATGAAACAATCAGAATCAAAATCGGTTGAAAAATAACGAAGCATTTTGAAAATCTTGATGATGATGCCACAACATAGTCCAAGTCTGTTGACCTGAAATGACCTTTGACCTTGACTTTGTAATCTGAAATTCTACTCACATGATTGGGGATACTTGATTACCCTATAGTCCAAGTTTCATTGACTCAGAACTTATAGTTTAAAAATTATATCAAAAATTCAAAAACTTAACCTTAGGTTAAGTTTTCGATGATGATGCTACAACATAGTCCAAGTCTGTTGACCTGAAATGACCTTTGACCTTGACTTTGTGATCTGAAATTCTACTCACATGATTGGGGATACTTGATTACCCTATAATCCAAGTTTCATTGACTAAGAACCTATACTTTAAAAATTATATCAAAAATTCAAAAACTTAACCTTAGGTTAAGTTTTTGATGTTGACGCCGTCGCCGCCGCCGCCGTCGCCGCCGCCGTCGCCGCCGCCGTCACCGGAAAAGCGGCGCCTATGTCTCGCTTTTTGCTACGCAGGCGAGACAAAAAGCCTTTCAACTCAACTCAATGATATATTTTTTTTGCAGTTAAGTATTAAAGAAACATTTCAAGAACTCTCTATAATCCAAATTCTATTACAATAGTATGCTATTAAAGCAAAACATCATCCTCTTTACAGATAATCATTTTCCCAGGCTTCACATTAAAGCTCAGTATCGTATTTGTCCATGGCTCATCACATTTAATTCATTTTTAATACAGATCCATGTATTAAACTTTTTTTTTTTTAAATTCAACCATATGCTAGAGTGTGATATTGATCATGATGACATCCTGCTTCCGTAGAGAGTAATTTTCACTGACGAGACACAAAAATAGGCACTGAAAATGTTGTGAGAGCAACCAATGTTTTACAAAATGTAATGCAACATTGCCATGCTTCCTGAGGAAGTTTTGATTACAGGATTAAGTTCTGTGTACTTGGTGCTTCTCCCATAACAGCGTATGATGAGAGCTAAAGAGGCGTTATAGCACATCCTTCATAACAGAGTTAACACCCTTCTGGCTCTCAGCACTCAACATGTTAAAGGCCCAAATCAGGGAAAAAATTAATATTTATTTTTCGGGGGCTACTTTTCAAGCTTGCCTGCATGAAAATAACATTCTAAAATTTGTTTTGCATTGAACTCTATACAAATTTACAGGGCTCTTTTCTGATTTTCGGGGGCTCTTTTGGGCATTTCGGGGGCTATTTCGCCCCGAGCCCCCATGTATTTTTTTCACTGGCCCAAATCCATCATTTTTTAACTCCAACCATATTTTAAAGGTAACACAAACTTTTTTTCGGTAAAATATTTTAAGGGAAATCCAACCTTGATGGCAAACTATTCTAGAGGGAATCAGAAAAATCAGAGAAGCAGACTGGTGAAGGTGTGAATGATATCGGACTAAAGATGAGGAAGTTATGAATTTTTCAAAGTTTTAATCACGATAGGTATGGGCTCTTCAAATCGGCTGAATCAATAATATCTCTGTGATGTAGAGGTATACAACTTTCCCATTTGTTTCAAGACATAAGTTAAAATTAACTTCACATTTTCAAAAATGTATGATTCTGGAGGGTTTAAGCTCAGAGGACCTATAATAAGTAGACTGGTGAAAGTGTGAATGATATCAGACTAAAGATGAGGAAGTTATGATTTTTTAAAAGTTGTAATTTCAAGAGGTGGGCTCTTCAAATTGGCTGAATCAGGATTGTCAATGTGATGTATATTATAGAGCCATGCAACTTTCCCATATGTTCCAAGACACAAGAACAATATATAAAACTTCACATTTTCAAAAAATATATCATTCCGGAGGGTTTAAGCTCAGAGGACCTATAATATTATGCTGTCCATAAATATATTTTGAGTAGTGCCCCAAGAGGAGAAGGCACTTACAAGAAAAAGAGAAATTAATGCCATTTTTGTAGACAGACGACAGACAAGAGAGCTATCCACGACTACAGTACCGGTATGTCACAGTCCACTGAACAGACCAACAATTTGAGATTTGCAACATATTTTAAACATTCATAACTCTTATTACTGGTCCGATTTATTTCATATTTCACCAATCTGTGTATTGTATTTGGGGGGCTTTCATACAAATGAATTTATAACAAGCGTTGCATTGCCCCATAAATGGGTGCAGAGTGTGTCAATCTCTGTATGAATGGGATCCATGTTAAAACCTCAAGACTAAAATGTGGAGGTCCATGTGTGTTACAAACTTGTTTGGTATGGAGGACTGATGTATCATGTGCATAATAGTATTGCCTATTTAAAATATTTTTTCTTTTAAACTTTTGGGTGGGTCCTGTAGCAAGGAAATTACTTTGTTTTGCACGAAATCTAAACAAAGACAGACATCCCAATGTAATCAGGCATCCTGGAATGCTTTCCATGTGGCGGTGAGTTCCTATCACATGACCTGATAGCATGAAAGAAAGCAAGGTCTTTTACACAATCAAAATGTGATGTTGATAAGAGGATTTAACAATAACCATTTCATCAACATTTAATCAAAATTCCTATTTCATAGCCCTGGACATTTTAAATTATTAAAGTAATTTTTAAAATAAATATCTTCCTTCATTGGAGTGATTACAATCCCTATTTTATACAAATTATAGAGCATAAAACAGAGCATCTTGTTTTGTACATCATTAAAATGACCCCTGTAATGTGGTATGAGTGGTTGCTTTAGCATTGGAAAGAAAGTTGTTTACACCTCTTACATGTGGTGAACATTGAATACTTCTTTTTTTATAAACCAACTTAATCAATAACCCAACAAAGCTTGATAAACCGTTCACATTTCCTCTATTGTTTGCCTCATTCCATCTCAATCTGTTACAAGGTTGCTTCCCAAGAAAGCATACTGTGGTTTCACACTCTGGTAACCATCCCCACATGATCATCAATGAGCCCTACCCTACAGCCCATACGTGGCCAATCGAAGAAATCAATACCGCTTTCTGCCACTCTGCACAAAGTCGTCCACAATGACATAACAGCTCCGTGTCCGTAAACCCTCTCCCCCTCGCCCACCGACTACACCACTCTATTGATCCAGACTCCCCCGACTCACCGAGATGGAAGGAGTTAAGCCATTACAGCGCTGGCATGTTGCTAATTTCTTGGATCGCAACCCTAGCAGATGGGTGGTAGAGCACTAACAAGCTTAAAAATCAATTTTTTAACCAGTCTTTTGTCTCCCCCTCTCCCCTTTTGATTTCCCCGGTTAGAGAACAAACTGCTGCGCCCGCCCTGACGACCTGCTATCATTATATGGTAAATAATAGAGGAGAGATACATTAGCTCTGCCTCAGCTGAATTAATTTCCTCATGTTGAGGTCATATTTTCAGCTCCTTCTCTGATTTTACCGTTGCCACGCCGATTTGAATGGAACGGGCAGGTGATTGTTGCCAATTTAAGTCAATAACTCGCACCAAGGAGAATCAGGCCTTGACATGTCATTTAATTACGGGGAAAACTCAATTAATTGTCGTCCGATCAATACAAGATTGGTGGTAAATTTGGCTTAATTGTGGAAGGAAAAACTCAGTGCTGCTTATTACTGACTGATGAGACAGTAAAAATACAAGGGTATTGTAATGCAAGGGAGCAAACATTGACAAAGCACATTCTAAACAGAACATGATGACTGTAAACTAATGGACAATGGGAGCAAAACATGATAATAATAATGACAATGATAATAGAAATAGATAATGATAATAAAAATAAAAATAATGATAATAATCAGACAAATTATAATGATCATAATCATAATATAAAATTGTACTTGAAAGATTCCAGTGTATAGACAATTAGAGAAATACCAAGAAAGAAGAAGGAACTAATCAGGGGAGTTTAAATTTCAAAACTCATATCATTATGTTGAGAAACACACAATGAAACTAGCTTCCATAATAGCGTGCTGATATCAGGGTTGTAATCAAGCTATTATATAAAAATACATTTCAAGATATGATTTCATCAGAAAGCTGAGAGGAAATATAAACTTTCATCCTTTAATTGGCCACTAACTCAGTAACCTGAGAAAAGTAGAAAACGTTAAAGCACTGAGTAAGGTTATATCAATTACTCTCTATTCAGCAAATGATGAAATTGAAGTTTGAAAAGGGAGGACTGAGTTTTACTTGTAAGGTGATAACTATTAATACAGCAAAATATACATGTAGATGCAGAGCCTGAAGGATTTTTTATTGAAAGAATATTGAGAGGGAAAAATCTGATTCTATTATTTCCCAGATTATGAAAGACAGTTTTAGTTATTTTCTTTCCACATTTTATGTGAAGGTATACTAATAAGGTCTCCCAAAAGCCTAAGGTTACGGCCAATAAAGCTCATGTTTAGGTCGCCAACATATTTGGTTCAACCCGACCAACATCTTTGGTTCAAGCAAACCAACAGGACACTAACATCGATCACAACATGAAAAGTATATTACAAAGGTCCTCTGGAGAATTGATCGATTACTTCTTGATTTGAAATCTCTGACTACAGCCTTGCATCATATCTCACACGGGGAAAGAGAGAGAGTGAGAGAGATGGAGGGAGGGAGAAAGAGAGATAGGGAGAGAGGGAGGGAGGGAGAGGGAGAGAGAGAGAGGGAGAGAGAGAGAGAGAGAGAGAGAGAGAGAGAGAGAAAGAGAGAGAGAGAGATGGAGAGAGGGAGATGGAGAGAGGGAGGAGAAGGGTATCGGAATGCATCTTCTGCCGCCTTCACGCTTCCGCAGCAGCGATTTTCATGGCTCCCATCGGGATCCAACCAACGTCATGTGCGATCATTTGCAACAAGAAAGCTTCTCAAATGCTGCTTTCATACTCCAAAGTAACAAGTACGCACGTGGCCTGAGTGTAGATTAAATAATCCGCACTCGACATGGAGCTCAAAGTGTGCTTTTTCGCATGAGAGCTAAAACAGAACTTCCTTTTATCCTTACCAGTAACGCCAAGTTTAATCCCCCACGCAATCACACTTATTATCCTCCCCTGCTATTCCAATCAGAAAAGCAGTGTCCCAAAGGCATACTTCCTTCTGGACATCATAATGCAAACGCATCATTATATATTTCGGGATAACCCCTTCCAGTGCAGACTCGCTCCTCATACAACGTACCCATCAAAAAAACAGGTCGACGTGAAGAGACTGCATCAGCATGGCTTTTAGAGGATTTCGTATTTAAGAGTAAAGACAATGGATATGTTTCATATCGCCATTTGGGTGAGGAGCATATTGCATCCGGACTCCCAAAAGTGGTGCGTGTGAAAGCAGCATAGGAGCCTGATGTAGGACGAGGTACAGGGAATATTAAAGGTGAAGCAGTAAGCTCCCAGAGAATGGCGGATTGTCTCAAGGATGGTTTCTTGTAAATCATAAGCTATCCTCTTCCAATCCTGGAGCTAAACTCAGCAGAAGAAACCTTTGTCAACATGTAATCGTAGAAATATGGAGTCTACCTGAGCTTATTTACTGCTGCAGATTTTGCTATACTTTACAGGACTCCAAGCAGAAGCCATTTTATAAATGGAAACAAGATCAGCTTAAGATGAAGACTAAAGGTGAAGGACAGGACTGAGAGCAGAAGGGGGTGGGGGGGGGGGGGGCTTTATGAAATGGTATAAACATCAAGAATGAAACATCAAGAATGAAACATCAAAGGTGCTTCCACCTGTCCCATTTGTTGGTGCTTTGTTGATGAATCAATCTTTTAAAATCAGGGTATTGCAATATATAGTTTGTCTTGTCAAGAATATCACAAGGAAGGAAATACCAGATTCAGAGCAATTTGTCTGTGAGTGTCTTTCTGGGTTGAGCTGTTAATGAAACAATGAGGGGCGTGACTTACCGTGGGAACTAACAACTTCTTGATTTCTTCGCAGGCCTTCTTTAATTTGAGCTCCGCCCTTTCTTTTGTGTCGTCGACTGTGATGAGTACGTGCAGTTCTTCGTTTAAGTGTTCCCAGTTTGGCTTTCCCCTGTTCATGTCCTCCTGTACATCAAAAAGAAACAAAACAAAAAGTAATTAGACGAAGATGCTATTGCCGTGTACACTGTGGATGTATTGACTGGAGATGTGAAGGTTGTAGGTTCAATCCCCCACTCATGTCCTTTAGCACTCTAGTCATTTTATCGAAATTGCTTATCTCAACCCAGGTATTGAATGGGTACCCGGTAGGTGCGAAAGTCGGTGTAGATTGCTCAGTCTTGGGAGCATCTGTAACATGGCACCTGGCAGGAATGCTCCCCAAGGAGTGGAGAATGTGCATACACTGTGTGCAGGCAAGCATGAATCCGATGACAAGGGTAATAATATTTCTGTATCCTACATGTACATGTATTATAATTGCTATATAAACACAGATTTGTATCATTATCAAAACAAAGTGGGCATTATATCATTATATTTCATATTGATATGAAAAGGGTATCTACATGTACATGTACATGGAATTCTGGAATACTTGAGCCTGGGGCTGGGATATCTCAGGATTCAACTAATTGAGTCACATTCAAGAATAAAACCAAATATCTTAAAGACAATCAAATCAGGGTTTATGTTACAGAGAAAATTCTCTAATTAAATCAAGGAGTGCACAGGCCTTGGAAGTTGGCCCAACTCAGATTAAATTTGGGGTTACGTGTAAATAAAGAAAGAAGAATTGCACAATACTATTTTTTTAAAGACATATCAATGATAGAAAAAGGAGAAAGAATTCAGCAACCTATAATGTACATATAGTATTTTCATCCTAGTTTGTGATGTTTCTTGTCTTTAAAATACCACTGTTAAACCTGATTGATGTTGAAATGACAGAAATCTTTAAACAAACATGTTTGATCATTCTGCTTTCTTCATTTCTGATTTTAAATTGAGCATGGGAAATGGTCTTAAAATTTTGATGCAATTTGAATAGCTCTATTTTTAGTCCTTTCAAGTTTGACCTTTTGACCTTGGGTGACTGTTAGACCCCCTTGAGCCTGCTCCTGGTGGAGTAGGCACCTGTCAATGCCGCTTCAAATCAAATCAGGCATTTATCTTTCAGAAGTCACAACTGAATTCTTTCCAACTGATGGAAGAGAATTTTAAGAATGGTACACTCCAAGCTATCCCCGCTTTATAAGCTTTCAGAAGGTTGTAGCTTTGCATTCAGACATTTAAAGAAACCACTTCCTATCCCGCATTGGGACTCTACACATGAACACAGACTTAGGTTGAATTTTGTAATCATCAGCCTGTTGATAAAGACTAGTTTCCCTTACAATAATGACCTGACCTGAAGAGTGTTAACCCTCCCTCTGTAAAGTGATGTGAGTTTTAAACACCCTTCTGGCCCTCCACAGATGACAAACAAGCTCATTTTCAAAGTCTCATAAATTCATACATGTGTAGCAGCAAACATTTTTGTTTTATTACTATCACTTCAAATCTCTGCCATAGGGAATTGGAAATACAGACTTTTATGGGGGAGGGGAAGGGTTCGGAAAAACTTGTATACCATTTAAAATCATTAGGCTAACACTAATAACATATAGTTCCTTGGATAAGCAACAGGACCATTTAATACTTCTCTACATTAAAATCCCTGTTTTCAAACCTAGTAAAAATCAACATGAATTCATATGAAGTCTAAGCTTATCAAAATCACTTTGATATTACTGCATCACTCAACAACCCTCCTACCAACTTCCCAATTACCCTCTTAGGCCCACCCCACCTCCATCTTACACCCCTCCCTCCCCCCCCCACCCCCCCCCCCCCCCTCCCCTCCCTCCCTCCCTCTGAAGTCGTGCCTTTGCCTGACCTCCGTGACCTCCCAAAATCCATCACTTGGCTCAGTTTGACTCCAGTCCCTGCATGCCGCTTTTCAAATATCACTTTTCGCAATCAGCATTCCGCAATTTCATAGTTGCTACCTCAGCGCAGCATCTTGGCATGCCCCAAATACTGCCTGCAACATTCTTGAAGTGACAGCGTTTCTGAACCCTTGATACACCCTCACCCTGGCCTTCAAACTCATTAATTCATTGCCTTTAAATGTATGTTATGAAAGTTTTCTTCTCCATATAATCAATCTCACCTTTAATAACCACAAACATGTAGCCCTATATTGCATACTATATAAATATCAGTATCATCTAGTAAAGAAACCCCACAGAAACACTGAAAACAAAAAGCAATACAGCTGGCTCACATTACAGTATGATGAAAATACAAATCAAATGAGATTTGCCAATAGTGATTGTATGTTTTTAATACTATAAGGAAGAAAGCACATACTGGTAATACTTTTAAAAAGTTTGTAGTTTTGTTTAGTTAAATCACTCCTCTTTTTACACTAGGAACTTCTCCCTCCACCTCCAAACTCTAGAAAAGTTTCACTTTCACACTCTTCTCTTCTCTTCTCTTCTCTTCTCTTCTCTTCTCTTCTCTTCTCTTCTCTTCTCTTCTCTTCTCTTCTCTTCTCTTCTCTTCTCTTCTCTTCTCTTCTCTTCTCTTCTCTTCTCTTCTCTCTCTCTCTCTCTCCATCACTCACTAGCGATAGACACCCTACAGCTTGAATGGAAACTAACCAACCTATTTTTCTTGACCCCTGATTAATGAGTCAGCAATTGCTCACACACTTTCTAGTGCACGGGACCAGGTACGGGATGAGGGGGTAACAAGAATAGACGAGGGGGCGCACATACAGGGCAATAGCTGCAGTAATTGAGAAATGCCATTTGTAATCAGCTTTGCATTAACTTAAGGAGTCAAATCGAAAGCATTGGAGTTCATTTTCATCCACGTTGCTTTCTAGCCTCCTTCGTCTACCCACATATTAACAGCCTAAGCTAAAGCTAACAAGACTTGGGCATGAGGAGCCCATCTGAACAAGTTCTCTCTTTGGAGCCAGATGGGCATTTAGCTCTGTGTTTAATGTATAATACATCCCCCTTCTGACTCTAAATGGACAAAATGGCAACGAGTATTTGCAAATGGGTGGTGCAAATTTGCCATAAACTCCAAATTAGAGGAGTAGAATAGGACTATATTTCAAGCTAGTCTCTGCTCACTCAGCGATGAGATGTAGCAAAAATAACTTGGAACTTTGGATGAATTTACCTCTGGGATTTACTTTGTTTATGTATTTCCTACAACCTTACATGTCAATCGCTAACTTTTTCTGTGAATGAATTCAATTCCATCCATTAGAAATGTTACATGGGTAGGCCTGTAGACCCTTTATATTCTAGGGTTCACAGATTTTCAGTTACATTTAAATGTAGATCAAAGTGATCTTCTGCAGCACATATGGTGTCAAGCAGGGGGGAGTGGGGGTGGAGAGAGAGGGGGTGGCGAAAGGAACAAGAGTAGACAGTCAGAGGGGGGTTGTTTATCTCATACTGACTCATGATGAGCATGAAGCTTCTTGCATACAGGTAAACTCACAATTACACTCCATCGTCCAAAACTTAAATTGATTTTTCTCTCTGGCCATCATTGTTCCGCGCCCCATTGTCTTGACATGCCTGTGATGGTTTAGTTAGTATTTCACGTAATAGGCATGTTAAGGTCCCTTTGTGATCTGGCCTTTATTGAAAGTATTGATTTGGCAGCCTCGAGAGCAGTATGTTCTCTTTATTGTTTAAACCGCAGTAAACATGCATCGGATATGACAAACATCATGTATGCGATCTTTGCCTTATAATTATATTGAGGTCATACCAACAGAAAGTAAGAGCAATGCACATGTTCACATGTTGAGGGGCCAGCCATTGCATATATTCACATTCAGTGATTCTGCTCGTTATTGACAGTAACTACACGTAGTTCAGGGGTCCCAAATGTAGGCATCCATTCCAGGGATTACACCTTATATACTTCATGTAGCTATCATCATACGACTGTTGTTATGCATTTTAATGACACTTCATTGCATGAAACCAGAGCTGTTTTTATTCACAGCAGCTCCTTATGTGTTTCAGGATAGTACTGAAGGCCTAAGTGAAATTCATGAGTTGATCGTCACAGAAACGATTAGGCTTCTTAATTACAAACCCAACCATCCTCTGCCCCCCCCCCCCTCAAAAAGTAACAATATAAATGTTATAAATGTTCCAAGGATATATAATTTGTCAAAAAATGCTTTATCCACCAAGGTTTACCACTAACAAACAAAAAATGAAACTCAGTATTTTGGGGGTCACTTTTCTGCCTTGCAAGGAAATATTTTTCAAGAAAAACACAGAGGTGACATTCCAACGTGTCTGGGTCAAATTCTCTCTTATTTGCCCCTCCAAAGGTCCCCCCCCCCCCCCAACCCACGCCTTCTTATGAACACTTCATGATTGTACTGTCACTGATGCACAGTATGATACCAAAACAAGTTTTAAAACAATTCTGAGGACAAAAGTAGATGTTATAACCGATTACTTTCTTACTATTGTTTTTCTCCAAGAAAATGTGGAAAAAATAAGTACAAATTTATATTACATACTACTTTTGTGGATATTCCTCATTTTCCTAGATAATTTTCAAATTCATAATCCATTTGACATTTCTTTCTGCCCCCCCCCCCCCCCAACAAAAAATGTACCGGTATATAAATAAAAAGAAGTATGATATTTGGAATGAGCAAAACAAGAATATTCCTGCTTCATTTGGGACTCATATCCTGTTTATAATCCTGCTGTGAAGAAGTAAAAACAGTTTTATGGATATTTCCACCGGTATCAAAAAGCCTAAATTGCTTGATAAGACGATCTAGATGTATAAACTCAGTGCCAAATATCAATCAGGTTTTGTAATACTCTCAGAGAATTAAAAGAAATGGATGTTTACAGTTCTAGGTAGTGGGGAGAAATATGTGCATGAAATATATTTTCAAAGGTCAGGAATGATGGAATAGTAAAGAGATGTACTCTGTAATCCCTTAGAATGATGAGTTACTGCACATCGATCATAAAAATTATTTCTAGTTTCTCATACCCTCCATCCTTTTGTTTTTGGTCTGCATCGATTTTTGTTTTGTTATTTTATTTTTTTCTTCTGAAATTAAATAAAAACCCATCTGAGGAAATCTATACAAAAAGATTGACAGAAATCATTAAAATAACAATCATTGAATGAACATTATAACTTTATGAGTATAAAATTAATATAAACCTGGTTAAGATGAATATGTAAATAATATATAAATGATTTCTAGTGTGAAAAGTAATGTCTAATTTCTAAATGTGTCTAATTTTGTATTGTGTCTAATTTCTAATTGTCTCTAATTTCTAGTTGTGTATACTTTCTTAAACAATTTGTTCTGGAGGTTAAGAATAGGAGAGGTGTTGAGTGCATCTTGTTAACGAATCAAAAAGGAATTGAAATGTATCCACTGAAAGGGTGCTATGTTGCCAAGCCAAACATTACCGAAATATTCTCTATAATTCCCCCAAAGATACTTGTTACACAACAAGCGATAATGAAATTTGCTTTTTTTAAACATTTCTAATGAAGAAAAGTTTTCCTTATGTTCTTTAATATCTTGGTTAACATTAGAAGATAAAGCTAGCAATAACAGATGAGAACCGATCACTAGTCTCTGCTCTCAGTACTGCTCTTGTTACATAACTTCAGACCATCTTCTTCGCCTCTGGCTAAGGATTGAACAAAAGAAAGAGAAAGAAGAGCCTTTGTCTAGGGGTGTGTGCATGCATGCAAGAGGCAGTGCACCAGTATCTAGTTTTCAGAGTCTTCTCCAAATCGTTTAGAGATAGGTGCTCAATGCATCAAACTCAGGCTTTATGTACATGAATGTTCACACGGAACCGTTGTGGTTTAAAACTCTGCTGTGGTTTCTGAAACCAAGAAGTTATAAACTATGATCCACTAGTTATAAACTATGATCCACTAGTAATAAACTATGATCCACTAGTTATAAACTATGATCCACTAGTAATAAACTATGATCCACTAGTTATAAACTATGATCCACTAGTAATAAAATATGATCCACAAGTTATAAACTATGATCCACTAAAAAACCAAGAGGGTCGCACAAAAGGTTTAGAGGGATGTACTGTACTTCAATGGAAGAAGAAGAAGAAGAAGAAGCATACATTTCAACTACAAGTTGTTGAAACCTCAAAATGAATCGCGTCCACACGGCGGCGGCGCATAACTTCAGCAAATAACTTTGAGTGAGAACTGAGGACCCCCAGCTGCTCGTAGTTATTTCTAACATTAAGATTACTTGTATAACTTAGAATAAACTATGTTTCATAGAAGGCGTCTGCACAGTCCCAAACTACAAGATTTAACTTTAAAGTTTAAGAAACACGACCTACACTTAAAGTTCATGGACTATCGTGTGAACCTCACTTGTGACAGGAAAGATAGCACACTTCCTCAGATATTTCTCAAGATTGTAACTGAGTCCCTATCTGAAAGGTACATGTAGAATGCTTTGATATACCAGTATTGAGATGAGTTAACAGGGGAAGAAATGTACTGGAAGTGAAGAAAGCATTCCATGTAGTATTGGGTGAATGAACTTCAGCATCTTTAGGCTGTATGCAAAATTCTCTTATCTAATAAAAGTACCAGCAGATTTCGATCATGTTCACCCATCAAACAACTGCAGAAAGTCTTTCTGGCTTTCAAGTTTCAGCAGACAAGAATGAACATAGAAAATCAACACTTTTCCCTACTTTTATTACATTTTTTTAAATATTCCCTTGAACTGATCATAAAGAGTGATGATGAAAGTAAAAAGATCCTCCCATGTCTTTGCAAAGACAAATCTCTTTCTCTGATCATGTAGGTATCGTGTTCCACCTCGCAAGGATGGAGCTTACAGAAGCAATCATCGCTTAATAGCACAAGCTCTTTCTTCCTCTCCATCTCTTTATGATACCAGTATGTCATTGTGGTCTGACTGATGCTATCCTGGTAGGTATCATCCATCAATCTTCTCTTCTCTTCCTCCTCCTCCTCCTCTACCACATCAAGGCCTCCCAACATCCACCCTCCATCCATTAAATATCAAATCCATCTCATTCACTCCAGATTTTCCTTCCCAAGACATCAAAGAAAACCATCTATAAAAAGTTAGGCCTATTCTTTTACCATTTCTTCTCCATACCCTTTTCACTAGGATCAAACAAATTCTTTATTAAATTCATTCATTGTCACAAATTGTTTTGTAAGTTCCAAGACATTATAGGGTAAAATTAACAACAAACCATTTTTTTTTTTTTTTTTTTTTTTTTTGGGGGGGGGGAGAATTAACTGACTCAAGGAAAGGCAAAGCTTTCAAGAATTATACCATTATAGCTGCATTAAAAATATAACAATTTAAAACCAAACATTATTTGTTTCCTTACAGATATCATAATTATAGGTTTTGAAACATCTCTCGCTCTCCTCAGTGAAAAAAATGCACGGGGGCTCGGGGCGAAACAGCCCCCGGAATGCCCAAAAGAGCCCTCGAAAATCAGAAAAGAGCCCTGTAAATTTCCAGAGTTCAATGCAAAACAAATTTTAGAATGTTATTTTCATGCCGGCAAGCTTGAAAAGTAGCCCCCCCGAAAAAGAAATATTATTTTTTTCCCTGGCTCTCCTCAAACCTGGTTGATAATTTTTGTACGGGTGATTCATAATATCGGCATCCTAGACCTTCACCCTCAATCTGGCACCTCGTCAGAACCCTGATGGAGAGGAGAAATTCACTGGGTATCTTTCTAATCACTCTATCACGAAAATGCCCATCTGTGTATGCATTTATCTTCCATCTGTCTATCAATCCCCATTAGGGGTGGGGAATGCCAATGTCCAAGCTCACAGCTTTGATTCATCAAACTGAGAGGTCGGTGCTCCTTTCATACTCAAAGCAATCAACAAAAAGGCAAACAAGGACTGTTGTACACACAAGGCGCGTCGTCATCATCTCGAGATTGCCAAATAGCCGCTATTTCTGATTTGGGAAATAATCCTGAAGTAACAAATCGCGTCTTCATCAGCTCGAGATTCGACCTCAAAACTTGAAACTCGACCTTGAGAAATTAGCTCAAGATATTTTGCTCAGCGTTTGTGCAAAGTGTGAGGCGTCGGTCAGCACCGGACAAATAACTGGATAATTTGCAAACTATCCCAAGATATCTTGGGATGACTATCCAGACCAAATATCCCGCTAATTGCAACTTCGGTCTGATGAAGACGCAAATTAGCTGGATAGTTTTAGATCGGGTTAGTTCAAATAGCTGGATATTTGGCAATCGCGAGCTAGTGAAGACAGGCCTATGTACACCTGTCCTGCAACAGTTCACACCGGGTCAAACCTCTACCTTGAACATACCCTACCCCCTTGACACCACACCTAGGCATCAACAAACTCAAAACATTCTTTTTTAAACCAGGAAACATTGGTGAAATATCTGGGGGGCAATGATATCACACATAGCTATTAAGATGTGATTGATTTTTAGAGGCCTCAGGGTTAAAATCTTCAGTCCCACAAGTACATGTTGGCATTTGTTTTAAAGCTCTGTGTCATTATAAGGCTGCAACGATCTTGTTACAGGGTATTCAAAGCCATATGCCAAAAAAAAGTAGACCTGTCTCAATTTTCTTTCAGTTGCCATGAGCGAGAAATCATTAGTGCATATT
The DNA here is from genome assembly GCA_035222895.1 of Strongylocentrotus droebachiensis. Lineage (NCBI taxonomy): Eukaryota > Metazoa > Echinodermata > Echinoidea > Camarodonta > Strongylocentrotidae > Strongylocentrotus > Strongylocentrotus droebachiensis. The sequence goes on along the minus strand of JAVYIG010001469.1, from coordinate 107,298 downwards.
AAGTGAAACCCAATAATATCAATCTTGGGAAACATGTTTTTTTGTGCCTATAAAACATGAATGTGCTACACAGTAGCCCCAAAAGAATTGAAATTTGAATTTCACAGGTTTGGTAATAGAATTGGAACCCAGACAATTCATATCATATACCGGTACATGCAATTGGATATATATACTCAGGAAAAAAGGTTAAAATTTGAATCTCAAAATTTTGTTTAAAGAAATGGAATCCAGACAATTCAAATCATATACATGTATATACAGTATGCAATCGGATATACTCAGGAAAAAAGGTTGATAAACTATATATCAGAAATTGTTTTTTTAACTCATTGGCATTAAGATTTCACAAACACTGGGGAATAGTTTTTAAAAACTCTTTTGAAAAAACAGAAGACAATACATACATGTGGGTACAGAAAATGCAATAAATTAAGGGAAAGTCTTCATTGCCGTCGGGGATATTCAAAAAGCGAGACATGAATGTTACAAACTCGTCCCATATGCGTCTATGATATAGTTGGACACGTATATCGGCAAAGCCGCAGACATTTTAACAATGCTCAGAAAAACAGGATATGCCTCAAGGGAAGAGAAAATAAAGCACACAGCAATCCACAAACAGGATAAGTTCACAACGGATATCAGCTTTAGATATCAAACTACTGCTGATTAAAACCGTGGTAGACTATCCTTGAAACTCACTATTTTTAGTTCCTCAATCATGTTACTGTTTCTTGATAATCAATTTGTAAAACTATAATTTTCATTTGCTTTTATTTATCTTATTTTCTAATTAATTAATGAACCATTCTGTCCTTGAAACTTAATATTTTTAGTCCCTCAATCATGTTACTGTTTCTTGATAATCAATTTGTAAGACTATATTTTTAATTTGCTTTTATTTATCTTATTTTCTAATTAATGAACCATTCTGTCCTTGAATCTTACTATTTTTAGTCCCTCAATCATGTTACCGTTTCTTGATAATCGATTTGTAAGACTATATATTTTTCATTTGCTTTTATTTATCTTATTTTTAATTAATGAACAATTCCTCCTGGGGTATTTTTTCCTTTCTAGATTTCTGTCATTTATCCTCTAATTTGCCCTTTGGTGATACAATCATATAGTTATGATGTTTATATTCTTATGTCTTAAAATACATTTCCATTCTAGATTTTTTTTATCCAGAATGCTTTGAGTTACAAATTGTAAATGAGCAGATTTTTAGTTCATAGCACATTGTGCTGCTTATGAATAAGAGCGATTCATTTGAAAATAATCTTTAAAGTCTCAAAATTGGTAGAGTAGAATTTATAATCACTTTTTTGTGTGTGTTTAGCAAATTGGCAATTTCTTGTTGAATTTTGGAATGATACTAAATTCCTTTTTTTTTCTAATCATGCATTCATCAAATATACATTTTTATTTGTTAAATTATGAAAGAGTGGAGAGAAAAAAAATAAGTGTTGCCATTTTGAGGATGAAAAGCTGATTCATTGATTTTTCATTAGAAAAATGTATAAATAAAACAGGGGAGTGTTTCACAAAGATCCTAAGTAGAACTTAACACTAAGTTGGACTTAAAAAGTATGGACAGCCATTGAAGCCTTAAATTGAAATATATTCAAAAGCAAAAATTGGAATATTTTAGACTTTTCATCAATTCCTCATCAAGAACATGAAATCTCCCATGATAATAGAAAATATGAATGATTTGAATCAACATTTTATGCCTTCTGAAAAAAAATTACAAAATATTTTCAAGGATGCTAATGGCTTCCCATGAATTTTAAGTCCAACTTAGAGATAAGTTCAACTTAGGATCTTTGTGAAACACCCCCCTGAACTACCATTGATGCCAATTTGAAGAAAGTGTACTCAATTTGGCCCTTGAATTATTCCTGTCCTAAATGAGATGAATATATTCAAAATGAATGAATGGATGAATAAAGATTGACATTATGAAGCATCTTAAAACATACACGAAAACAAATGCATGGGACTACGAACCTTAACTTTGTCCCTCATCGATCCTTTTCCTCTGACCATGATTTTACAGCCTGTGTCTTTTTCAAGTTGTTTGGCAGTCATTCCTCTGGGCCCCAATATTCTGCCGACAAAGTTGAACTGTAGAGAAAGAAAGAGGATACAAATGACAGTTTAATACAAGATAATGTTAGGGCATGAAAAGCCTGCATATACTATAAAAAGATGTATACAAAACTCATCAAAGTATAGGCCTGAAGGAACGATGTACCAGTATAAAGAATCATCCTTTCGCAAAAGTTGACATCCTGTAAAGCAGCTGATATCATATCATTAAATCCTTATCATTGTTGCGAGCTCACGAAAAGCCCCGCCCATTTATACAACTTTCAAACCAGAGGCGGATCCTGATTCTTTAAGTTTTTGTTCGAAACGTTATAAAAACGTGTGCGTTTCGTTAGAGGATGTCTGATTGTATGCATGTGGCTACATAGTTCTCGTACAGCTATACCAAGACTTCTGTAAGTCTGAAAAATTCTGAATACAGGGGTAAGGGGATGAAAATGTGAGTGATGAGATTGTGATTTCTGGAGCACTGTCAAATTGTTTATCCCTAAACATCTGCCTCTTCAACATGAGCTTGTTGAGTTTATAAGGGAGAGAGGGAGAGAGAGAGAGAGAGAGAGAGAGAGGCAGAGAGAGAGGCAGAGAGAGAGGCAGAGAATCAGAAAGGGAGAAAGACAGACAGACAGAAACAGGTAATGTGAGGGAGGAAACAATCACAGATGAACATGTAGTTCTAAAAAACCTTTCATATCATTTCAATATTCAAAAAGTAGAAAAGTGTGATGAAATTTATGAGAACTACAAACTTTTAGTGACAATTTTACTTCCAATGCTTCAGGTACTATTTCATCACAGGCAACCCAAGAACATACATATTGTAACACCATACTCGGCTGGTCCTAACCAAATTTAAAAGAAAATCTAATACCCTACATTAACTTTATCCGCCATATAATACTCCCTCGGGGGAAGCAAGCTGCTTAATGAACACTCTACAAACATACAATCTAATAGATGGGACTGTGAGTTCTTTACTTGACAGATGCACTTATACAAGGCCGTAAATTAAATTTGGAAAGAGCGGCCAAGTTTTATGATTTGGATACTGCTAAATAAGATTAATGGAACTGTCATAGATTCTCTGCTTAATGTAATCTAGTTTTTAACAAAATGCTTTACACTTCAGTGCAGAGCACACACATATTATATGGAAATTCAATTGCTATGTTTCATTACCTCCGTAAGTATATTAGCTCTCTGTGTAGTTATATTACATGCACTGGAAAGTGATTTTTCTCAAGTAACTCATCAAAATTTATACTAGAAATGTAAAAATGAGAGCTGCAAGGCTTGCCTGCCAAGTCAGAGGTGTGTAGAGCGCTTTGCTTATTTTCATTTTTCTTACAACTCGTTTAAGGAGTTATTTTCCTTTCATTTTGTTTCATTATTATCAATAGTGAGAAGTTAATGATATGCAGAACTTGCACAGCTTGCACTGATATTAAGCACATTACTCAAAGAAGCTAATCTCAATGATTGATTGTAATAGGGCCCCACACCATGTATTTTGGAAGGGGTCCAGACTCAACATTCAAGAGTCTGTATGCATGAGCCCTATATCAAAGATTGAGAAATTTTGGGCGTTCGGACTAAGAGTATTGTGAGCGCATGTGTCCCAGGCATCTGTAATAGGGTAGAGCCCTCAGTACTTTACCTTAATGATATAAAAGCTCTTTTCTCCTTCTAATCAAAAAATATTTTTCTATTCATAGAAATCTTCATAGATCCACTGTTTTTGGCATGGCAACTTTTGTACGTATTTAATTTTTGTCCAACAGAGCACTTGTTAGTCTTCTCGAGCTAAAAGCATTCCCTGATCTTGCATATTTCTTTATCTCTGGCTCTCACTAATCCCCCTTGCCTCATCCATGATCTATTGGTAATTTGATTTGTCTACTATTTCCTTTCATCTGATTAGATTTAATCATCTCATTTTCTCTACTTATTCCTCGCTCAGAAGATGATCTCTTCAGTTGCATCTTTGATGTTTTCTTATTTTCTGTCTTTCTATTCTCTCATTATCTTTCTGTAGATTAATCTCTCTCTTTTCTCTCCGTCTCTCAATCTGCATCCATTCCTTTCCAGCTAAAGTGTTTAACAATAATAAGGCAGGAATGAAGTTGTCATTGAATGGGAAAAACAAAAAAATTGTCCAGGGAGCAGGGCAATTATCTTTGTCCTAATAACAGACAACTTTGAGATTTTAAAAAAAAAGGTGTAATTAAAGAACTGGTTCGTCTATATCTGACTGGCTACTTCTGTCATGCTTGAAGCAACGTGAGAAAAAACCTTCTCTGTATTTCACTATGTGGGCATTCAGGTGCATTGGTATTTTCTATTTTTCTCCCTCCTCCTTCCTCCTTGATCCTCACCCTCCCCACAAACACACGGAGATATCATCGGTCCACGTTTGCCCCGAAGAGACAACGCTTTTAGCCACCTTGCGATGGCGACGTGCATTCTGGATAGCTGATCTCAAGATCCTTGCCCAAGGAGTAACCAGAGATGCCAGTTAACTCCCTGCATCTCACGTTTGCTAGAAACAAAAATGCTTTCTCACCGTGAGGCAGGTACAAGCAATCGTCAGTGGCTTTGCGTAACCGGTCTGAACTGTGAGATTAGGCTGATGGCACTCTGCATAGGCTCTTTACTGTAGCTGCTCAGGACACACAGCTAGAGACTGATAGAGCTAGGCTCTGCTCAAGGCTTTAGGAATTATGGTCAAGTGTCTGATTAGAGTCTGTGCCTGCAGACAAGGTATTGCACAGGTCGGGGTTCAAGGAGTTAACTAGAATACATTCACTAAACCCCAAACAATCGATGAACAGAGCCAGCATCAAATCGTTTGTGCCACAAAATAAAATAAATGGTGGAATATTTGGCCCACTTTATCAGAGGTAGAAAAGTGGAGTAGACGGATGATCCTGGATCAATCTGAAGTTAAACTTGGATTAACCTCTTATCAACCCATTGGCAAGAGAATCTTCACTGATATATTGTACCAAAAAAAAGTATTATCAGTTAACGCTAAAATAATCTTCTAACCACCACAGACATGCTCTTAATTTCATGTGAGACCAATAGGCTTGTATCTTTAAAACCCAATAGAAAGTCAAATACCACAGAAAACTGTTACAAAATTGCAAAATTGATGAATTTCATGCTTTGTCTTTGCTTTTAGTAGCTATTTTTAACCAAGAAAATTATTTGTCCACTAAGAGCTAGAAGATTGACTGCCCTTCTACAGTGTAGCTCTCTGCGGACAATGTGTCACCTTTAATGTTCCTCTTTCCCTCCGCAATAACAGAAGCCATGCAGGTGTAAATATCAATAAAATGAATCAAAAAGGGTTTGTGGTCTATTATTACGACAAACTCTACTTTACATCTTCGCAAATCAGCTGGATTCAAACTGAATTGCCCTTAAATTTCAGTCCATCAGTTTAACCCATTTCTATAATGTAAACGAGATGAGTATCACGCATATTGCAAATGACGCCTGGGGACGGAGGGGTTAAAGATAAAAAAGTCACGGCATCCTCTCATCGTCTCTGTTTCATCGCCGGCGGCCATCCGCATGCTCTCAATGAAAATTGTAAAAGACGCAGTGTGGCTTCCCCGGTCGCATCTTTATGCCGTGACAGTCGCATCTTCAGACGGCTCTTCAGATCGGGACCTGACTCCATAGCCGTGTGGCACGTAATGAAATTAAACCTCACTCCAATCTTATTGACTAACCCCTAGCCTCTTTCGTAGCTCCTGCAGTATGCGTGCCTTCACCGATGGCTGTTTTCAAAAAGAGTTCATGAATCTCATGAAAGCAAATATCAAAATGTTTCCATCGTAAGATCTGGAGGTATGTAATTAGGTTTGTGCTCGGCTGCGTGGTGTTAATTTTCAGCATGATTTAATGTTCATTCGGCTGGATTTGAAACATTGGTAATAAGGCAATGTCGGTGGCTAATGAATCTAGTGATCCTTAGGTTTCATTTTAGAATTGAAAGTTATCGTTTAAATTAGCCACCGCTGGGAACTATCTCGTTGCTCCCTGATGCTGATCCGCGATCGATTCCTAACTGGAAGCCATCTTGGGAAGAGATTCTGTTTGCTCACATTGATTAAAACCCAGATAACATCAACAAACTGTAAAAGTAGATGTCATAGCATGCATAAAAATTGAAATCATTACAGGTTCTGAGTATTGCTAGGGATTTCCTTGTCTTCACCCCAGGGCTATGCTAAAAGCTCAGCTCAGTGCTTTATAGATGGAAAAATGCAATCTTTGGATGTCCTTCAGAATTCAAGAGTTATGGATGGTTGTTGTAATCAAGCAATATCAACTTGTTTCAGGGATATCTTGAAAAAGAGAAAAAAAAAACACTGATTGCAGGGCCTCGGGTGAAAAGCTCAGTGCTCTATGAAAAATTAAATCCTTAGATGTTCTTCAGAATTCTTGGAGATTTCTTTGGGCGCGTTTATCTAGGCTTGCCACTAGATATGTACATATCGTACCCCACTATCGAACCCCACTATCGAACCCCACTATACGATCGTGATTTGCGGGATGTCGCGTTTATCTACACTTCACGATTCACAATAAAGGCCTTGTCTCTTCGCAGCTGCTCAGCTCCGTTTGACCCGGGAAGCAGACAGTTTCTCGGAGGTCAACTTTACACGTATGCTTGTACACAACACCTGTGTGGTCCTATTTGTATGTGAGGTACAAAACAGCTTTGCGTTTATCGATCTCTCTCAGAAACGTGATTCTGGCTGTATGTCACATACAAAACGCACCTTTTTGCGTCTTTTGATATGCCCATATCTAAAGACGTTTGAAAAAGGCTTTGCGTTTATCTACTTCTAAATTTGCCTGAAAGACGTTTGAGAAACCTGATTCTAGCCAAAAATTTGCTAGATAAACGCAACCTTTGCCTCAACCCTGGAGTTGGTTGTTGTAATCAGTAATATCAACTTTTTTCAGGGATATCTTGCAAAAGAGAAAGAAAGAAACCCTGAAAGATGGCAGGACCTCAGGTGTTCATCGTATCCCCGCTGTCAAAATTAAATGACAAATGCCCCTGAATAATCAGCAAAAAAGAACAATCTCGTTACAAGTATTGCTATTAAAGCCTGAAGTCTACTTCCAAGGTAAAATATTTTCATTTTCAGCTTTGAAGGATGACTACCTATATACAAATGTAGACGTTTGTTTTTTAGGGGGGCTAGAGGAGATTTTAACTTATAAAAAGAACAATTTAAAGAGAGAGGAGAGAGAGAGAGAGAGAAGGGGAGAGAGAGAGAGAGAGAAGGGGAGAGAGAGAGAGAGAGAAGGGGAGAGAGAGAGAGAGAGAAGGGGAGAGAGAGAGAGAGAGAAGGGGAGAGAGAGAGAGAGAGAAGGGGAGAGAGAGGGAGAGCGAAAGAGGTGGGGGAGAACTGGAAATCTCTCTTATTTACTTTATCATCTTATGAAACTAATATCAGAAGCTTGGATATCTGAAGTATTGAACAACTACTTGATTTAGAGATAAGTTTTCAAGCTACATGTACAATGTACATGTACATGTATACGCCCAAGCCTGAGCATACCCTATCAAAATACTCTTTTGGTATCATTTGTTCTTCCTTTCCATTGCCATGACGCAGATGAAGCATCCAGATCATCTTGTTTCACCAACGTCTTACAAAGTTTGAGTAGATTTGAGGCAAACCGCTGTAAACTGATGTTTCACAGAGCCGCAGAGAAGAATGCATTTCACCAGGAAGTTATCAGTGTCATTTTTTTGACAGCAAACCACTTCTCCAAATTCTAAACATCATCAAATGTACATGTATCAGTACAGAAATCTCTTCTTTTCGTCCTCACTAAATTGCTTTTCTGAAACTCTAGATTTTCACCCAAGATCCACACTTTTTCAAAGCCAACATTCTTTCAGCGACTACCCAATCATTACTGGCGAGTCTGATTTCCGACTTGATGATCGCAGAGACGGATCATATTGTACGGTATCGCGATTCCTCATTTCCTCTGAAGTCAATCAGCTGAAAAGCTGAAAGGGGAAGCCTACCCTGATATTATTTTGATTTTACTAAAAGCAGAAAATGAGATAAACAAATTCTTGAAATTTTGAGCAATTCTGATTAAAAAATAGGAAAGTTATGAATCTATGAAGTTGTCATCAGTGGGACACGAATTGGCAACGAGGAAAATCAACACAGTAGACAACTTTGCCTTCTATGTATTTCAATCTAAAGTAACTAAAGTTACCAATTAGCAAAATTGCCTTCCCCAGCGCAGCTCATGCTTGATGAGGAACGGGCATCCAGCTAGTGGCGATCATCCACCCCATCATCCTCATCGTAACTCATTCTACTTGCTACTCTCTTTCAGGGGGGGGGGGGGATGGGGGGCACCACCGCATTGACGCTGGTTTATCACAGCTTCTTCTTCTTTAAATTATGAGGTTTCACCTGCTTTTATGCACTGATTCTGAATAATACGGAGGAAATAGAGGTGCTTCAGGAAATGCCCAACCTTCCTTTTAGCATGGCGATAATTATGAAGATAGTTGTTGTTTTTGTACCCGAAACATCCATGCATGCATTCTGCTTTTCAGAGTTAATTAATTAAAAATAAATTCATACTGGAGGCATTAGCAAGGTTTTGTCTTTTTGCAAGGACAAGATATAAAAGTTTTTTTTTTCTTCAAGGGCCTTCAGAAATGTAAAACACACATGAAAATATTGTATATCTACATTGTATACATTTAGATAGTAGGCCATATCATTCATCATATATGTTCAAGATTTATTTTTAAAAAGAGAAACAGTACATGTACAGTGTATAGGGTATATTCATGGTAGGAACAAAATGTAGGAGATAACGAGATATTAGGAGAAAGAGTGATGAACAGTGAGAGAGAGAGAGAGAGAGAGAGAGAGAGAAAAAAAAAAGAGAGAGAGAGAGAGAAAGAGAGAGGGGGAGAGAGAGAGAGAGAAGGGGGATCTGAACAACAATACTGCAAGAACGTGTTTCAAGAAAATAGGGGGCAATTATTACCAAAAGAAACCAAGAAAATGAGTAAAAACTAATTATAGAGCCACTGGCAGATAACCAAAAAAACCTCATCAGAAAAGATTCGTTCAGCAGTGAAGAAGAAAGTAGCAAAGCACTGAAAAGTAAACAGCAAGTCCATGCAATAGAGCTGGGTACAAAGAAACGCACAAACAAACATCTAGTTGTTGAAAAGATGTGAATAGAAGGAGAGTGGGCTAAAGAGAGGGCTAAAAAGAGGCGCAGAACCCACTTCTTTAATCCAGGAACAATAAGCCAAACCCTATAGGGGGTTGGGGCCCGCAACAATAGCAGGCAAGGCGCCCAAAGAAAAGAGTGGTTCAGAAGAGAAAAGCATTTTTGCTCTTCTATTCATCCTTTGATGGGAAGGAGCCAATAGCTATCAGAGCGAAGCCACTGTAGTGTGAAGGCAACCCTAATGATTCTATGGGGCTTCCATTGAATCTTTGCATAGGGGGAGAAGGGTGTGTTCTCATCTGGGACCTGCTGTGATGGAATGTGAAGGACAAGGGCTGTTTACACTGGTGTAGCACTCATTAAACATGATGTAGAAGTTGGGTTTTGAGAAAAAAAGCTGCAATTGATCTTCCTTGCAAAACCTACACACACTAACCGGCTTCTACTTTATATGTGAGACAAAATACACAGTATTCAATAGATAGGGACTTTTTCCTTATAAATACCTGTAATGTACATGTACATGTAACCTACACTGCTGTCTCAAAACACAGATATTTGCTAATGACTTTCAATTTCGATCTTCGTTTTCAGCTACCTGGCAAACCTTTTACTTCCTTAAAATAAACTCTCAAATGAAAAGTACCATCTCTCTCAACTACTCTGAATTATTAATATTCATAATCCATAAAGAATCATGAAAAAGTATTGGTGTGTACATGTAAGCCGCACAACACAGTGATCATAAAATGTGTGGGCGCATTGTATCACTTTGGAATTTTGTACGCAAGGCACATCATTCTGGCACCTTCCTTGAACACAGTATGAATACCATGATGCCTTTTCACATGTATCTAGGCCTAAGGAGTAGAAGCATGATTTACAGAAGCTATAAATCATCACCTAGTGAATCCTCAAGAGAAAACAGCGAGCTATGAAGTGCAACATTAATATGTAACGCTTAATGTTTGTGTCTTCACTTTTTTGAAATTGGCATCTCCCTCTGCAGCAGCCATCCACATCGCTCTGGAGGCGCCCAAATGTGAAAAATTAAAGTGAAAGTACGTCTTTTCTACCAGACGTTAAAAAAATGATAATTATTAGGCTTTTATCTATTGGTAACTAATTTTCTTTTTCACAATTTCTCTTTTTTCCACATTAATCCAGATAATAATGAAATTTGTCAATCAAGCTTGTCTTTGAAGATGACTCCATTGATATACTGTACATTTGTGCATTGAAAGAATCTTTGCTATTCTACAGGTTAGAAGAGGATCCGACTGCTAGCCCCATCTATTCATCACACCATTCTCATCTACCGGTGCCGTAAATACCCCACATCAATTTTTCATCATCGTCGGATGTTCCTCTCCTGAGCCATCCACCGTCGTCGTACCGCTTTCTCTCTCTCTCTTTTTTTTTCTCTCTCTCTCTTTCTAGCTCGCTCTCTCTGCCGTTCCTTTGCCTTGCTGCACACTATCACAGCTTCCGACGGCGAAGGTACTCTTGGCTCCATGACGGGGAATGATGTCCCACGAGGTTTTGACGATAGGTGTTAAGTTCTGTCTACCGGGGATGAGCCTCATGTATAAATTGACACCAGCGCACTGATTGGAACTGGGGAAGGAGCCTAGCTTCCACTATACTTCTTCCTACCAGGTTGGTGGTAGCTAGTCGATCCGTAGAGGAGTTATCGCTTGGCCCGTTATGATTCAGTCACTGCAGCAAGCAGTAAGGCGACTGTAATGCATCACGACATGATTCGTGTCCTCAATTTGATCTCATGTCCTTATTAACTGCGACATGTTATGTCAAATAATGTTATCAAAAAGGCTTTTCTCAAGATGATTTTTATGGTTGATCGACTGATAAGCAGCCATGTATTTAGAGTTACATTAATTGAACATCCAGGTCTAGTTAATTGGCATTTTATTGAAATGCTACTAGGAACAAAAAAATGGCTGTAACATGTTTCCTATTAGCAAGAGTTAGCAAAAAAAACTAAAATCTAATTTTGGGGACATTCAGCCGCTAATCTACACCTTCGCCTTCATGTAGAAGTTTGAAGCGGATGAAAGAAAATAAATGAATCTTAACCCATATTATGAATTAAACCAATATCCCTAATGAAAATGAAAGGGGGATGATAAATGTAGTTAATTATCAGATTTTAACCCAATTCACTGTAAATATGACTAAAATTTGCTAGCCATACACATGTACAAACTTGTAAACGTAAATGCAGCAGAGGACAAATAACTTGGCTTCAAAAGAAATGGCTTTAGGTGACCTAACCTCAACAATAGACGGTCAGAATTAATCATTTCCATAATAACCTCAAATCCAAAAAGGTTCATTTCTTTTAAAAAGACAACAAATAACACTAGAATGGATACAGGGAATAGAATACATGCAAGATTGACAAAGTCAGCCAATGCCAAGTTGCCAACTGTGAGGCCCTTTCATTACGATGAACAATTTCAGGCCAATTCTTAATCAAAAGAAGGGGAGCAGCAGGGTGAAATAATAAGTTTTACAGTGTTTTCAATGAGATATCACAATACTGTTCAGCATAGAAACTCTTCTATACTTTTGTCCACATGACTGAAATCAAATGTTTACAATTTCATGTGGATTTTGATTCCTCCTGACTTACAGCTAAATAAACAACATCCAAATTATGTTTGCTTCATAAGATAAGTTTCCACACATGATTTCTGTAATAACAACAGCAAATAGAAATAATCTCTAATTCTAAAAGAGAGAATTTTAGTAATATTTATATTAATTCCAGCATTTTGTAAGGAGCCGGATAAAACTTGAAACTATTCGCTGTATGAAAAACAGCCATATCCTTGAAAGCCACTTGATATTTACCCAGCACTGAACATTAACAAAAACCCATTATTCCCGCATGATAGATGGGTAATTATAAACACATTTCTGTGTCAAGCCTGAATACAGTTTAATCTGCAAGCTATTTAGATGTTAACCTACATTTTATGTCCTCCAACTGCATCATTTATCATTGATGCCATATGCAGGACCTTTATTACACACCCAACTCTCTGGCCCGGCCTCTATTTAATGAGCCCCTAAAACCTTCGCCCAGTCTGCCTTCGCTAACGTTTTATTTTCTAATGCAAAATGTTGAACCACAGTGAAAGGAGTTAATTATGCATGGATGGTCCTACAATTTATAGTAATAATAATAGCAGGTTCTTGTATAGCTCTCACGACTGTCAGCCTTGACACTCCTTGTTACTAACACCCCAAATATTGCAATTTTTACTTACAGCTCAAGCATATTTCATAGACTATAAAACATTTGATCAGCATCCCTTTCCAAAAAGTTAGTGAGGAGCCCTGATGTATGACCTGGTTATCAAAAAGATTCTTTACAAACTTAAAACGTCCCACTCTGATTTTCCAAATTACTTGAGGAAATCTCGGATATAAGATTTGCCAAAAAAATCCAACTCGCATTTCCTGAATTTTCTTTAACCCTGTAACTGCCATGAAAACAGATGATTTCAATGGTCTTGTGATAGCAATATATAGGCCTACAAGTGTCTTATGGGCTGTTCAGACTAGAGAAAAATTTCGTACGAAACGTGTATAAAGAAAAAGCGTATGAAGAAACGTCAGATGATGAAACATCGTACAACGAAAACGAGTGAACAGACTAGAAAAAAAAAGTCTAAAAAAAAGAAAGTAATTTTGTGCGGACCGACTGTATTAAAAGAGAAGGTTGAGACCTGGAAGAGGTGAAAAATTATCATTGTCTTTTTGGAAGTGTGGAAGAGCATCAGATAAAATATGTTCCCTGAAGAGCGTGTGATATGATTTGTATAGCAGCACCCCGATTTTGATAGGGTTCTTTTTCGAAAGGATGCTCAAGCATCCATTTTTCTTTAAGATATTTTTTAATACGACCTTGTGAATTGGAGAAAAGTAATTACCTATCTTAATACAGTGTACATCGTATAGCTACACGGTGAATTGTGGTAGTGTGAAAGTGGGTTTCTTGCTGGCCCTGTGCCTTTGAGTGGGTCTACTCCATGGGAAATGACCAAAGACAAGTTTCTGTATACCACACTCACTCCTGAAGGCCAATCGTTTTCATGTGTTACCCTTGATCAAGTCCAAATAATAAAAGCCCTTCTATTTGTTATGACGCCCTTGTCCATGAAGAAGTTTCTCTGAAATCAGGTGACATCGATGACAAGTTCAAGTTTTCTACACTTTATATGGATACTAGTTTTTAATGGGAAAATACAAAAATTGTAGATGTTGTGATATGCTGGTTAGTTAATAGTAAGTTCCAATTTCAAAGTGGACAAGTTGAAAGGTTTTGTTCACTAGTACAGTGGCAGTTTACTTTTTTTTCCAGTTGCAAATCAACTTTACATGCAGATATTTCCTTTATATTTTTAACTAAATAAATAATGACTTAAAATCTTTACAATACTATAATTGAACTTGAAGAAAGAATGGACACATCCTAATGAAACGTGGTAACTTGGGGCTGTAAGCACAGGAAAGTGCTACCGTATACAAGCTTATACACACACAATTACAATAAACAGTCTACCACACGCACCGCGTCTCTGCACGGAGGCTACTCCAGGCGTAAACTTTCTGTTGAAAAGAGACTGACGATGATCAGATGGGTGATTCAATCTGGACAATGTGTTTTGCTTCGCCTCATAGGACATGCCTAACAGTCTTCTGTCTGGCACCCAAGCATACAAGGTCATGGGTATTTAAAAAGCCATTTTTGCACCTCACCCTGCATTCGCACCAGCAGCATTCACTGTATAGCGGTACGAGTATCCTATAGCTAAATGCATACGATAAGTAATTCAATTTTTTCGAGTCTGAATGGCGTATTGAGAAACGTTGTGTAATAAAATGTCATATAGCGAACATCCTGTTTGAGCATCAATTTGAACGAAAACTAGGAAAAAGAATAAGGATCCCGCTCTCGTCTGGACGTTATATCGTTTGAAAATCATATAACTGGGCGGGGCTTATCACGAGTGCGCACTAATGATTGGCCGGCTGCAGCCAAAAAAATACACGGGGGCGGAGGGCGGATTCGCCCCGGAAAGACCATAAACAGCCCCCGAAATAGGCTCAAAATCCGATTTCGGGGGCGACATCAAAAAGTGAAATGATCTCAAATCACCCCCGTAACGATTACGAGCGGTCGCGCGCTCTCTTCTAGCTTCGTATTCATTGCGTGCATTTCTTGGTCCGCGCGCTGAATCTCCGTGTAAAATTGTATACACAAAAATCGGTCGTAAAAAAACTCGAACCATATTCCATACCTTACCTGGCTTACCATGTCGCACGCAAGTACGCCAAAACACGTACATTTTCGCAGTTGCGAGATCGAGACAGAGCGAGCGTAGGGGTCGAGTTTTTGGCGGTCGATTTTGTTTTGGTAGAAGCTGAATCTAGACCATGAACCACTAAATGATCGCGAAACTGCAATCAATTTCCATCACGAATTCACGATTGCCGCAATTTTATAAAGTTTCCATAAATAGAGGTATGAAATTAAAGCCTATTTTGTGATATTCTCGCCATGTTTACGTAATTTTGATAATCATTTCTTCAAAGTAAAGAAAATCAGACAAAATCACCGTGACTGACACGCATACAATACAGTGCATTGCCGCTGTGCAGTGTGTGTGAGTGAAGCTGAGCTAAAGCCCCAACACCGGTAGCGCAGGCGTCCGGCAGCGCAGGCGTCCGACGCCTGCGGCGCCGGTGTTGAAGTTATGCTGCAGTGTGTGTGTGAGTTGGGCTGAGCTCGAGTCGAAGAGATTTGACACTTTGAAATTGTTATCTGTTGGTTTGCATCATTATTGCCGCGATTTCAATATAGTTTCGTGAATAGATTTACGAAACCTGAGCTTAGAATTAGTAAAAGTATTACTAATTTCTACGTCGTTTTTAAACGACTGTCTGATTTTCTTGTGAAAATTTTACTTTGAAAAATGATTATCGAAATTCATGGCCAGAAATAGTCACAATCTAGGGTCTATTATGTTACAGTTCTTGCATCAAATCAATACATGAAAACTTAGTTATTGAACTAGAAAAAGGGGTTTCTTTTTTAATAGGCAATTATGAAGCAGGAAGCCCGAAACCTTAGCCTACTAAACAAATCTCAACAAACTAGGCCTATCCTTTTATGAATTAATGAAAAAGTAGCCCCAGAAAAAAGAGCCCCCGAAATGGAAAAAAGAGCCCCCGAAAGTTGAAAAAGTAGCCCCCAAAAATTTCCCCAAAATTTGAAATGGAGCCCCCGAAATGAAAAACTTAATTTTTTGCCTGGCCGGCTGTTCTGTCATCTGACCTTTTCAAAATGGTTCTTTATATGACGTCTTTTAATACGATGTTGTTTTCTAGTGTCAACACTCCTTTAATCTACAATGATTCTTATTACAATGTTTCTTAGTTTCATATTAATCTCTAATAGTTCTGAACGGGCTGTAAAAAAAAAAGAAGACATATACAGTATGCATTGCATGCAGTTGATTGCCATCTGGGCCAACACCAGGAAAGGTAGTGTGTAAATTAGTATGTGGGTCAATGCTTTTGCACATCAGAAAGAACCGACTTGATGTCAAAAGGGATGGGGTGCTGTTTGAAAGGGTGGAAACACTGTAGGTGGGGTGGTGTGTGGGAGGGGGCAGGTCAGTAGCATTGTATATTTAGAACTAATACATAACTTGTGACTAGAGAAAAGACATTAGATTTTAGGCAAAAATTTTAATTTTCTGTAATTGTGCGAGGTATGATCATTCCTGTGTGCATGTTTATTGAATTAAAATCATTAGCTCCATCAGATGCTGTTTCCCCTTCCTTTCATTGCATGAATGGAGTTATATTTCTTAATTTGTCTAATACTGGAAAGGTGTTTAAAATAGTTTGATCATAGATCTGATAGCAAACGCAGCTCTTCTTTCCTTCCTGGACTCATTTCCCGCCTGAGGGCCATGTTTCCTGAATCAGTAGGTACGTCTTCATCAGCTCCAGATTGCTAAATACCGGTACCCCGCTGTTTCTGATCCTGGATATTAGCCCGATCATGAAATAGCAGGCAATTTGCTCAGGAAATCATCCCAAGATATCTTGGGCTAGTTTGCAAAATATCCCGCTATTTATCCGGTGCGTCTTCACCAGCCCGTAGACTCGCACTATGCGCGAGCACTGAGCAAATATCTCACGTTAATTTTGCAAGCTCGAGTTTCGAGCTAATGAAGATGCAATTTGTAACTTCGGGCTTATTTCCCAAATCAGAAATAGTGGGCTATTTGCTAATCTTGAGCTGATGAAAACATACCTAGTCAGGACTTTTCTCTCAGTACCTCTTCTCTTCTCTTCTCTTCTCTTCTCTCTCTCTCTCTCTCACTGAATGTCGGTCTCTCTTTAATATCTCTTGCTGTTACTCTTACTTTCACTATTTCAGTTTCACTCTCTGCTTCTACTTCGTTCTCTACCTCTCCTTTTCTTACTCTCTCTCTCTCTCTCGTTCCTACCTTCCCTTTCATCCTTTCTATCCCTGTCCTCCCATCTCTCTCTCTCTCTATGTATCTCTCTCTCTGTCGCTCTCTCTCTGTCATCTTGTCCTCCTTCCTATCAGTCACTCTCTTCTCTCTTTCTACCAGTCTCTCTACCCATTTCTCCATCTCACCTCTATCTTTCTTTTTCATACATTTTCTAACTCTCTAATCTCCCCTCTCAATATTTCACTATCATTCATCCCCATTTTCAATCTTTCTATCTCTTCCTTTTGTGGGTTATCTTTCACTCTCTTCCTGTTTCTCTCTTTCTGACCGTGGCAAGCTCATCGTCACGATAGCCTAACATCGGAATCTCACGCTCCATTTGTAAAATGGATTGGAAAAAGCCATTTATTTCAACCAGGAAGCTGAAAGAATGGTAAAGTGCAAAGCCAGGCATAATTGAGCCTTGATTAGCAAGCTGGAATCTATTCTGTACCAGAACTCAAATACCCTAGAATATTAATGATCAACAACAAAACCGATAAATTCATTCATTACAACAGTGAGCAGGTACACTTCACATTAGAAATGCAGGGGGTTATCTATCATGGAAATCAACTTAAGGTTTGCCTTAAATTCTGATGTCTTTTTCTTCAAGTTTATACATGTAAAGTATGTACCTGTACCTGTATGTGACCCCAAAGTCCTCGAGACTTATAAATAGCAAACAATCATTATGTAGGCGAGAGGCAAAAGTATGTCAAGAGTCTTTAAATACTCTTGAAATTCATGCATTCTGTTTCATGTTTCCTTTCAAATAATCAACTTTCAAAATTGAGCAGTAAAATCAAGAGAATTCCAGTGCATTGCTGGTCAAAATTATTTGAACAGTTATACTTATAAATTTACCTGATTATAACTAAACCATGCTGAACATTTCTTTCTTCAATTTGATTAACTTTCATTCTCTTGCCATCAAAATATTGAAAGATAAGTAAGCGTTAAAATAAGGGAACAAAATAGCTTGACATTTCTTGGTTAACTTTGGAGCTGTGGATATGCCACAATAGCATTTGCAGAATGGACAAACGGAAGTGCTTTGAAAAAGCCAGAGTAATATTTCATTTTCTATTCCTATGATAGGTAAGGATAATCCCAAAAGCCCGAGTACTGTTTTCTTTTCTTTTCCTATGATAGGTAAGGTTAATCCCAACGGGCCCGGATTCATTGGTTCACAGCTACGCGGGGAAGGTAGAGCTAATAAATAGTTGGCAGGATCGGCTTTCGCAGGAGACTGTTTACGCTCCAAACATCACTCCTTGGAAAGACTGGACTTGAATATCAAAATAGAAGGTGGTATTACGGGATGGAGTGTGAATACAGTGCACTGGTTGTATCCATGTCTAGTCGGCATTTGTATGCATGGTGTAGCAGACCATGTCAAGTCTGTCCTCGCTTCATTTTAGAATCATCTCTCAACATAGAGGAAAGAGTCGGATAAGAGAAGGGAGGGGTAGGGAGAAGGAGAGGGGAGGGGTAAGGAGAGGGATCAGGAGAAGGTGAGGGGTAAGGAGAAGGGGGCTGTACGCCTGAAGAGAAGTGGTGCGGCCAGGGAGAGTGGGAGGGGCAGGGAGAAGTGGGAGGTGAAGGCAATGGGGAGGGGGGAGGGGAGGGAAGGGAGAAGATGGAGGGGTCGGAGAAGGGGGCTATAGTATTGAGTGAAAGGAGCAGGGAGAGGTGGGAGGGGTATAGGAAAGAGGGGGGATCAGTAGAAGAGGGGGGATCAGTAGAAGAGGGAGGGGTGTGGGGAAGGGTATGGGGGTACATGTATGGAGAAAGGGGAGGGGAGGGGTATGGGGAAGAGGGAGGGTCATATTCCCCTTCCACTCTCTCCTAGTTCAATATTGCATTGTTATCTTATATTTTCTTGTATTTGACATCAGTGACCTTGCACAAACATGTACATGTATATCTAGAAACCTGCTGTCATTTTGGCAGCTACACTCTTAAAATAAAATTGAAAAACAATGATCTGTCCTAGCCTGACGTTAAAGGCATTGTTTAACAATGTTTCCAGTTCTACAAATGTGAGATGAATGGCCCTAGGTGTTATCAGTGTAATTCGATGTAATTCAAGCCCCCAAAAAGTGCGAATCAAAATAATCATGAAGTGCTTCAAAAAAGTAAAAACAATTTGAGGTTTACCATACTCAAATACTAATTTTCCCCAATAGAACGTTGGGAAAAACGCAAAACGAAATTTTGAATTCCAATCATAATTATCTTGATAATCAGAAAGGCAATAGGCTTGTAAAAGTCATGGCATTCCTGAATGACCTAAAGGATTATATCTACATAATGTATGATTGCATCATGAGCTAAATCCAGGATTTTGTTTAGAATCTGAGGCAAAGATACCCAATCCCTTTAAACAATACTGAAAAACAATGATGTGTCCCCTTAACCTCACATTAAGGGGTGGGATGCATCAATTGGGGACAAACTTGGCAAATCCTCAAAACAAAAAACAAAGCATATGCTTTTGGAGAGAGGAAACATCAAGGGGTATTATGGATCAATAGGCCAATTTACACAGCCCAAGTAATATTTTGAAAAACCATCTGTTTTGTTATTGACTGCATTTACACTACTGGAAAACAAGCCTAAGAAAGCGTTAAGTGTTTGAGAATTGTGGGTCCACCCCCCCCCCCCCCCCCCCCCCCACTTGAGTCCACTTGTGTGAGCCCTGCATGCATGAGCAAGGAAGTGAGAAGAGTAACATGATTGACCCAAAACTGTGATCATTCATTGATGATTTGAGAGTGGGCATTTACACTGCAAAATCCTGTCAAATTTCTGCTGGAGTTTAAAACAAAACACTCCAGAGGGGTCATCGTGATTGAAGGCTGAACACCAAAATGTGAGAACAAGTGAGAAATTCTGCTTGCAGTGTAAACACAGCTAATGCCATTCCACAGGGAAGCAATCTTCCTTGTTTTGTTACAAGGAAAATGCATTTTTCAGGGAGTCCTATAAAGTGTATGTTTGTTTACCACAGGAAAACATTGTTTTTAAACTGCAGGAAGTGTTACTTTATCTGAATTACTCATGTGCAGTAAGTGAGTATTACATAAATGTATGTACTTAGTGAATATATGAATTTGTTTGTTTACCAAAGATCAATAATGTTTTTAAACTGCAGTAAATGCTCCTCTGTCAGAATTGCTCATGTGCAGCAACAGTTTTATATATTTTGTGTAAATACGCAGGATAAAGTTTTGTTTACCAAAGGGAAACATGTTTCCATACTACAGTAAACAAATTAAACTACTAATAGGAGGTGATTAATAAGGACTAATACAAATGTATAATTGGGCCGACACTCTGCTTGCAACATACAATAGTGCATTGGCAGAGTGGGTGTTGGATGAATGATAAACTATTTGGTGGGCGGTACAGCCACAGTAGAAACAACATCCTAAACTGATAAGCTGGAAGTACAGAGTAACAGCTCCATGTGTGGTGTGTTCACACTTGTGGAGTACCTGGAGTCACGTTCTTTTCTTCTAGATTAACTTTAATCCAGATTAAGTCTTGTATGTGGGTAGTATCGTTCAGCCTTCAAGCTCCCATTTCATCATTAAGACCCAATTTTTACTAAAGCTGGAATACTTCTCGTATTAAACAATATTTCTAATGACAAGGCATCAGTGTTTAAAATGAAAGATGACAAATGGAGGCAATAAAGAGCGATCCATCTCTAGACAAAGCCCTTTCCTTCCATTTCTCTTTTTCTAACAGAAAGAGAGAGCGAGCCTTGGTAATTGATTCCTGTCAAAGCCACGGTATATCTTAGCCTAAATAATGAATAGCAAGTCTTTTTCCGCAATGAATATTTGATGGAGCTGTGGTAAATGAGCAATTGGAGGAAGATGATGAACGGCCATTCCGATCCTACCGCAGTCATCTCATGGGAGTAGTATTGAATAATAATTTACATGAGAATATTCAATATAAGACGAAATTACACTTAACGATTTGCTGGATGGACTTGACTATGTTTTTTATATTGTCAATAATAAGGCTGCAAAGCTCAAAGCTGAAATTTGATATTCATCTAATACCACTCCAAATGACGGATGGAAATTGAAAAATTATAAAAACTTTTTATGGATGCATGAAAAAGCCATTGACTGTTGGCATGAAATCTGTATTAGGGATTTAGAGGGTAAAATTGTTTTGTTCTTGTTGTACAAGTTCTTTCTTTCTGACAAAAATCACATAATAGTTGTTTTCCCCCAATCAAAAATTCCTCTTTACATGTACTGTATGTCCTCTGGCCTTAAATATGGATGATCAATGCTGTTCAATCATTCTTTTACTGACTACATTTTCATGTAATTACATTGGCCAGCCGTCACAGTGCATTAGTGATGGAAATATGAGGAATATGTCCATATTACCAAGTCAAATCACCACCACAATCTCTTGAAAGTGGGGGGAAAGACAGATTTCTGAGCTATTTTGTCTCATTTCCACACACTCCAAATGCACTATATTTGCCCAAATGCATTCCACAATCCAATTTCCAAATCCCAACGCTCTCAACTCGCAATATCTTTAAAAGCAATCAATGCGTACATCAATTTGACTTTGAGGCCAACTCAAATACGACGAGTGAGGTCGGCGCTCTGTGGCGAGTCTGTTTGGGGGGGGGGGTTGCAAACTGCTTTACTCGTCACGATTTACAAGTCAGCATTCATGCCAAGACGTTAACACTTTTTAAAAATTTGCCACAGGCCTGTTTGACAATAAGTGGTGCCAAGGCTGGCATGAGAGTGCCTCGCTACATGCTGATTTTCTCATCATAATCGCACTCACAAACACAATGCATACTCCCCTGCCAAGGCTGTGGATTTGGATCGAGCTTGAATCAAGTTGAACTTGGTAATTATTAAACCAGGTCGCTTGGTGAAGATTCTTTGTGATGTGATCTTCTCCATGGAGGCCCCCTGTATAATTTATTAATAGCTAGAGTCTGTAGAGAAAGACTCAGGGCCGCAGCATGGCTTCGCACGAACCGGAACAAGAGAGTGATTTTGATCAGTCTTTCTGTTTTACAAACCAGATTGCTAAATGAATATCAAGCCATCCGAGTATTCTGGGTGAACTAGAAATGGTATCTATTAAATTGTAGCTGATCGACAGCCAAAATGCACAATTCATGGCGCATGCATGCATGCATAAATGTACAACCTGACCAAGATGTCTGCCTACAATGATGTCTGCCTACAATGCTGTCCATTCCAGCAGCTTAATTTCCATGAAAAACCAATCAAATGTCCACCTTCTCTCAAGATTTGACAAGCGTTTACAGAAATGGGTCTCGCCCCAATTTTATCCACAAGTCGAATCTTTTACCAAATGTATTCGCTTGGCGGCAGAGTAGTCGCAGCGTTCACGCTTAAGTTTTCCTCCCTGTCGCGCATCAATGCTCTATTAGCTCTCCTACAAGGCCATGCGTCATTAGAGTCGTTGATGAAGTGCCAGTCGCAGCGGCGTTACGATCGCGGGATATGCTCGTCTCCTTGTGGAGCTTAATGTAAAAAGTTTAACTCCCTTGCTGAACATAACGCAGTAATGGAGTTCCTCGAATCAGTGAAGTTACTGTATACATTATCTTGTCTAGACTCTCCCTTCTTCTTTTAACCTTTATCACTTGAGAAAAATTTTGAAAATTTCTATGTCCAAGTCAATTTTATACATGAATGAAAATTTTCTTGAAGCTTCGATATCAGATTTTTCATCTCAGGAATAGATCACTACAAGAGATAGTGACTTTGTTAAATCTCTTTTTTCAACTCTAAACCACCTCAAATTGAATACACTGCATGAAGCCTGTATGTTGAAGGGAGAGACATGAAAATTTGTATTTAAATGTATATGCAGGTTTCTTTGAATGAGAAACACTATACCAGCGAAACAAAATGTGGTCTTTCTTGCCATTTGATCTTCTAGTCATAAATTTTGATTGGCGATGGAAATTTATTGTCTGATTCATGTAAAATCAGAAGAGAAGGAATCGGCACCCGATTCAGTCATCGATTATACCATTGATTAAAGCATTGCACATCTGCCAGTGGAAATGCATGGGTCAATATTCAAACTTACGTCTGGGTATGCTTTGACAGGAACGTAGAGTTTCTCCGACATCTGCGTGAGGGAACCCTCAGCTTTGGGTAGCATCAGTGGTTGACTGGTGGATGTAATACTGTATAGAGATCTCCGTACTCGGTTGATTTCTGGTGAAGAAAGAAGAACAAAAGAATATGAAAATTAGAGTTTTTGTAATCTGCATAACTATCTTACAAAAATGGGCATAACAGCATTAGAAACACTATTTTGTATAAGTGTTACATAAATGATAAATCCAGATTTATTATTTTATGTATGACAGTAAAAGTACCTCTACAAATATTTTTAAAAAGGAAAAGACATTGTACCGAGTAATTCGTTATAGAAATGTTTGACTTATATAAGTCAAAAAAGTATAAAAGTAAGTATTAAAAAAAAGTTGTTTGTTTTGTTAAAACATTTAAACCCAGGTCTTACATGTACATGTACATTTATGCCTTCACTTTAAGTGATACAGAAACTTATGGCATCATTATTTTGTTTAACTCTGCGGTTTACCGCTTCATAATACTGAACGAGGCATAAGAATCCAAACTTTCTTGGAAAGAGTCATATTCTCTAAACAGTAAACACAAAATGAATCCATTTTCCCACATCCTCTTTAATAATCCACTTTCCTTGATTCACATATCAGCATACATGTACACTCAAACTCAAGTCAATAATCACTTCACATTACACCATGATTTGGGAACCAATCGCAGCAAGCCTGAAGAAAATGCTAAAGGAGTTAGAATCATTCAAGCACTTCGGTCCCCTGTCAATTTGCTTAGATAAGAAATGCAAATATTGATTCAAAGCTGGTATTAAGCTGACTTTAAATGCAAGAACATTTGTGGCTTAAGATTGGCAGGAAGAAAAAAAAATCCCCCTCTTCTTTTTAACTTTATATTCTTGACTTCAGGAGTATAAATATGACCTTTTGTAGGATAAATCTCCCAACATGTACACTTTAAATGAACAAGTTGACAGGAAAAAAGGCAGTTGCCCTTCATTTTGTACATGTAGCTGTTTATGCATGTATGATGTCAGCTGTTTAAAATTATCATATCATACATCCAGTGTTTCACCTCTTTTATGAGGATTATTCCGATGCAATTTGGCTTCTTTTACACAATATCCTTGACCTGATAAATCTTTGAAAAACACTTGAGAACTTGAGAAGAATTAAGGTTACAAAACGTGTCAACAAATATTTTGTTCATATGATTATTAACTGTTGAGGACATTTCAACCAAGCAATTTTTAAATTGTTTTCCTAGGAGATTTCTAATCTTTCAGAATTGAAACTGCAATTGTCTCTAAAATATTTTAGTCAATGTAAACCAATCAATCATATTAAAGCAAAACATGAATTCCAACTACGGTAGTATACTAGCAAGCAAACAGAAGATTTTCAAAAATACTGTTTTAATTTTAAAAGTCTATGAGCACAGTTCGATTCATACATGTACAGGTGTACATGGGTATGTGCAAAATGTAACTTAAACTCAAAGAAAAAAGAGCCCAAATATATGGAAACATGCAGTTTTTGCAATTCAAAAGTTTGCCAAAAAGGGAAAAACCTTCCAATTGCAGAATTTCTATAACATTGATAACATTTCACTTGAACCATCAAGGTTTCAAAGCTTTTCAAGTGCGGTGCATATTAAAGTAGAGGCAATAGGAAATTACTTTATTTTCTAGTTTCTACAAAAAAAATCAATGTGCATGTACATGTGCTGTATATCAAGTTCGCAAACATATCGGGTGAACATGAACTTGTAAAGGTACCTGTTTCTTGCATTTAATGACGTTTCCTAATGTTTGCCCTCTCGGGGGTAATCTTGCGCTGAAATACAGCAGGAATCAATCTCTTTGATCTCAACAGATCTAATGACATAATCCCAACTTCCCTTCAAATGATTTCTCTATCATGCTGAATGCAGGAAAGATATATTCACACTGCAACCAAAAAACATCGTTTTTTTCTCACATTCCTTGTTTTTGTTGGAAGTTGCTAGGCTACTACCCATAAACATGAAACAAACAGAAAAGACCCACCCCACCTCTGGAGTGTGTTTTTGTTAATGATGGCAAAAATTAGAAAGGCTTTTGCAGTGTAATTGTTCGCTCTCAAAAATCAAAACAATGGGTTTTGGTCGCATGACTCTCCTCACTTCTGTGCTAAACGCATACAAAGCAGGGATAAGTGGTGTATTCACACAACTCAACAAACGACCAGGATCATCAAAAACTGGCGTTTTTCTAATGAGTTTTTCCAGTAGTGTAAATGGGTCTAGTGTAATGTCAAATAATGAAGAAATTTCTATCGTAACACTGCTTCGGGCATCAGTCTTTACTACAGTTTCAGTTTCATACAGCGATGTAGCTTTAAAAGTGTAGAATACATCAGCACTCTGTGCCAGTGAAGTACATTGCATACCGGTACATTACATGCATAATGCCTGCACCCCTCCCCCCCCCCCCCACGCACATAATTTATGCGGTTAGACTTTTTACCCTTGACTCTTATTCAACTTATCTCAATCATCAACAACCATTGAAAAAGCATTGAACTACAAGTGCAATGGATTTTGCAGGGTAAATAATTGGATTCGCTCAAGCATTCATCGATTCATCATTCTTCAAGGAAGACACAAAAGAAAAATGTGGGTGTCGGACATATAATAGCATAAAATGTGAATTAGACCAAAAAGTAATGCTTCTTTGCTTAATAAAGAGAAGGTTGGGTTCTGTGGAGAGATGAACAATAATTTACGAGCATTTTCACTGTTATTATGCAAGTGTGGAAGAATATTAGAGAAAAAATGCTAGGATGTGTTGCATCATGAATAAAAAGAGTTAAATTAAGTGATATAAAGAAAGGAGATTAAGTATTTAAAGAAGTCTTGATCAAGAATTTATCTGTATAAATGCTCGAAGATACAGAAATGTAAAGCCCTGTATGCTCTGTCATTTGGCCACTGTGACTTCTTATCAGTTGGACAAGACTTTATAATAAATTGAAGGCAAGTGTGAAATTCATTTGTGTACCTTCACACTGGTACACAATGGTGTTGCCTGGGCTTGCATTCAATAACAACCTGCATGTTTGAATTGAGCCACGAATGACCATAACACCCTCGGCGTTCTAACTTATCGGTGGGTTATAAGATAAACACAGCAATGTGAAGCGCTGTATGCTCTGTCATTACATTAGGGCACACGGTTTTGTGAGACGTTCATTGCTTCATATGTGAACTAAACTGTAGGTATATAACTGATTGAAGGAAAGTGTGAAATTCATACTGTACGTGTGTTCACACTATGGTACACAATGGATTTGCCTGGGCTGTGTTCAATAATAACATGAACGTTTGAACTGGGCTGAGTATATAACCTTGAGGCAATCTTTCCAATAATAACAAGGGAGTCTACAGTAATCAATTAACTTTCGCTGTCCTCTCTGATGATTTCTTTGCTATTTAACATGTTTTATTCATACTGTTGAGCACAAATAATTTATTTGAATGCTATCAACCTATTTTATCCTTAAAATTGCTAAATATTGCAATGAACACGAGGAGACCACATTGTATTATCCCTTAGAAAACGTTCAGATTGTACGTCACTGTACAGGTCGCACTTTCAAAAGGTAATGGACAGTGCTCTTGAAATTACGCTCGGTTGGTTTTTTGAGAGTCTTTGCAATTGTGTCAATGGTTTTGTTGCCTTTTATTTCAAGAACATGAGACTACCTTTGATAGCCTGTTTAGACTACAGGAAACTTATACAAAACTTGGATAAAGAAATGTATAATGAAACGTATACATTGTACAGAAACATTGTATACAGAAACATTGTATAAAGAACCGTTGAATAAAGAAACGTTGTACAAGAAACATGTAAAGAAACGTTGTATAAAGAAACATTTTATAAGGAATGAAGGGACAGCTCCTGGCTACTACAGTACGCTATACGATGAATTGCATTAGTCTGAACGCAGGGCTAGTCTGTTAGAGCAGTGGTGATGTTACTGATGGATGGGCTGAGTGCATACCGGATCGCATCAACGGCATTCCTCTAAGGGTTAACTCCGCGAGGAAGTAAGCCCTGAATCAGACGACCATCAGATTTCATCGCCATTGTGTGTGATGAAGGAAAGGAAAAATGACCCCGACTGTCTTATGTAATATTGTTTCCCCTGTCCTTCTTTAAAGTTTAGTGTTTGGGGAGAGTCCAGAATTATATGTTCAGCCTGCATGTATGTGCACTGGACCAATCCCCCCTCCCCCCCCCCCCCCCCCATCTTAACCCCAAGCCCCTCCCCCCCCCCCCCCCCCACCCCCAAGTCACACCGACAGAAACATCTCAAGACCTGCACTCTGCAGCAAATCAAATGGTGAAGAAGGGGTTGGAATGGAAAGGGGTTGGTATGGAATCGACTTTGCCTCTGAGTTGGTTACTTAGGCGGGATGATGGAGGTACTGCAAATATGAAGCATTTTCAACACCCAGTAATGCTCTCACTTTTCATTCCATCTACATCGACATGTAGAAAGCAGGAGGGTGCGTCACTGAGAAGCTTTCTATAGCAAGGAGTGAGACTGGTAACTCCTTGTCTTTCCAAAGTAGCGTAATTAGCACTTAATGGAGCCAAGCAAAGCTCTCTTCCTCTCAACCTGTCTGTCAGTACGGGTACAGATGCAGTGACTGTAAACTCCCATTGACTTATATCAACTTGAAGGCGTAGCGAAAGGTTGAGAGAAAGAAAGAAAGAAAGAGAGAGAGGGGAGAGAGAGAGAGAGGGGAGAGAGAGAGAGGGGAGAGAGAGGGTGGGGAGCTCTAGAGAGGGTGGGGAGAGAGAGGAGGGGAGTGAAATACTATAGGGATACATGAACTGTAAAGGGAAAATTTCATGGTGGGGGGGGGGGGGGAGGGGCAAGCGATTTACCAAGGACTGCCCTAATGGATGTTCTGTAGAAGGGAATTGTAAAAAAAGATTTCCTTGCTTACAGATTAATTCACAGAGGAATACATTTTCGCAACAGTTTGGGGGGAAAGAGGGACAAAGCGCTTTAGAACTCTAATCAGGATGAGATGGAAAGTAAACAAATTAAAGCACAAGGCATGATAGAAATTAGAAGAAAGTAAGCAAGAAAGAGGTTGGAGACGGGAAAACTGGAGGAGGGGGAGGGGGAGGGGAGAGTTAAAAAGAGAGAGAGAGAGAAAGGTACAAAAGATGGTGAGTGAGAGAAAGAAGAGAGAGAAGATATTACTCCTGCCTGGGCCGCCCTCTCTGGAATATTTGACTAAGCACACAAGTCTCCGGAAAGGCGCTGTGACTAAAGGGTCTAGCAAACACTTACCAAGTTTACTCACAAGCAGAACAAGCTCTGGTCCCACACATTCACAAGTGCGTATCTCGCACAATTAGCATAGGTTCTGTACCGGTAGGACTGCCTCTGAAGATGGTACTCAAGAACAAGCGTTGCAATTGTAGCAATTTTCACCAAAATAACATCCATCAGCCTTTCTCTCTCTCCGTCTCTATTTACTTCTGACCCATACCCATCACGGCACCACTTCAAAAAGTGATATGCTGAGGGATTCGTAATTTGCATAGTAATAGATGTGTACTCTGGAACTATTTGCGACATTCCCCATAGCAATGCCAAACCTCATTGACCAAGAAAGTGCAACCGAGATGTCAAAAGACTTTGGTTACAAAACAAACCTCAAATCAAGCCTACAGTGTAGATGTACATGATATTAACATTTACAAGAATATTACTTCATTTGAATCACTTATCTTGTTGATATTCACATACCGATTGATATAGTATTGCCATATAATTTATTTCCACCTTGTAGGACCTGTATTTCTAGAACACTTTTCTGATAAATTATCAATTTCTTTTTCATTTTTTCATTTTTATTTTGTTTTTCATGTGAATGTCACGTCCCAGTTGTAGGCAAAACATTCATCATGCAGACCTGTCAAGTCCCTCATCCTTTGTGACAACCTCGTACGAGTAAAATATTGCCAGGCACTCACAGAAAAAGAATACTTAATACAGAAAGAGGAGCAAATAAATGAAGAATATTCATGTCTCCAGAGTCGTCGGCTCAATTCTGCCGCTCCCCCTCCGTCTCGAGTTTCAGCGTTCGACCAACAATCCAATTTTCAATTGGAGAATATCATCCCTTCTGCGTGACTCACGCATGTTGCGTTTTCTAGCACCGGTGGGTCGCGCTTCTCTCTCGGGGCTGGAGTGAGAAACTCTATCACCCCTCTGGCCACTGCCAATAAAATGAAGGCACAAAAATTAGGAAACTGTGATGAAGTAATATTCTTAATTGAATCAGAGCCGGAGCAGAGGTGAGCGGTTGGATGTTCCAGGAAATGAGAATTGTCGCCACCACATGTATCCTCCTCCTCGAAAAAAAATGATATCATTATAAAGATAAGCGGGTTTACAGGAATCCTAGAGGAAATCTTGAATATTAAAGGATTGAATGGACAACTGGCGAAGTGGCAGGTCTTTCTCTCATCTCATTAGAGAAAGAGAGAGAGAGAGAAAGAGAGAGAGAAAGAGAGAGTGGGAGAGAGTGGAAGAGGGTGGTAGAGAGAGAGAGAGAGAATGGAAACAAAATAAAATATGAATTCAATAGAAATGAATACTGATCTGAGGAAAAAGAAGGATTGACATTTTAATCGCAAGTAGCGTCAGGATAAATATGGATTAGAAGAGAGGAGAAAGGAGAGGAGAAAGGAGAGCATGCTAGACGGCCCGTGTACGGAAGAGTGCAAGGGGCTGATCAAGTGCAGAGACAGAGATTTATTCAGCTCATATCTCCAGCATCCGTTCCGACAGATAAGATGATGAGCCCAGGATAAATGTGTTGAAGTACGCAACAGATGAGAATGAGGGAAAGAGCATCGGTGTATTACGAGTATTAAAGCTAGGCCCCCCCCCCCCCTCCCCTGGTCAGACATGTACATGGCTTTATGAAAATTAACAACAAAATAAGTTATACCCTTACCAAGTTTTGTAAGTTATTAAGTACATTTATGGGGAAAAACTATTTCCCCCCGACAAAATAAAGATTAATCATTATATTTAACAGTATTATTCAATGAAGGCCCTGATTCAACCAGTCCACCTTTCATTCTTTAGTTACAAAAAACAGCCACCCAAAAAATTCTTTAAGGGGCATGAATAATTTAGTTGTTAACTACTGTATATAAAATTAATTAGTAATAATTTCTAGTACTCATTGATGAATGGTCAACTGTCATTTCAAAACTCTCTTCTCCATACTCCCATTTCTTTATATAATGTTGTTATCAATTGTGTACACCCCTTCCGCTATAAAATATTCTCCTCTTTTAAAAAGGTTTATAAAAATTTAATCTAGTCTGAACTGGCTATGATGCACATAGACAATATTGAACAAAACAATCTCTGCATGTTTATGTTTTTCAATCATAAACTCCCTATCTTTTGACCCCATCTCGCTCCATACTCCATAATACATGACGACAGCTCTCCCTTCGGAATACCATGTCCTATTAATGGTCAGAATCATATTTATGATCTAATACGCAGGGGAAATCAGGTATTGGAATCTCGTTCGAGGGATTCATGTAGTCAGAATTACATCAGATTTGTTATACTCGTTGTATACATCACTAATGATTTTGTTAATCCCTCTCTTCTTCTGCATCGGTTATAAAGTTTTAAAGATATTTTTGTCCGACAAACATTATCCATTTTTTTTCTTCTGCATATTGTAGCCTATTCCCCCACTGCTACAAGTAATTGTGTCCTACATAAATCAAAGAACATGGTTCATGGGGCAGTGGATACAGAAAGTATTAGACGGTCAGAGGTAGAATTTCTTTCTAGCTTTGTTTTACTAATTGTGTAGAGGTAATAAGACCTACATCAATGTACATACACTGCATGTACAAAGCACATAACAAGGACCAGTGGATGAACACGCACCAGTCTTCATGTCCGAGTCGTTAGCACTCTCTTCTTTTCTTTTCGGCCGGTCCGTCGGACGGCAGCTGAAAGGGTAATTGGAGTTTGTTGTCAACTCTCCAGCCATGTCCTTCCTTTCTTGCTGTTCTAATTAGCTTGCCTGCCAGCCAGCCTGGCTGCTATGGATGGAGTACATCATACATGTACCACCTTCAATCTACAAACATGGCCGCCACAATTCTTTACACATGTGCAAGTCCATGAAAGAAATATCTCAAGGTTTGGGGTAGGCTACATGTATATACGGGCTGTGCACATTTTAATTAACCGAGACAGAGTGACAGGTAGATGGCATTTCAAGAGAGAGAGAGAGAGAGAGAGAGGGAGATTTCAATAAACAGAATTTTATTGATATGATGTAAAAGTCATTCTTATGTACACCCTGTATAAATCTTATACATTTTCCATCTATGTTCTGGTTCCTTTTTAAAGATTGTATCAATAATTTTCTTCACGCATCACATCTTCAATCAGAGTCTTCTGAGAGATTCAATTTACAATTTACCAAAACTACATTACATGCGATGTCATTTCATTCAAAATTAATTACACTGCTCTCTGCTCGTGAGAATATGATGTTTACTGTCAGGATGTATGTGATGCTGGTTAACTTAAATGTTCATTGACATCACTCAAGACAACATGACATTAGTCTGCTGGAACAGACTCTTATTCAACACTATACAACAATTCCTAAAGCCTTGAGCAGAGCCTAGCTCTTGTCAGTCTCTGTCTGTGTCCAGAGCGGCTTAAAGCCCAAGTCCACTCCAAAAATAACTTACTTTCAATAGAACCAAAAAAATCAGACAAACCAATCAAAAAAGGTTTGAGCAAAATCGGATAACTAATAAGAAAGTTATGAATGTTTAATGACATGAAATACTTTGGAAATCACTACACAAATTGGCAACTCACTCATGAGTCTGTGACGTATGGTCCTCACTATCCACTAATTATTTTCTTTATATTGATAATATAAATTTCCTATTTTCACCCTAAGAATCTTATTTCTTCACACCAGCATCCAAGTTAGATTGTTAGCCATGTGTTTTTGTGTGGATGCACAAATAAAGAGTAATTTTTGTCCAGTTAAATCATGAAAAATTGAATTTTTATAAACTATGTATATAAAAATCAATTATTATGAATAAACAATATTCAGAAAATAGTATCAATTCTTCAAAATTCATAAAAGTTTTTGGGAAATGTCATACATGCAATATGATGTAAGTCATATAACCTGGGCAAAGGCATGGGGAAATCAAGTTTTGGGGGATAAAAAGGGAAATTAATGTGATTAAACTATATGAAGCAATTGATAAAAAGTTGTGAGGACATGACGTCACAAACTGATAACCATCTTGGCAATTTGTGTTGTGAATCTCATTGTTCCATAGTTTTACATACTTTTTCAAAAATTCATAACTTTCTTATTAGTTATCCGATTTAGCTCAAACCTTTTTTGATCGGTTTGTCTGATTTTTCTGCTTTTATTGAAAGTAATTTATTTTTCGAGTGGACTTGTCCTTTAAGTACAGAGCCAATGCAGAAAGCCGTCGGCCTAGTCTTAATGAGCAGACACTGGTACGTATAGCAAGAGGACACAGGCTAGTGGAGGCCTGCAAACTAGTCTCTTCTGGCTTGTATCTATATCAACCGCATCACCGTTGTTATTCAAACGTGCCAAACATCGTTTCCAGGCATCGTCTCACCAGACTTGGACAAATTAACGATTGTGACATTCCCTGGTATGTAAGTTTGCAGATGGGTACACCTCACCATACCCAATTAAAGGAACAGTATGACTAGCAGATGATATCCCCATAAGTATCGTGAATGGAAAAAGTTCAAAGTTGCTTTTGCGGTGATCCGCTACGATTATTCCACGAGCATGCTGCCCCTGACAGCGACAGATGCTATAACTCACACCAAACGTGTGAATTGCACTCTTCTTGGTCTTTAGAAAGTATATTTAAGGTTATTACGTGCCTAATTGCAGGCTGAATTATTGAAGCCTGTTCTAAGTCGTGTGAAAATTAGAAATGGTGGCTGTCTCTTAAACATTTGAATAATTAATGCTGCTTCCTATTAAGCATACAGAGATCAAATTCCCAACGACTACACTGTACGTACTCTAGATGAAAACAGTGTGACATTGAGAGTTTGATCATTAAACAACCTGTGGGGGCATTACACGTGTAGTTTGGCAAACACATTAAAAAGTGATCAATAATTTAGTTTCATTCTGAACCAAACAAACAACTTTAGTAGAGGGTGGATTTTTATCGGAACAGTTTTAGGAGCTCTTTGAATTTCACCTTAACACTCCGTATGGTGAGGAAAGTTTCCTGTGAAATTGCATTTAAAATGTCACTAATAGACCTACATTAAAGTACACTATATCCTCTCACTATAAATGGAACTCGCTGTTTGAGGAACCTAAATTACTTTCTGTTCGGAGCCAATAGGGCATTAACTCTGTGTAAAAGTGTATTGAATGCCCTTCTACATGTAGCTCCAAACAGACAATTATCATACTACGTTCCATCAAGAAAAGTGAAAAATGCAGTTAAAGATAAACTTTAGTACTGGTAATGCGATTGCATTGTGAAAGAAAAGGTGTGAAAGGATCAGAAACAGTTGATTATGGAGCATGTAAGTATTGGTGTGCACTGCAAGGTTCTGGAGTCATCAAAATCATAATAAATTTGACCGAGTCTTGGTAAAGTAACAAACACTCACATAGAAAGCTATATATGGGACAACATACATTGTACATGGTGTCGGGGATGGTACTACCTTGGTTTCCTTGTCTTTCTATGCTCATTACTCAGCCAGTATACATTTTCTTCCAAAATTGTTTGGCACATGTCATTTATTTGTAATCTTGAACATTCAGTGTAAGTTTCGTTTGATTCTGTGAGAATTAATTTCTTTTTTTTTACCAGTACTGGAGTTTATCTTTAAAGAGAAGATAGAGTTCTGGGGAGAGGTGAACAATAATTTATGAGCATTTTAATTGTTATTATGCAAGGGTGGAAGAACATTAGAGCAAAAATATTCCCTGAAAAGCAAGGCTCTTCAAATGCCTTCATCATATTATAAATATGACAAGTAACAAAAAGTGAGGCCTGAATTTTTTTATGCCACATGCTTGTGTAGTCCCATATACTTCTTTTTGTGTACAGTACAGTGCTTGTTACTTTACCAAGACTGTGCCAAATTTGTTATCATTTTGATGACTCCAGATCCTTGCAGTACACACCAATACCAGGGAATAATTTTCCTGGTATCGCATCGCAATTTGCTATGCATTTTTGCATGACTGCTATACAAAATATTGTTTGTGTAGCAGTTTTCTTCCATAGAAATGTACAGAATTTCATTTGAAATATTTATCCATCAGCTGAAATTGCTAATCAAAATATTTGAGGAAAATTATTCCCTGCCAATACTGATAAATATGCTACATATGATGATTAAATTAATCTGATCGATTTCACACCGTTTTTTTGACAATGCAATTGCATGACCAGAGCTCAACTTTATCTTTAAGTGCAGATTTGTGGTATCAATTTCGTAATGCCTACAGCCATTCAAGTTTCCAAATATCTGTCTACATAATTTGCGTGCAAGATATGCATGAATTTATTAATCGCCAGGCATACTTGAGAGAGACCCCGAGAGCTATAAATGAGTTTTGCTTGAGTGAGCAAGGATTGAAATTGCCTTGATTCGTCACCGGGATGGCAATCATAAGGAGACTAACTGTGCATTCAGACTAACCATGCTTTCAGACAATCAGCATTCATTGTACTGTATATGACTTTTGTAATACCGTAAGAAATCAAAATGTAAATTGTCTGAACGCAGTTTAAAGGTAGGCGTTACTACTGCAGCTAGAACTTTTAGAAGGGATTAGACCACACAGCGAGCCATCGAGGTCACTGTGACGGGTGGCTATCTCATTAACTCAGCTCTCATTTAACATAAGAAAAAGAGGATCATGGGGGACCAACAGGCACCGATTTGGGAAGTTTTCTATATAGAGGGAGCAAGTAGCTACAAGTAGGACAGTGTGCCTTTAAAGAAGCGTAATACAGCAAAACGCCTGTTTGAACATCGTTTTGAAAGAATGGTTTCAAAGAATATAACAATTATGAAATAATATTCTAAGCAATTAATCAAATAGACAAATAATAAACAGTTTAAATAGTGTTATTGGTTTCAATGAAACTCATTAAGAACCAATTTTCATTTATGCAGGCCTATTTATCAAGGCTGTTCCAAAGAGGCTGTCAAACTACAATGTTGTTTTCTTTCCTATTTCAGAAAATATTTATCATGGTCCTGTGAGTGGGATCCCTTTGATGGTTTTGAGGAGATTGGTAGTGTAATGTGATCAGCATCAAGTGTCAGTTTTGCAAGAATTCATGAATAAAGCTGCTGCCTTTTTCACAAACTTTGCCATCCACCTACATATCGAGAACTGGCATGCATGATCAATTAGAATTTTAGGGGGTAGATATTACATGCATGAACTCATCCAGAGATTGCCAACTGCCACGATGAGTCGCTTGAGCCACTTTCTCATCAACCAATCATTAGGTTAATTCCTTTTTTACATGTTAACCTACCCACGGACTAAGGAGGTCAAGCCTTTGACATTAAATGACTCAAACCTACATCCATGCCCTAGAATATTAAAGGAATCAGCGATGAGTTAAGCACATACATGCGTGGTGGTAAAAGAAATGCAAGGCTTTCGGAGCCCGCCCAAGATAACTCAAATCATCAAATTTAATTCAATGTGTGCCTCTATCCTTGCAGAAAACTGCGAGGCTGATGATGCTCTCGGCTAGGCCACAACGCTCTACTGAAGCTGACTCTATGACAGTTCATCTGCCCCCTCATCTAGAACGTCATCAAAAGTCTTGTAATTACTGCCACTCTTTCAGCACCGCAGAGCAGGTAGATTGGGTTAGTCAGCCATATAAACAGCCCCATGCATTTGGAACGGCTCACTTCCACAAGTACATGAACTTGGAGCTTTCCATCGTTTCAT
Organism: Strongylocentrotus droebachiensis; assembly: GCA_035222895.1. Classification (NCBI taxonomy): domain Eukaryota; kingdom Metazoa; phylum Echinodermata; class Echinoidea; order Camarodonta; family Strongylocentrotidae; genus Strongylocentrotus; species Strongylocentrotus droebachiensis. Next base: position 71,117 of record JAVYIG010001469.1, on the reverse strand, counting down.
AACACGGTTCAAACATGATTGAGGCATAAAATGTGCTTTGATGTGCTTTGAATCAGTAATGTGTTCCTTACAATGTACTTCAATAAGAGTGTTTGATTGTTAATTAGATTCACGTTATGACTCATGAGTATATTGATATAAGGTTATCAAAGGAATCAAGTTTTTAACAAGCCCGAACAAATTATCTCTTTCCTGTCTGGTCATAAAATCACTTGGGAAAATGCTAATTAAGACAGGAAAACAGCTTCAACTGATCCAACATTTATGCACTCAACATATTGTTTAAGAGTCTGAAGTATGTCCACTTTACTATTTCTAGTTTTGATTATTTCCGTTAGCACCCTTGTAGTACTAGGTACTGCGGTATTTATGCATTTGTAAAATGCATTTGTAATACACAATATGACTATTAACATTGATCATATTATCAAACAAACAGGCCTCTTGAAGTTAACAATGTTTAAAGGTAAAGACCAGTTATGGTCATGCGATTGCATTGTGAAAGAACCGTTGTGGAATCGATCAGAAAAGGTTGATCATCTAGCATCTAGCATCTGCAAGGTTCTGGAATCATCAAAATGATAAGAAATTTGGCCCATTCTTCGTAAAGTTACAAGCACTATACACAGAAAGATGTATATGGGACTACCCTATATCTCTCACACGACCATGAGAGAAACAAATTTACCAAATATATGAATTAGTAGGCGGTTTCCCGGCAATTTTTTTATCATCATGTATTAGTCAAAACATATTCTTTCACATGATTGGTAATGAGAGCTTCCATTTCATTTTTTGAAATTGGGGCGTTTCCAATACTGGTCTTTACCTTTAATTTTTATACTTTCGTTCTTAAATCATTCTTCACTCATGCTGCACTTAAATATATTCTTCAAAAGTACAAGTAGGGCCAAGTGATAATGCATGATTGAGAATGTCTACATGTCTGTAAATTTCTTTTCCTTCAAATATACGCAACAAGAAAAATGTACACAAGTATCAGGTGCCTAATTGTATTAGAAAATGAATTGTCCGTAAGATGGATTGATGATGAAAAGTGTTCCCTGTGGATGTACTAATGCAATTACAGGGGAAGCAAGATCTGCTAATTGGTCCCTTGGCAAAGGCTTGCCATCTGCAAGTCTAATGTAGCCCCCCCCCCCCCCCCCCCCCTCCCCAATCTCAACTCTCTCTTTATCTTTCATGTTCTGCAGAAATAATGTTCGTTTCGTTCAAATAGTATCTGCTCAGAACCTGAAGGCTGTTTACTTGTTAACTCTAACGCAAATTAATTAATTCCCTTCTGACTACAGACATACAATATATCCTTTCTTTCCCCCTAGGCATCTCTTTCTCTTCCTTCATTTCTTGCCCTTTTTTCTAAATATTCCATTAAAATGTCATTACTAATATACTTATACATGTCTCTCATCTATTCCAAGTCTTTCCTTGATAAATACCCTTCCGTCGATCACTTCTTTTTTCATTCTTTAAAGAAAATACAGTATTCTTGTGCCTAATGCACTCAACTTGAATAAAGCAACTTTCTAAAATACTGAATGCATGCATGCACTCATTGTCAAACTGTACTTGCAAGTATGCATCCCAGATCCAGTATTACTGGTTGCCTACTTTCCACAGTAGGTTTGTGCACATGTGTGCTTATGCCAGTGACAGCCCATGAATGACCCCAACTTTCATGCCCTTATATGGAAAGGCAGTTGTTCTGACTGCTAAACTAACGAGGCATGCTACACAACTACATGTACATGGTGTGTGAAGTGGGGTATCTTCTCAAAGAATTCTATTTGGGGTCACATCTACAGTTTTGCAACTTACAGGCACACTAATGTGTAATTGATTTTCTTTTTAAAGAAAAACAAAGAGAAAACTTAATTTTCCTCAACTCACTACATTTTATTTTATTTTGTTCTCAGATTAACTGATGGGTAGAGCATTGTCACATTTCTTGGAGATTTTCCATGATATAAATGCAGAAAAAATGGTTGCAACAAGTAGAAATTCATCCTGTGATATTATAAATTTCATATGACCTCTAAATCATGACATAACACCTGACCAACTTAATAGGCTTAAATAATTGACCTCTGTGATGACTCTTTGCTTAGAGTGTACTTCGGTATTGCTGCCATGCACACATCGGAGCCTCAATCGTTATTTTTTTTTTGCTTCAACATAGTTCTTCCTCTATAAATAGGCCCATAATCCATTCTTACTTTTTCAATCTCAAACAGAACAGGTCAACCCCAAAGCAGAGTGAAATATAATCCGTGAGATGAAATGAATACTACAAATCATTTTCACGTGGGATAAAAGAGCTTGCTTGTACGAGGGTATTATGAGCATGAAGTAGAAAGCAAACAACGAGCCAGGCAGGCAGACAGTCCTGCCCCCGCAGCAGCACCCCAATCAATACCATCGTAAGACATCCAGCCGTTCCGATGTCTTCCGGTCTCCAAACATTGATTTTACTGCAATAACTCGAAGAAATCAAAACATCTTCTCGTGATTTCTTCAAGACTCTACCACCATTTTGTCCATCTATCTCATCAACGGAGCAACGAGGGCATATAATTGAATTTGCCTCAAGACTGTGAATGCTACGCTTTGTTTGTGTTGGATAGGTATCGCGATAGGGGGAGGGGGAAGAACAATCACTCAATGCGTACAGTAAAACCCCCATTTCATTAAGATGCCGGGATCAATAGTCCCACATATAGAACAAACAGACAGTCCATCGCCATCTTGGGATCCCCTCAAAAAAACAATCCTCAAGTTCTCTTTCAGCCACAGCGAGCCACGCAATCAAGTCACTCGTTGAAAGCCGCCACCTGAATTCCCATCTTGCTGTCTATTGATTTCCGCAGTCCCACATGTGGGATTTCAAGTGGGATAAATGCACTTTTCAAAGAGGTTAGCGACACTGACGTTACAGTAACAGAAAAAGAAAATAGAAAAAGAAAAAAGAAAATATGAACATGAGTTGAACAGTGCATTCAATAATGACATGGATGAGGTCATGTTAAAGCCAAGTTCAAGCGCAAGATCTGTCTTGTCGCTTTCTAGAAATCAACAAAGAAATTCCAGAAATTTGACTACCATGACTGGAAATATGGAGCATGGCATACCAGCACACTTTTCTTTGTGTGCACAGACCACACAATCAGGTCTGTAAAGTTCATTCAAAGTAATTGCTAAAGTGTATTTGAATGATCCCATATTATCAAACAACCAGATAACACATGATGTCAGTGAGAGGAAAGGTAAACAAAGCAGTTTGGCAAACATGTAAAAATCCTTTGTGTGTCATGCAAAGCAACAAACTATCATCAATATGTGTCTTACAGACCAGACTGCTAATAAAGGTGTATGGTATGTAATTTTTTCCTTCCTAATCCTCTTGACAAATAAATTCATGAAACACCACATAGTTCTTTTTGTCAGATTTAATTTGAAGTCTACAACATTCAGAGCAATTCCATAATATGTTTAGCAGGCAAACTCATAATTCGATCCAATGTCTACAAATTTAGAATTTAAATGTGGTGCCACATCACAAATAAATGTGTCCTGTATTTCAGTATTAATATAAATCAGAACAGTTTTGCATGAGCCTGCACACAAGTTATTTCCTTGTAAACATGCAAGCCTACACATGCATACTATCCAAAACAAGTTTACATAACAAATTGGATGTAGGCTACTGTAGGCCTACAAGAATTATGATGATGATCTCCAGTGTATTTAGTTTTCAATTCAGCCAAATAAATTACTTGTTTGCTTATATATAATTGTGTTTTGTTTTATTTCTTCAGTGGAAAACAGGATTTGTTTGTGGAAAAAGTGGTGACAATATTGCCAGACCACTCACCCCATATAAGCTTTGTCATGCAGCACAACTTGAGCTCTTCTGCCAATTACTGCTATGTACAGTAACTATGACATCATGAACATTATCTGCTTCATACTATCACTTTCAATCTGTACGTTTTTATATTAATGTTGTTAAACATTTCCTTATAATATATGTCCAATTTCCTGAAAACCACAAGCTTACCACTAGAGATTAGGAGTATTCCAGATAACATTCATGAAGTTTAAGTATAATGCCATGTAGCGAGTAGAGCAAAACATGATTTCATGTTTAGTAGCTGATTCTTTAATGCATACAGACGGCTTTCTTTCTGTTCCCCGTGCACTGATACAGTAATTAAAGGGCAATCAGCTGATAATGGATTCCATTACAGAGGTTTTGGACACTCGTTCTTAAGAAGGAGACCAAGAGAGGAATCTGCATAATGTGAGTCATTAGAGCTATTAGGTGACTAATTGAGTAATGGGGGTGGGCTCTCTAAGAGAGCACAGAGCCAAATGTCAAAGGTCATGTCTTGAGGAGACAGCACAAGAGTGCAGTGCAGACAGCCACAGGCTGACTGTCAGTCATGTACTAGAAAAGACATCAAAGCAACAGAGGAAAAAGTGTGAATTCTTAAGAACACAGGGTTCCTGTTGGAGTAGGTTCTGGTGGTAACCTGAATTATTTAATCTTGATTATAATAGTGAATATTACACAGTACAAATGATAACAAATCTCACCTACATGTATACATGAACATAAATATACATGTACAGTGTACGTGATTGCATTCAAGAAAAACATAAGTGCAAAGCCAAAGAGAGAGATTGTTGGAAAAGGAAAAAGCAAAAGGTGGGAAGATCGAAAGGGGGGACGGGGTAAGTGGGGGGGGGGGGGGGTAAGTGTGGAGAGGGGGTGAGTGGGAGAGAGAGGGAGAGACAAGGTCATACAATCAGAGACATCCCGAAGCAGGATGTTCCCTGCTGTCAAATGATTCTGGGACATTATTTCAACTATCCAACCTGAACCCAAAAAAGTATGATTCAGGAATCAGGCCCGAAAGAAACCTTCAGGGTAATATACTTAGGCATCCTAGGGGCGACACTCTAGACACAGACAACACATAATAAACCAAATTATCTCCCTACAATTACATGTACCGTGTAAATTTCCTATTTTAACTCCATGCCCAACCACTAAATCTCAACTGTTTTCAAAAACTTCTAGAAATAAGCCTACTGGGTCACAAAACCATTGACAAGATTGTTTTCTCGTAGGCCCTAAAACGAAACAAAATGTGATGTTATAAAATTGGATTTCAGTTTTGTTTATACTACATGTACATTGTAGGCCTACATTTCAAGTGGTTTATTTACTGCAATGAGATTTTCATTACTATTCCTGGAAGGATATCCCAAGTAGGTTGCCTAAAAACTTTGCATTAAAATATAAAATATATTGAAAGGAATTTTTTTAAACCTAATAAATAAATAAATGCTGTAAAATGGTTAAACCAAACTGGGCAAGCACATCAATGTTTGGATTTGATGACCCACAAGAGCTCAAATAATGAAAGCAAGCATACAAAATGCTTGTGTGTATGTGCCACAAAATGCTTACATTAGACCTGCACATATGTCAATCCCCACTCTTATTCTTATTGTGATGTCATAATTATAAGATCCATTAGGCCTATACATCTTTGTTATAGGGACAACACTTAAAATGAGGCCTAATCCTCCAAGTTGGGCCATGCAGGATGCCTTATCACCAAACTATGGCAGAACATGTTTGCTCTACTGACAAGATAAAAATGGAAGACTTGGGAACTAGGCAAATATTGAGGTTGGGAGCGGAAATGGTTTCCTTCGATGAGGATACGCTATAAGAATGACACACGGTGTCTTGTAAACAAAGGTAAGTTCAACCGATAGGAATTGTAGAGGGGTCTCGTACAGTGCAGGCATAGAAATTCTTCACCGATTCACAGTATTGGTATTTTCATTAATCAAGCATGTAAGAATTGTTAAACGAAATGAATGAAAAACACTAAATTGAATCTACAAGAAGGCCTATGTAATGCTTATTAATAAATAAAAAAAATGTTGATTTGAATTCCTGGTCTTGCCCACTATTAAGAGTAATGTTACAGAAGCGTAATTATCAAGTCCATGATTTTTGAACTTCCATAAACAATCTAAAACTAAAAGTTTTGAATCGTTCATCATGCATTTCCTTCACCTGAAGACTCGAGTTCTGAGAGCATGGTACATTTAGGTCCATGCTGAGAGACTAGGAAGTATTTCTTGATGGGACTATGGGTTCGCTGTGTGCAAGACTTGTGCACCCATTAATGGTATTTCCACTAAATAATCTAGTGGTGTCAGCGAATTATGACCCTCTGCACATGGAAACTGACACCTAACGGGGCACTATCGCTACGATTTCCTCATCATTAATGACAAATTACTTAGGGAGACAAAAACATACCGGTACTGATATAAAATGTTAAATTTGTTTGGCAAACCCAAGTGATGTCATTAGGGCCGCGTTCATGCTTGATTTTGACGGCCAGAATCAGGCATCTGTTACGTGTTTAGTTTAAAACACGCTTGCGTTCATGCTCACTTTTGTAGAATCACCGAAAAACGGCGATCACGAACGCCGATCGTAAACTCACAAAAAGATGCGTTTACAATTGTAAACGCGTTTAAATGGGGTCAACGCACTGACCTCTAGTGGGTCTACGTAGCATGCACAGTGAAGGTCACACAAGACCACACAAGTAGAATTGCCTGGATGAGCCAGAGAAGTAAGCATGAACAGCTACACCGTGGAACTGCGATCACGATGAGCGTTTACGATGAGCGTTTCAGATCGCTCATTCTACCTTCAAAATCAAGCATGAACGCGCCCTTAGTCTCGAGCATTTTTTATAGCAAGAGTCCTTGACGTTGACGTTGCGCGTGTGTGTGTGTGTAGTTTGATTATATCTCAATGCTAGCTTTAAAGCCCATTTGTACTAGTTTGGCCAGAGCGGATTAGACCACCCAGCATGGTCACTGACAACTCAGCTCTCAATTAACAAAGAAAAAGAGGATCATGGGGGACCAACAGGCACCGCTTAGGCATTGTTTTCTATAAAGAGGGAGCAAGTACCTACTGTACAATGAGTGCAGTGGGGCTTTAACCCGGGATTTTATTACGAAAAACTTTGAAAGTGAGAGGAAACCCAGCAATCATTATTTTCTGATCGCCAGACGGCACGTAGGCTATACTAATAACAGTCCCACAGGCTCCCCAAGCAAATTATGACAGAATGCTTGAAAGGTCGTCAAAGGTCGCAGTATTGTCAAAATCTCCGCATGCTGACCCAACCAGGTAGTATTGACAATGGGTTGCCATGGTTACTTGCTTCTCCAAGGCTTGTCTTCCCAACGGAGACATACATAAGTTTGTAAGGGCTCACCGAAAGGCCCGAGAAGAAAACCAGTTCAAATGTGGTTGGATTGTGTACTGTATGTTGATGGTTGCGCTTTGCGTCTGTACCAATCTAATGAATTCCAGGTTTCATGTGCTGTTTTCTTTTTTCAATTTTTGTTTTGTAATCATTTCATTTCCAATTTGTTTTTTTATTTCACTTTTCACTGGAACTGCTATGGTTGGCGCAATGAACATTAATAAGTTGAGAACACGAGGCTTTAATATTGTACAAATTTAATAGGGTTCTTTTATATTCTTAATAAATAATAAATCTTAAAAATTGATAAGTAGCAATATAAAGACTGAACAGAAGTCTATTGCATGGGGAAAATAACAAATGTTTCACCTAAAAATCCATGCCTTCTGCCGTTTTTTGACAGCAAAACGAGTCTATCCATGTACAATGTAGTATATGTACATGTACATGAAGGCGTAAAGAGTAAATTCCTGAGATTTGACTCCCACTTCCATGCCCCGATGACAAATTAAAGAAAGATGAATCGAGGCCTAACAGGCTTTAGCGGATTGCAAACCCCTAACCACGCACAATAATGACAGATTGCCTTCTCCATGTAATGATGAGTCAAGAATCAATAATTTAGAATCCAAGCTCCAAAATCAAATTAATTTCATACTCTAGCTGCACCATGAATATTGATGCCTAGTTTATATTGAATGCAGCGCCAAGCATGTAAATTGATTTTCGTCCCTCGTTATGACACTAAACATGATCTATTCGAGGTAATTCACTATTTTATGTATTAACACACAGAACGTAATGTCATTTTCTCAATGTTTCCTACATTTGTCCATGTTTACATTTCTTCCACATGGAGTTTCTTGCAAGTTAATATAATGAGTACTGTCTATGTTTTTAATAGCAATTAATACCTTGTTAAATGTAAACTCTCCTTTCAAAGTAATGTGTCATCATCCTGAACAAAACTAGGTATTTCCTTCAACTGTATACATGTAGATCTATAAATTATGAGAGTTGCCTCTGACAATACATAATCATGCACTGACTATTGATGTTTCATCAATCTATGGTATTACATAACACAAAAGACTGTTGCCAGTTCTGAGACACAAATGTCAAATGGTGGACACAGATAAGAAGGGAAGAGATAGGAGTCACTTCCTCATCAACCAGGTCTTATTTCCTGGTGTTGGTTGTCCCTTGTTACAGGAAGCCATGTCTTGCGCATTCATGGAATCTGGTAACCAACATTTCCTTGAATACTAGTTTCCACTGATATATAAATCTCTGTAATACTCCACCTGCATGTACATGTACATGTACATGCACAACAATGCAAGTTATGTATCAGTGTAAGCTATATACTCCACTAAATTCATCATGATTATGTTATAAAATCTAACCGGACCAATTGTAGTCTGTGCATTCTACAAATTATGTTAGCTCAAGATTCTGTGTTCAAATTATTATCCCTAAAGTAAGCCCACTGAGGAAATGCAAAGCTTTCATTAAACTCGAATAAACCACACCCCTTTCAACAATTTGTCCAAACGGACTCCTACAGTGTGGTCATTATGAATGACCAATGAATGATCAACAATCTGGTCTCAGCTTCACCATTCCAGGGTGGAAGAAAATAGACCTTTTCTGAACAACTGACCATTGTGACCAGAAACCCCTTTCAAATGCAAATGTGATGAATAGCCCTGCCCAGGCTATTGAGGTATTTCAGCAGTCCTATTCACAGTCTAAACCCTCCTCAGAGCAGGCCCTGGCTGTAATCACCCCTTCACAGCTTCCTATTCAAGACTCTTCTTTTCATGATTGGGGCTGGCTATGGAGAGACTGTGCATTGAAGGTTTAACCAAGCAGTGTAGATCTATGAGAAACCACACTCAATCATACTAAAGCACTAAACTGGCCCTGGTTAAGATGCTTCATTGAGCAATAATTAAAAGACACTCCCGTTTCTAAAGAATTCCTTTCAAATATAAAATTCAAAGGAACACTCCTTGATTTGTATTTTCTTTTCATACTTGTCCTTTTAGCTCAGATTGGGTTTTTGTAGGGATGGCTTCTTCTTTTCACTTTGGATATTGGCAGACTAGCTGGATTAGGGGAGAAAGGGGGGATGACCACACCCTACGATCCCCTTACACTCCAAAACTTGTGAATAAATAGTCTTTGCTGTTTCCCTAGACAACCATTATGTTTGCACCCCTACATTCAGCTGGAACCAAAAAAAAAATTCAGACAACTAATATGAAATACATTTTCATGGACCAATCATCTACATTTACAGGTCGGTTCTCATGGAAAAATAATGCTACCAAAATACAAGCAGGCAACTTGTGGACGATACTTTCATTTAAAGACCACTTTCACTTCTCAGTAATCAGAAATAAAAAAGCAAAATTTGATAGAATTTATTAAAACCATGTTCAGACACAAAGTAAAATTTGAAAGAAGTAAGACAAGATTTCTTGAAAAAAAAAGGAAACAAATTTGGAAATAAGAAACATCAAAACATGATGCATGTTCTGTATGCAAGTATGGAGCAAATAAATGTACTACAGCATGCCTATATATTTAATGAACCTTTGTGTATTTTGATTCATAAACAGACGAACAGAGTAAACACAGTGTCAAGCTTGACACTCATTTGAAGATCATTATTTGTTCAAGCTCTTGAGTATTCACTTGATGGTGCTTATCAATTATTTAATATCTCATATCAATCAGAAGTTTTGTCAACAAAATGACACACTTTTCCAACAATTGCTGGTACCAGCATTTGACTATCTGTATCAGTAAATAGCTTGATTCAATTTATGAATGAATAAGAAACCAACCTGTGAGTGTCACCGAACAAACTACATTTAAGTGTGATATTTACATGAACAAAGTGTGCATCCTAATACTATTGGTGTTCCTATCATAATGTTTACTTTACTGACATGTCATTATAAATATGTCAAATTGAGGATCAGCTGTAGTGTTCTACTTCAAAATGCAGAATCTGATCTGAATCTGGATTATGACAACTCAACACTCCTAGTATGTAAAACGATTGTAGTTGAATGTGCTGGAATGCAGTAATAATGGGGAGGAAAATACCATCAATCATGATGATAATGTTGCAGTTGAAGCAAATTTTAATATTTTAATTTAATTATTTTAATTTAAATATTTCATCGAAGACTCCAGTCCAGGCTCAATTTGTAGATATTGGAAATGACTAAGAAGTTCAAGTTTTCAGAGTTTTACTTTCAGAAATGTTACATTGCAACTTTATTGAATTATTATTTAAACTAGACCTAGATCTAGACAACCAATTTTGCTGCAGACAAACTTTGGCAAGTCACTCAAATTCATTGATGACTTATGTTTCAATTAGTTTTCCTTTCCTTTTCCTGTGAATTTAAAGTTAACTAGACCTAGGCCTATGTAGATCTACATGTAGTCTAGAAGTCTACTTCTCAAATTTGCAACAGATCTACGTCTCGTTTAACTTCATAAAATGAAGATAATCCAACTTCATAATCCTCCTTAAATTTAGAGTAAGAATTCTAAGCTAACAAAGCAGAGTACAGTGTTGTCTGAAACCAACGTAGGCCTATGCATTTTTATAGAACACATAAATACCATTGCAATGACTCAATAGCTTCACAAGTTACAACGCAACATTTGAATACAAATGCACCACACAACCATAGCATGGTGGGCTATGTCAGAAAGTTACAAGCACAACACCACATTCCAGCACATGTCCCGAACACACAAGCCGAAGTTTATGGCTTCAATACACACACACATACACACACAACGTATACCAGCGCAGCCACGCTCACCCAGGCCGCCGCATAGGCCATGCACGCAAGTAAAGTTTGCAAACTTACCATCATCTAGAAGTCTCTCGATGTGGACAAACATACTCGAAACCATTGTATAAGATGTCTTATCCTTCATTAATTGGGCCAGATACTCTGGCGAACACTGAACTAGTGGTCTTTCTGCCATTTCGTTCATTTTGTTAGGCGATGGCGCAGCCTGAGGCGGCGGTGTAAACTGCATTTGCAACATTTGATTATACATTCACGATAAGTTTGACGGTAAGTCCACGAGAGTTGTCCGCTGTCAGTCCGGCCTGGATATGTACTGTGCTAATAATGATTCGATCTACGGTATACGTACACGAACATGCAGCTAGCGCAGTCTCGTCGATCGCGTTCCAGCGAAATTCCCCACAACAAGCAAGTGCGCCCTCTTGCATGCAAACTACGTAAAATGGTACTTATCCGTCAGACTTTGTGTAAAGAAATAAATCTTGAAATATTCTCGTTCAAACACCCTTTGTCACCCGAGTTTCGTTTAACGAGGTAATTTACTTTTATATACTTCCGAAGTCACTGCCAAATTCCCTCATTATGACTTATGGATGGAATACAAATTTCCTAATAATAGTTATTATTTCCGTGGGGTCTATTCTGCTGTAGCCCAAAGTAGAATCTTCTGTAAACAACAAAAATATTTCAAAAAAATAATAATAATGATATGTGGGTTTTTTAAGGGGGAAAATATGCATATATATATCACCAATTCAGTAATTCATTCTCAGCGAAACGAATGATAATCATAATACCATTTAAAATGATAATAATAATACTAATAATGATAGATCTAGTCATATTTGTATAGCGCTTAAAGGGATAATTAAGGTTTGTTGCAGAGAGGGCTACACAAATTATTTTTTGGTGTGAGTTTATGAAAAAATACGTGTCAAATTTGAAAGAACATACAAATTAAATGACAAAATCATCGTTGTTTGATCAAAATCGGTTCAGAGACGGCTGAAATATCAATTTTGTGAGGCCTAACAAATGATTCGATAATTTTGAACCAGCCGTTGAAAAAATGTGGTAGCGCCTTATACGTTTTCAGTTCCAGCCACTGCCAATGTTGGCTTGTTGCAGGCGCGGGTCCAGGGGGAGGGGCGAGCGGACCTTGCCCCCCCCCCCCCCCCCCCCGAGACAAAAAAGAGAGAGGAAGGAAGGAAAAGAATGGAAAGGGAAAGAGAAAGAGGAGAGAAAGGGAAAGAAAGAAGAGGAAGAAGAAAAGAAGGAGATGGGGGGGCCGAAAGGGCCTTGCCTCCCAGGCTGTTACATCCCCCCCCCCATCAAAAAAAAGAGAGAGAGAAGGAAGGAAAAGGAAAGTAAAAAGGAAAGGAGGAGATAAAGGGAAGGAAATGAGAGGAAGAAGGAAAGAAAAGAAGGGGGATATCAGTTGCAATTTTCCCGCCATTAAGTTGTGGATCGAAGGGGGGGGCCTTGCCTCTCTTCCCTCTCTTCCCTCCCCCCCCCCCCCCCCCTGCAGCGAGGTCGATAAAACAAATCAAAAGTCTGAACAAAGGCTTCTACAGGAATTCGTATCTTTAATTGGAGTAATCGTGTCGTTCCAATTCATTCCGTGAAAACTGTGGATAAATCACAGATAAAGAATAATAAATATAAGTACATCATAGCATCATCAAAATAGCAATAACACAGTCTCTATTCTAGTCCATCTGCATTAAATGGCTTTACATAAATACAAATCACACTACAAGTGTCTCAACTAGACTTCACTATATCTTGAATAAACGATGAACTAAACAATTATAAATTCTGAATCTCTACTTAGTGCTTCAGCACTCTCATAAAAAACTTCAAAGTATTTAACAATATCTTCACTAGCTATCACTGTTCTTCATATCAAATCAAATGTACATATTAAACCAGCATGGACTTGCATGTCTTACACTACATACTAACATCAACATATCTCATTATGAAGTACAAAATACACACACTAATTTACACTTTATGTTTCAGCATTCATAGAAATAGATTCAATATACAACAAAACTAACCTCTTTGCCTGACATAATGACAAAACTATGACTGAAATCCCCATGATGCGCTGGCAAAAAGGGGATCCTTAGACCTCGACACAACCATGTTCTTGTAGCCTTCTGAGTGTTTGATATCAAGTGGTTATCAAAAGGTGGCGCTATACTAGGCACCTTGCCTGAGGAAGTGCTATTACAAATATATGTGTATTCATGTCATGCATCAGTAGTAAAGAAACAAATGACTTGGGTGATAACTTAATTAAGTGCAACTGTCACAACATGGCTCCTTTAAATTAAGAATTAATTTACTCTAAGAACGCCATTACAAATAAACAAAATGGCCGACAGCCTCGGCTAAATCTAAAGCATCAGAATACAATTGTAAAGCTTAAAACTTGCATAGCATAATATCTGTCACTTAAATTCAATATCACACAAGTACGAACAAAATATTCATGTTATATATAATACACTGTCCAAAAATGGAATTAAGTACATATTCAAAAAGAAGCATTTCAATGGTGAATCTTAGTTTATACTTCATATTCTTCAAACAGTCATCCGTATCTCTCGGATTATAACAACAAACAAATACATTATTTGGAAATCAGTATTCTTGACTTGAGTCTGTACTTTGCACATTCACTGAATCAATTTCTTGGTGAATTAGAGTTCAAATTAAAGGCAAATGTCTGCAGTTTGATCATTTAAGTTATAGTTCGTAAATAAAAGTATCAGTCTTCAGTCCTGTGGCTCCTTGGCCGGGAATTCTTCCTGGTCTACGTTCGTAACAAGAAGAACTAGCTTGTGGATAGGGCGATCGAGGTAACTCGGTAATCTGTCTCTCCCTCACTCCACCCATGTGGCTCGAAGTAGGTACATTGCATTTGAAGGCAATGAAGTCACACTCCTCTCTCAGAAGAAAGTCCTTCACTCTTAGGATGCCATCATTGTCTATGAAGGGGTCAGGATGATGCAGACGACTTTCTTTCTGGCGTTTGTCACCCTCTACTGCTTGCATTACATCGAAGGTCTTCCTTTGAGTCAACTTTATGATCTCCCTTTCAGCTTGCAGGTGCAGTTCAGCAGATAGAGGCTCCATCACAACATTCTTGACATTACCTTTCTCTTCTCTCTTGTCCCATCTTGCATAGCAAAGTCTCGGTAAGTATGATCTCGGTAAGTATGATCTCAGACGTAGACAGTTTGCCACAGCTTTATTCGCTCGACACCAACTAGAGAGATGATCAAATCGTTCCAACTCGAGCTTGTCTACTTTCTGCACATGGGTCCGACTTTTCACTTCAAGATCTTTAGAAAGATCTACAGCTTCTGGCTTTCCCTCATCTGGAGTGAAGTCGGCCTCTAGAAGTCGATCAACATGAAGAGGTGCTTTCTCTTCCTTCATGGTCGCTGAATGAGTGAAGTTCACTTCTGATCGATGTCCATTTACATGTAGCTGTACCTCATCAGGCACAAATCGAACTGTTGTGCGATGACTCACACCCATAGGATCGTTGTGACTATCGGCATACTCTGCATTTACTGTGCCAACAATGCTCCATCCTAGATCCGTCTTGATTGCATATGGACCTCTATCATCAGGAGAGTGGATGACAGCACGTGGAGCAAGAGCCTTGGCACAGTCGTAGCCGATCAGGAGCCCAATTTCAACATCTTGAAGAGGAGCTATCATGTCAGCAATCCTAGTCAGATGTCGGAAGGATCTTGCCATGTCAGGAGTAGGTATGTGATGTCGATCCGCTGGCATGATGTCTCTCGTGAAGGTAGGAGGGAGGCTGATGATCTTCGTGGAGTCGTTGAATGCTTTCACCTGAAGACCAATCACCTTTTCACTTGCAATTCTCTCATTCGCCTTGGTCATGGTAGAGAGTAGCAGGTTTACCTCCGTTCCTTTAATTCCCATCGCCTCCTTAGTTTTCGTGAGAATAAAGGATGTGTCAGATTGTGTGTCCAACAAGGCATACACTAATTTATCCTTGTCGCAGGACTCGTGAGACAGCCACACAGGAACGATCATTGTTGACTTTGTAGTATGACTGGAATCAGAATTTGATGCATAGGATGTTGACTCCAAGGTTTCAATGTTATCTCTATCTCTGTTGGTAGCATCCTGTCGTCTTTCTTTCCACTCATCATCATGTAGAACAGTAGGATGCTTCCCTCTGCATGAAGAGCATGTATTTCGCTTGTTACATCTCCTCGATATATGTCCCTTCTCAAGGCAGCCGAAACAGAGTCCATTTTCCATAACGATCTTTCTCTTCTTCTGCATCGTCTCTGAGTTGAAGGAAGAACATTCAGTGAGGTGATGTCGACCTTTGCAGAAGATGCATGAAACAGTTTCTTTCTCAGCAGAGCCATCTCTCTGATTCTGATGATGAGTTTCTGTCTGCATAAAGCTGGAAGTAGCTGCTTTCTTCCTTTCATTCGAGGTCTGCAGAGATTGAAGAGATGTTACAGGGTCACAAGCTACTATAGCTTCTTCTTCAATGAAGTCGGTGAAAACAGAAAAGGGTGGGAATGTCCCCCACTCTCGCCTCCAGTGCACGACCTTTCTGCTCCATTTCACGACCAACCAATCTGGGAGTTTCATCAGTAGCTTCCGGTTTACTCGTTCATCATCAAGATGGCTTAAGTGATGAACATACTTTGAAGCTGTGTCACACTGCTTCAAAAAGTCTCCAAGTCTCCTTAGACCAGATGCATCTCTCGAACCCACTCTTGGCCAGGAGTCTAGCTTATCTCGATAGGCATTGGATACCACAAATGGATCTCCGTATCTCTGCTCCAATACCTTCTTTGCCTCGTTGTATCCTGCAGCATCTCCGATCATGGAATAACCTTGAACCAGGGATCTCGGCTCACCACTGAGATACTTTAAAAGAAAGTAGAACCTTTCTTCAATGGGAATTCCTCGATGCTCGATTAAGGCGTCGTAGCTTCTCTTCCATGATGTATAATCAAGCGGATTGCCTGAGAAATGTCCGGGCTCCGGAAGAGGTAGTCTATTCAAGCAGAGCAGCTCCTTTAAACTGTTGGCGAGAAAATCTTCGTTGCTGGGCTTGTCTGCTGGTTGATGACTTACTTCATCATCTTTCTTGGTTGCAGGCTCCATGGGAGAGACGGGTGCTTGTTCGTTGACCCAGTCTCGAACTCTTGGCTTTGGTGAGCGGGAAACAGACTTTGAAGCGTGAGTTCCGCCTTTTAACTGGATAATGATTCGCATGGTCTCTCTCATCAAGGATGAATGCTCCTCTTCCATCTCATCAAGTCTGTCTTCACCATCATCTTCGAGATTTGCTGAAGGAGCTAGGTCAGCGAGCACTTCTTGAGTAACTATGGCTTTGTCCATAGCTTCCTGTACTTTGTTGCGGGATTCTTTAATCACCTCAGCTTGGATGTCGTCTTCTACAATAAGCTCACGATGCTTATTTGCTATTCTACTCCAGAGACGAATGGCGACTTTCCATGACTTCACTGCGACATCCGCTTGGTGCTTGATACCCTTCTCTGTGGGCCTTCTATCCCTTTTGCTCGCTTCTTCTCCTTCAGACATGATGACGGTCTCTAGCTAGTGATGGAAGATTCACTTCTTGGAATGAACCACTCTGCTCGATCTGATGTCATCACACAGAAGAGTTTTCACTGTGGTTGCAGCGAGGTCGATAAAACAAATCAAAAGTCTGAACAAAGGCTTCTACAGGAATTCGTATCTTTAATTGGAGTAATCGTGTCGTTCCAATTCATTCCGTGAAAACTGTGGATAAATCACAGATAAAGAATAATAAATATAAGTACATCATAGCATCATCAAAATAGCAATAACACAGTCTCTATTCTAGTCCATCTGCATTAAATGGCTTTACATAAATACAAATCACACTACAAGTGTCTCAACTAGACTTCACTATATCTTGAATAAACGATGAACTAAACAATTATAAATTCTGAATCTCTACTTAGTGCTTCAGCACTCTCATAAAAAACTTCAAAGTATTTAACAATATCTTCACTAGCTATCACTGTTCTTCATATCAAATCAAATGTACATATTAAACCAGCATGGACTTGCATGTCTTACACTACATACTAACATCAACATATCTCATTATGAAGTACAAAATACACACACTAATTTACACTTTATGTTTCAGCATTCATAGAAATAGATTCAATATACAACAAAACTAACCTCTTTGCCTGACATAATGACAAAACTATGACTGAAATCCCCATGATGCGCTGGCAAAAAGGGGATCCTTAGACCTCGACACAACCATGTTCTTGTAGCCTTCTGAGTGTTTGATATCAAGTGGTTATCAAAAGGTGGCGCTATACTAGGCACCTTGCCTGAGGAAGTGCTATTACAAATATATGTGTATTCATGTCATGCATCAGTAGTAAAGAAACAAATGACTTGGGTGATAACTTAATTAAGTGCAACTGTCACAACAAGTTGCAATTTTCCCGCCATTAAGTTGTGGATCGAAGGGGGGGGCCTTGCCTCTCTTCCCTCCCCCCCCCCCCCCCCCGCCCCCACCAAAAAAAAAGAGAGAGAAGGAAGGGAAAAGGAAAGAGGAGAGCTAAAAGGGAATACAAAAAGAGGAAGACAAGAAAACTGGGGTAAACAAAAGGGGGATCAGTTGCGTTAAGCCCGCCAACAACGTGTGGATCGGGGGGGGGGGGGGGCAAAAGGCCTTTGCCTCCTCCCCCCCCCCCCATCAAACCTAAAAGAGAGAGAAGGAAGGGATGGGAAAGGGAAAGAGGAGAGAAAGGTAAAGAACAAAAGAGAGAAAGAAGAAAGGCAGGGGAGATCAGTTGCGATTTTTTTCCGCCAACAAAGTGTAAATCTGCGAGAAGGGGGGGGGGGGATAAAATTCGATACCGGTGATTTACAAATGTTGCTGAAATGACGTAATTTTCCGAGATTTTTCTCACGTTTTAGTAAATAATTATACAGTCAGGCAGGAAATATGCTTATTTAAAGGCCTACATGTCAGGGCCCGCGGAGTGGCGGGGCTCGGGGGCCTCGAACCCCCCCCCCCCCCCCCACCCCCACTTTTTTTGAAAAAGTATATTAAAGAGAAATCGAAAGAAAGAGAGAAAGTAAGAAAGAATAGTGACCCGTCAGTGTCACAAAATAATGAGGTATCAAAATATGCTCATCTGACCGTGATTAAACGCCTAAAACCCCTGCACCTAGGGCCCTAAGGCGGGCCCCTAGATGCTCACTGGACGGCTACTTAATGCCTAAAGCCCCTGAGCTTCTGAGGGCTCCGCCCCTGGACCCCACGCCAATTAGTGACCTGCCAGTGTCACAAATAAGGTATCAAAATATGCTCATTTTACCGTAATTAAAACCCTAAAACCCTTGAACTTCCGGTGGCTCTGCCCCCTCGACCCCACCTAAGGCCCTAAGGCGGACCCCTGGATGCCAATCTGACGGTAAAGTAATGCCCCTGAGCTCCGCCTCCTGGACCTCACGCCAATTAGTGTCTTGCCAATGTCAAAAATAAGGTATGAAATGTGCTCATCTGACCGTATAAATAAATGCCTAAAACCCCTTAATTTCCGGCGGCCCTGAATGCTTATCTGACAGTTATAAAATGCCTAAAATCCCTGAGCTTCTGAGGGCTGCGCCCCTGGACCCCACGCAAATTAGTGTCCTGCCAGTTTTACAAATAAGGTATCAAAATATGCTCATCTGACGGTAATCAAATGCCTAAACCCCTGAGCTTCCGAGGGCTCTGCCCCCCCCCCCCCCCAATCAGTTTTGCTCATTACGCCACTGCTGGTCACCGTTACGTACCAATATTTGGCTCGCATAATTTCAAGTTTGGGCCCCACCCACCTAAGAAATCCTGGATCCGCGCTTGGTTTGTTGTTGACTTTTTCGACCACTTAATGACCACTAATGTTTTTATTTGTGCTGCCGAATACGTGAAAAAATTATTGAATATAAAAACTTTTTTTTTTTTTTGGCGACGGGTGGGAGGGGGGGGGGGGGGGGGGCCTAGTGTATTTTTTTTTTTTTTTTTACTCAACTCCCCCCCCCCCCCCATGAGCTACTGGCAGAAACATTGAGTGGGGTGTTAAACCCCCAAAACACCCCCCCCCCCCCCCCCGCGAAAGCACCTGCATGCATTTAACACCTGGTGGACTTTTCCGTTGACTTTTACGACCACTTAATGACCACTAATGTTTTTATTTGTGTTACCGAATACGTGAAAAAATATTGAATATAAACATCTTTTTGGGGGCGACGGGTGGGGGGGGGGGGGGGAGCTAGTGTATTTTTTTTTAACTCAACTCCCCCCCCCCCCCCCCCCCCCCCATGAGCTACTGACAGAAACATTGAGTGATAGGCGTGATTACTGATTAGGCGTGATTATTTATAACTCGTATAACGAAACGCATGTTTGGGCATCGTTTCGTTATACGACGTTTCGTTATACGACGTTTCGTTATATGACGTATAGTTAGTAAGCGTCCACACACACAATTTCTGTGTATGATCGAATCTCTTTGCAGTGGAGAATAAAGGGCGCCCCCCCCCCCCCTCTCATCCGCCTAGATAAGAGCACTTTTTTTTTTTTTTTTTTTTTAGGGGGGGGGGGGGGGGTGTCCCGAAAATTTGAAAATTTGGCCGATCGATATTTCGTTTCGTTGGGGGGGGGGGGGGGGTAAGGTCACCCGTTTTGGGTCACCCATTAGCACAATTTTTTTATTTTTGTATTATCATATTTTTTCTTTTTTTTTCTTTTTTTTTTATTGAGGGGGGGGGGGGGCTCCTCCAAAACACACACATAACAAAAAATTGAGGGGGGGGGGGGTTCGACCCCCTCCCGCCTGCGTACGCGCCTGACTGGATATATTGGATAAGTGGGTAGGTTTTGTTTTTCTTTATTTTCAGAGGCCTTATATAAACACAATAAAGAATGACCCTCGGTACAAAAATACATTTATTAAGACTGATTTATTCTTGTACGGAGGATCATTATTATTATCATTTTCATATATATTATATATATGGGTATATATATATATATATATATTTATTTATTTTGTATTCATTATTGTTTGTTGGGGTAGGGTGTATTTTCTCGAAGTCTGAGCAGAACTCTATGATTCTTACACACGCACAAACACACACACATATTATAAAAACAGCGGGATTAAGTTTGTAAATTAAAGGGAATTCCACCCCTGACAGCAAACTTGACCTAGATTCTGAAATAAAGGGAGAAATCAGAAAACATGACGAATACAAGGTTGAAGAAAATATTAACAAGACAGATATAGGCCTACATTTTGAAATTTGAGATCACTATTCATAATGAGAACTACAATTAGACGAATTACACCGTTGTGATGTATTATCCAAGAACCTTCCACATAATACAAACGAAATGACTTAGATATCATTTTCACAATTTGTTTGTTTAGCCAGATATTTTGTAAAGAATTAAGTTACAACGTGTCCTTGATATCGTAATAACAGCCTCGGGGGATCAGTTTGAAAGGGAGATTTATAACATTTCACAGTTGAATGACTAATTTGTAAATTTGAGAGTCACAGAGTGTGCCCAGCTTTCAAATGCTTACTTCGAATCATCGGGTCATCGCGTCCGGTCGGGTTGTCTCGTTACGCGTTTCGTGAAACGAAAGCGTATCGATTTGCCGTATAGGGTTTTCACAAAGTGTCGGGTAATTTGACCAGTCCATGTATAGATGAGAGGAGTTTATTTCAAAAACATTACCCCGACAGTTCGTGAATAAAGAAGCATGTCGCTACAAAAGGTCGGTTAACGCGACCACCCGATCCGAAGCGACGACCCGATGATTCGCAGTATAAGCCGCTTCGAAACGTCCACTTGTTTACGAGTGATCGTCATTGTGTCTCTGAACCCCCCCCCCCCCCACCCCCCCCCCCCCCCCCCCCCACTCAGTGTTATTTAGGGTACGCATATGCGTGTTCCCTCCTTATGAAAACATCCCCTAAGTCCGGTGTGTAAAGTCAATTTTGTGTATGTACGAGCCGGACTTTGGTGCGTGAAAAGTACCCCTTTACCGGACATTTTGGTAACACGCATGCGGTCTTTCCGACCACGGAGTGGGGGGGGGGGGGGGGTGGGGGGCGGGCTCTGAACTCCCTACATGATTGTATAAGGTTGGTGCAATCTTCATCTTATCAGCATGGTCTACTTTTATTTTTCTGCTAAAAAGTGAGGAGGAAATTAATGTAAGGCAATAGTCTAGACTGCCAAGAATTGCATAGAATTGTATCAAATTTGAATAGAAAAATTCGTATGAGGGCCTCTTAGTTACTAGAGTGTATTCACTAACAAGCATTATGTTATCTAAGCAGTCAGGTAAAATAACTACCACTCAGTCAAATATGACTGGATTGTAATCATTTTTATTCATATTTGAATTGATAATTTTACAATTTGAATCTACGACATTAATGTGGCTTGAATTGTAGCCAAATTGACTAGTTTCAGATTCAAAATTAGTTCAATTGGCTTTAGAGCGTGTGTGTGAGGCCTATTGATGTGATTGAATTAAAACAATTTTTTTTTTTTCTTTCAATGATATTTTATTTTCTCCATTGCTTTTCACAAACAATAACAAAAATAACAATAACAAAATCAATACATAAAATAATCTGCATGTTAATATTATTGTATCGAATATGATTTTACATTCACATCTAAATAATACAAATGAAGTTTCACTATTTACATCAAATAAAGCATGAAACATGCAAGCATGGAGAAGGCATTAACATAAAAAGACATTTAAGAAGAAAAGAAAAAAAAACAATCATGCTTTCATGATTATAATGTTCATTACTGTAGAGGGCGGTAGACCAGCAAGGAGAGCGCGCTCTATCAAATCTGTGAGATATTCGAAGTGGTGGATTATAAAAACCCACATTTAATTATGTTTGGTAACTCGATCCACCGTGCACTTACAAATACATTCTTTGTATCAAAAATAGAATGTACGAATCTTGCTCTACATGAAAATAATTGTGAGGACAGTTTGAAGACTTACCGCAAATACGGGGTATGAAATGCTTTCCCTCAGTATTTAATCACCACAACAAACAAACAAATATACTGGCTTTACAGACTCTTATTTTACACATGATTATACCGCTAAATTCTTATTCAGGATTCTCAATTTTTCTACTTTGAGCCCAGAAAGGGATCAGTCGTAAACACGTTCGTAATAATTTGTGTATATGTATGGTATGCAGACATCAACTAAAACCAAAAATAACTTTAACAGGAAAGGTAAATGTAATATATATCATTGTAAATGCTGATTTAAATGTTTCTTTTCATTTTTCTTCCCCTTTCATGTTCTTTCCGTGGGCTCTGCTTTGCCCATCACCTCCATAAGGTTCTCCCAAAACTCTGCGTCGTCATCATCGACAAGATAATCCCGCATCTCTGCCTCCTTCTTCTCCTCACCCCACCCCCCCCCCCTCCTCGCCATTCTCCTCGTTAATTTACACCTCCTCCTAATTTCCCCCTTCTTTTTCCTCTCCTCCTCGTTATCCTCCTCTTTCTCCCTTCCTTCTCCTCCTCGCCGTCCCCTCTCCTCCTCGTTTTTTCTTCTTCTTCCTCCTCCTTCCCCTCCTCACCCCTTCTCTCCTAGTCATCCTCCCCATCTTCCAGTTCCCCATTTTTCATCCATCCATCACTACCGCACCCCCCCCCCCCCCTAAAATAAAATCCTGGCTATGCGCTTGCATCCATCCCTCCTCTTTCTCCTTCTCCTCCATCTCCTCTTGCTCACCCATCTAAGCGACATCAAATGGGAACTTGGAGGCGAGATCGTTGGTTGTTCCAAATACAGGGAGTTTTTAGATAATTTGCCGGGGAAGCTAGGGCAGATACACTCGTCTGCGCATTAAAAAGGCGGAATCTCCACAAGACAGTGACGTACAGGATTCAGAGTCTTGTACTACACTTGCTCATGCAACAATTGCTACGACTCAATTGCTACGACTCAATTGCTACGACTCAATTGCTACGACTCAATTGCTACGACTCAATTGCTCCGACTCAATTGCTCCGACTCAATTGCTACGACTCAATTGCTACACTAACTGATTTCTTAAAGATAATACAAAGTTTGGGGGAAATGATGAAAATTGGGTGAATAGTGATTCTTTACAATTTGTTTATATTTGGATGCCCCTGTGGATGTATTATAATCACCAGAAAATTTAGCCCCTAAAACCCTTCTGCTTTCGAGAAAAATTTAATATAAAAATTTGCCGGTGCATGCTCCCGGTAAATTTTGATAAATTTCACATACCGCCTATGGCCGTACAATGGTAGCGGTGACCATGAGAATCTCAATATATGTACTTGTGATATATAATTTCCAAATGGGGATAGCTAATCGGTCGATTTTAGTCAAGAAACATTGTTTAATGGCTTAATTGATATCTTGACCTTGAGAGGGAGCTATTCAACATGAAGAGTTTATTATTTACAATTTCATAACTTTGACTCGATTTCAACCGCGACAATGATCACTGAATATTGAAGGATCGCTTCCAATATGTTCATTTGAACCAAATTCATGACCCATACCAAAACTTTGTATTACCTTTAAGTTCAACCCTGGACACTACATTATAACTTATAAATTCAATTTGCACACTTTACCATAGATATTTAACCAAATAAATCCCTGTGCAATTGCCACAGGAGCAAAATGTCCGGTCCTCGTTGTATATAGTCTTCATCACACCCTTCCTTTGGGGGGAGGGAGTGGTGGTCCGGGTGGTTGTCCGGGGTGGTTGTCCGGGGTGGTTGTCCGGGTATGTATTTGTCCAAATCCAAGTGGGTAGTGAATTCTACTTTATCATTATTATCATCATCATTCCCTTTATCTTTGTTTCAATCGTCATCATTAACATCATCATCATCACCAGAATCATCATCATCAGAATCGGCATCTATTCTTCATCCTCATTATCACCGTAGAGCACTCTCTCTCTCTCTCTCTCTCTCTCTCTCTCTCAATTATTGTATGTCAGTCCATATCACCCTTCATTTAAAACCAATCTATGAAGACTCATTTAATGCTTTGCGTTTACAACTTTTTTTCCTTGCACAATAATCACGCTTTTATTGCCACGACTTTGTTATAATTACTGAGATGTGTAAACATTACTACCATAACTCCAAATCGTAAAGCATGCAATTAACAACATGACCAATTCTTTTTAAAATAACGATCTTCCTTTAGAAATTGATTAATTTTGTTTAATTTCGTTGGATGACTTGGGTCAATGAATCAATAATGTTTGAATAAATATTAGTAAATTTATTCTGCTCACCTTATTTGTTCTTGACGTTCTTTTACACCCTTATTGAAGCAAAGAAACAGCTTTGAAACAAATGCTGCTTTCATAAATCATGTAAATATTTTATTTAATGTTGTTATTTCCACGAGTCCTCTTTTTTTCATACAAAATACTTTAGTTATGAGTTTATGATTTCATACATATTTATTGAATTAATGGATATTCTGTACTTGTTAAATATATTATACTATTATGCTACGTATTCACATAATTGTATTAAATTGTTCGTAAAAAGAAATGACATAAAAAATAAGATAAATCGCAAGACAACAACAACAAATTTCCCAATTAATTAAAGCTAATGACGTGTTTGTAGAGAATAAGCTTCAATATGATTTTTAGTCATAATAAAAGATGGCGTCAAATGTTCCATTGTACTTTACATGCCACTTTTTCCAATTTGTTGGCGCCTATCGTAGGCTACTCTGTCATTCTATGCGTCTCCTGTTACAAGACTTTCCCACCCCTCTGCCTCCTACTCCTCCTCGACCTCGTAATCACTCATCATCCATCTCTCTCGCACCCATCTAAGCGACATCGATCAGGGACTGGGAGGCCAGATCGTCGAATGTTTCCGAGGATTAACCGATCACGAAAGGGGGGAATTTAGGGTAAGATATCTTCTTCTCGGAGTCACACTTATCCCCGTTTACGTGAGATGTTCCACAATCGATTGCTTTCAATTTCTTGTTGAAGCACATCCGGATCTCCCATAGGTACTGCTCATTATCCTTCTCCTGTTACCATTGAGTTTGAGTTTGAGTTTGAGTTTGAGTTTATTAACAACAAAAATAATAACAAGTAAAACACAATGTATCAAGCATGATTACATAAAATATAACAATATAACACAAGATCGATAACATTACACATGAATAATATAAATATTGTTTTACAAAGTATGTCGTATACAAATGGAATAAAATATTATGTGTACACTTTTGTTGTTAAAGGGGGTACCAGAAGTTAGCACAAGTGCTAGTCGAGTCTGGTTCCCTGTCTTTGGCAAGGATTTTAAAACTATTTTTATTTTTTTAATTTTTTTACTATACTACATTATATACATGTAACATAAACTATATAAGTAAACAAAGAAATAGAATAGTCCTTTAGAAATATTCCTTACTTAATATACATGGAAGTCAAATGTGTGTCGACTTCCGTATCAATACCAAACATACAGTAAATAAAAAATATATCATTGTCTAGTGATCTTTTTAGAAATTCTCTAATCTGAGATTTATTTTTGCCATTAATTTTAAGAAGTTTTAATTTTTGTTTAACTCAAAGTATTTAGATGTTTCGTTAACCCCTTCCGAAAAGCATTTTTAGATCGTATTCCTCTTAAATCGTATGGTATACTATTCCATATTTTCACGCCCATAAATGATATTGAAAATTGACCTTGTGTGGTTTTGCATTTAGGCAGATATAGTTGTCCTTGTTCTTTGCCCCTTGTGCCATATCTGTGCTCTATTACCTGACAGTATTCAATTAAGGAGTGAGGAAGATTGCCATTTAATAAGTCATAGATGAAGGTTGAGACGGATAGGAAATGAAGATTGTAAATATTTAAAACTTTTATCTTTTGGAACAAGGGTTCCGAATGGGTACCTCTTGGGCTAAAAGTTATCGCTCTCATTGCCATTTTCTGGGTAAGGAAAATACAATTCAAGTTGGTTTTGTATGTGGTTCCCCATACTTCAATTCCATACAAAATATGTGGCTGGATTAACGCTTTGTATAATAGCACTAAAATGTTCTGTGGGACATAATGCCTTATTCTGAACAAAATTCCGACTTTTGAACGAATATTTCGATTTACCATTTTTATATGTTCAATCCATGTGAGATGCTTATCAATTTGTAGTCCTACAAAAGTTGCCTTATCTACTTCAAATAATTTAGATCCAGATATTTCAAGAGCACCTTTTACTTGGACAGATCTCCTTTTGCCCTTTATTATCATATAATTTGATTTGCTTAGATTAATTGTGACTTTGTTGGCATAACACCACTGCTGGACCTTATTCAAATCCGTATTCACCTCATTCATATCAATATCTTTCTGACCAGTCTTAAAGGTATGGAACAAGTTTGAATCATCAGCAAATAACCTGAAGTTGAAAAATGTTGTAGAGTTTGGCAAATCATTTATATAAATGAGAAAAAGAGTTGGGCCTAGAACAGATCCCTGTGGAACACCGCATGATGTTTTAAAATATTGAGACATTGTTTCCCGGTATTTCACAAACTGAAATCTATTGCTGAGGTAATCTGCGAACCACTGGAGCGCAATGCCACGTATTCCGTAATGAGATAATTTACTAATTAGAATGTCATGGTTTATAGTATCAAATGCCTTCTGAAAATCAATGAACACACCAATAGTTAGTTTTCCCTCATCTATTGATTTCAATAATGCATTTGACAAATTAACAACAGATAACTTTGTACTGTATTTCTTCCGGAATAATCAATAGCAAACATGATCACTAAGACTTTCGAGAAAGCATCATCGCTTCCAATATCAACACCATCTCCATCACCTCTCACTTATCCTCTCCCACCGAGATCACTGATTGCTCTTGATTTCTTGCTGGAATACATCCGTATCTCACATTATTTTTCTCCTGTTACCACGGTTACCATCATAATCGAATTACATTTCAAACACGATCGCTAAGGCTTTCAATTTCAATTCAAGGACAATTTAAATATCCTATTGTATTTCATGTTAATATGTTCGGATTACGTAATATCTAAGTGTAAAGGAGGTTACTCATTTCAGGAGGGGATGGACGAGGTTAATATTGCCCGAGGTTTATTTCTAGAAAGTCTTTTGTGATCATGTTTACAATTATAATAGACCTATCCTGATTGTATCGGTTTAGCTTGAATCTTGTACCTAGAGTTAAGTATAACAGTAGAAATACTAAAACAACAAATCAGCACCACCACCACCACAAGCAACAACAACACCAATAATAACAACAAAAGCAATGTTATATTCTCATTTCAGAAAACAAACCTCTGCCAAGTGGGAATTTATATTCAGTCACACACTTTTGGCAAGTTGACCATTAGATGGCGCTGTGCAATAAACAGTTATCTAGGGCATAAAATACATCACTTCAGCAACGCTTTAAAATTAGACATGGGCTAAGGGTTTAAGTTAGAGTTGGGCAATACTTATTACATATTTCCAATCATTAAAGGGGCATTTTTCGTATTTGATTATCTGTTGGGCCTATGTAAGGGCATTACAAAATATATACATGTTTAGCGTCCCCGCCCGCTTCCTTTTTGGGGGCCGCCTCCTATTTTTTCTTTTTAATAATTTTGTTTCCTTCGATGAATTAAAACATGAAAAACATACTGCTAAAATGATCTATTTCCGATTTAAAAAAACATAATAATAATGGCGGCCATCTTGAAAAATAGCCCGACTATCAGGAAAAATGTACCGAGCGGCCAATTTAAAGAAGAAAAAAAAGGGCCTCCTCCTTCCTATTTTTCAAAAAGGCAGGACGCTAAACATGTTTTTTTCTTCATTTGGCCTTAGCGGAGGACAAACATTTGGAAATATATACATACCACACAGTATACGGCTGGGTCCACACCAAGCCCTTTATTCAGAGCTGAAGTGACGTCAGACAAGATATATTTCTTCGTGATAGAGGGCGTTACAGGCGAGTCGCCATTTGCGAGGATTCTGTAATAACATGAAGAGAACCCGGAATGTGCGCGTAATAACGTAGAGAATCGTCAATAATTATTCATTACTTTTTAATGATAATTTCAAAGGCTCAAATATTTACGTTCTGTTTTGTTTGAAGGTATGCTATTCCTCCTCCACGATTCTGGGTGGAAAGGAGAAGCATCTTGACCGCGCTTGTCAAAACCATGCAGTCCTAAGACTACAGTTGACATCCAGAGCTCAACCCTCCTCATGTTTCTCATTATTTTGTGTTACTGTTAAACAGGGACCCGTTTCACAAAGCCTTTTTTCAATGACAAATGACAAAAATCAATGAAAAATCTGCTGATAACCAATCATAAGTAAAGATTTCACTAGCTTATAACAAAAACTTTTATTTGTCATTGTCAAGGCCTCAAATTAATTGGCTTAAGTCTGGTAGGGAGCTGTCTTAAATTTAGGGTTAAATATTTAGCCAAAAAGTTTGAATTGAATACCAAAATTGGCTAAGTATTTTTCCTGAGCCAAATACTAAGTAAAAAGCTTAAATTTTGTACTTAAGTATTGAATTGAATACGGGCCAATGAGTTGCTCACAGTTGCACATGTTCATTAACATTTGAATGGCCATTTGCTCTATTACTGTAATTTTCTTAATCAGACCTTCTAACGGTTAAATGAATGCCCCCATCCAAGCGTGAAAAGCTTGATGGTAACTGATATTGGTAGAATATTAATTTGTATTTAATTTGATATATATTTTATTGACGGTTTACGTGCAAATTTTAAAAAATTGAGAGTGTCCCCTTACTTTATTTCCTGAGTGTATATGTGAATTTTTAGCACGATCAAGTAATTTTCATTATAAATTCTATGATTCAATGACTGTACAATATTATTATTTTTCTGAAGTACTACAATATCGACTTTTTCCAATTAGTTCTTTCACTCGCTCGACCAATACTCAAGGACACAGTAATTAAAGTTTGGATGATTATAATGTGAAATAAATCTGATCGTGAATAAACGATGGAATGTAACTTGCTGTGGAACATTTTTTTTTTCTTTCTTCAAAACATCGTCAAAAAACATAGATAACGAATTTCGCAACAGCTGCATTGAGCCCCCTAAAGTAATGAAAATTGAATTCCTTAAAGGTAATACAAAGTTTTGGTAAATTTTGAAAATTGGGTGGATAGTGATTCTTTACCATTTTGATATATTTGGATGCCCCTGTGGATGTTTTATAAGCACACAAATTTTTAGCCCCTACAACACTTCTGCTTTCGAGAAAAATGGAATATAAAAATTTACCGGTGCTCCCGGTAAATTTTAATAAATTTCAAATAGCGCCTACGGCCGTACAATGGTAGCTGCGACCATGCAGATATCAGAATATGTAGTTCTGATAAATAATTTCCAAACGGTAATAGCTTATCGGTCGATTTCAGTTAGGAAATATTGTTTTATAGCTTAATTAATATATTGAACTTGAGAGGGAGCTATACAACATAACAAGTCTATTATTGACAATTTCATAACTTTAGACTCGATTTCAACCGGGACAACAATCACTGAATATTTACGGATCGCATATGCATCCAATATATTCATTTGAACCAAATTCATGACCCCATACCAAAACTTTGTATTACCTTTAACAATGAGGTTTATAATTACTCACTCTTTCATTTTGTACTTGTCGTAGAGGTCCATTGTGTTTTTGTAGTACTTGTTGATGGTGTTGAACTTTGTCAAATCTTTGATGCACGTTCCGTAATTCTCGTATGTTTCTTTCCTAAATAATCAAAAAAGAGTTTTTAATAGATACTTCAAAATTTAATTATGAAAATGATGTGTAAACACATTATGCAAGGAGAACCAGGAAAACCTACATTATATATATATAAACAAAGAAACAGACAATACTTTTTGAATGAATATCTTTTGTGTAGCATTTTTCTTCTGCTTCCACCACCCTCTTTCATAATGCTCTTTGTTTCTCTTCATTTTCCTCTTCTTTCTCTCTTTCTTTTTCTTCTTCCTCTTCTTCTTTTGTTCTTCCTCTTCCTCATTTTCTTCTTCTTCTTCTTCTTCATCTCCTCCTTCATTTTATTCTACGCATCTCCTCCATCCCTATCACCCTCCTTTCCACCCTCCTCCTCTCATCTTGGTATCCCTGAGGACCTCTTTCCCTCGCTTTCTATAGTCCCCGACACTAGGAAAGCTTTATATGTGTTTTCTTCTTCGCCTCCTTCCCCTCCTTCTCCTCCCTCTTCGTCTACTTAATCTCATCCTCCTTTGTTGTTTTTCTTACATTCCCTCCCCCTCTCTTTTTTCCACCCCACCCCTCATTTTGATTTTCTAAAAATGCTGTTCCCGTCGATCGCTTATACGTTGTCCCGAACGCTATTTATTGTGTTACCCCCTGTCCTCTTTGGCCCATATTCTACTCATTTAGTCAAAACCGACGTGAGAACTAAATCCATATCCTAGCCCTTCTAAAGTGTTGGGAGCCCAAAATTCTCACTTAAATTGTATCATAATGTGAAAGAGCATGTCATTTAAGACACACTTCTGCAAAGATTTCCCCCAAAAATGTGTTTGAAGACAATGTAAATAAAGAATACACAATTTGGGTTTTCTGTTGTACACAGAAAACCTCAATTTAGTATTCAGAATCAGAAACGCACCAGAACTTGTCATTAGTTCCTCCCCTCTTGAACGTCGGCCATTTCTTGATCATCTTTTGACGCAAGTTCTACGTCAGATAAATGGATGAAACATTAGCAAAACTTTGAAACATTAAATGACATGATCATATGGCTCCGAAGAGTCTCATTGGACAACGCCCCCTATCGTCAGAGTCCAGCAGCCTAACATGTTAGCCTATGGACTTTTACCCCCTAAAAAATCGTTAAAAATTCATTTTTTGTTTAAACGAAAAGCACATCCACCCCGACGTACGTTGACACCAGCTCTTTCATTGGAACCCACATGTCCCATTGACTTTTGAAATTTTACCCACCGTAATTTGGTCAAAATAGGTCGCCAGCTCGCCATTGCCTATATAACACATGTGCAACAAGTCGAACTTTGGACGCAATTTGCGTCTGAATTTTTCGTCTGATTGCCGTCTGCTACTATATACGTTCTAGTCACATTTATATGTGGACTGTGAGGTAGACAGTTTGCTCGTCATTGTAGATTTATGATTAGCCATTTGCCATTATTAGTCTTTAATTGTTGACACACAAACAATTACCATACACACACGAACACTCTCACTTCCCCTCCCCCAACACACCATTTCCGCGCACCCGGTTCACCCAATGGCACACCCTGAAACATATTGGATCATTCTAGTTTGGTAGTGCCGTCGAACTAGCTACGTTTGTGCTAGCAATGGTTCAGCGAGCGAAAATGAGACAACCGGAGCAATATGAAACTATTACTAGTACTATACTACTTCTGCTACTACTTCTTCTACTTCTACTATACTTCTACTACTCTTCTTAAAGGTAATACAAAGTTTTTGGGAATTTTGAAAATTGGGTGGATAGTGATTCTTTGCAATTTTTATATATGTGGATGCCCCTGTGGGTGTATTATAAGCACTAGAAAATTTAGCCCCTGAAACTCTTTTGTTTTCGAGTAAAATTGAATATAAAAATTTACCGGTGCTCCCGGTAAATTTTGATAAATTTCAAATAGCGCCTACGGCCGTACGATGGTAGCTGCGACCATGAAATTCTCAGAAAATGTAGTTGTGATATATAATTTCCAAACGGGAATAGCTAATCGGTCGATTTCGGTCAAGAAACATTGTTTTATAGCTTAATTAATATCTTGACCTTGAGAGGGAGCTATACAACATAAAGAGTTTATTATCTACAATTTCATAACTTTAGACTCGATTTCAACCGCGACAACGATCAATGAGTATTGTAGGATCGCATATGTTTCCAATATGTTCATTTGAACCGAATACATGACCCCATACCAAAACGTTGTATTACCTTTAAACTACTATACTACTCCACATAATAATAATAATACAATAATGAAAAAAGACCTTTAAAACAACTAGATGTATCATAAAAAGAGAGGTAAAATGTTAATCAAATTCATGACACAGAGATTATTCAAGACAAATAATTGAGATGGAGGGGTACCTATCCCTTGCTGAGGGAGCCCGTGGGGCGGGGGACTAGCGGGAAAATGGAAATCTTACTCCCTGGCTAAAGTTGATGTTAGTCTGCAGACACAAAGCGCGCGCAACAATGTCTGCAAAATGAGACTACAACTGGCTCTATCCTGTCGCTTTTGGACATAGCCTGGAACTGACATAATTATATAGGCCCTGCTCAAGGCTTTAGGAATTATCGTACTGTGTCAAATTAGAGGATATGCTTGCATACTAGTCTATTCTTGGGTCCCCTTGCTTAAAATGTCAAAGAAGTGCAAATAGAACTTACACTGATGACATTTCTGTTGTAGCTAGGCCCTGGACAATTTTCGGGGTTAGTTTCCTCACCGTTCTTGTAAGGCCTGAAATAGAGAGAAAGAGAGAAAGAGAGAAAGAGAAAGAGAGAGAGAGAGAGAGAGATAGTATCATAAACAAGAGCCGTCACACTGCGGGCATATGCGTATATGGGCACTATTTAGTCAGGGGCGCACACCACCCAACCTCGGTACTGCGGCAGGCACATTTTCTTCGTAGGATTGCAAATGAAGATCCCATCGTTTGTTCAATATTTATACCACATACGTTGCAATGTTTGTCTTTTGTTGTAAATAAATAAATGTAATAAATAAATAATAATAGCTGCATTTACATTGCACCAGAAATCGTCTTCACCCCCCCCCCCCCCCTTCACACTCCTGTATTTCGCTGGTAGTTGCTACCGGAAAAGGCGACAACAACAAAATCGAAATCGAAAAATCTACCTCTGGAGTGTGGTTTTCTTTAAACTCCCGCAGAAGTTTCACCGATTTTTTGCAGTGTAAAAACTAAAAGCAAACTTCGATGAGATACCGGTTTTTCGTCACGTGACTCTCCTTGCTTCCACGCTAACGAATGCAGGGCACCGACGATTCGCGCATGCGCACTCCTACAAACTTCGACGTTTTTTTTTGTTTTTTTTTGTTGTTTTTTTGTAGGTTTTTCCAGAAGTGTTAATGGTATTCCCCATATTAATCGACAATTTTTCAAAAGGGTCGTTTGGATGTGTAAATAATGGGCCTAATAATAATG
The DNA here is from genome assembly GCA_035222895.1 of Strongylocentrotus droebachiensis. NCBI lineage: Eukaryota > Metazoa > Echinodermata > Echinoidea > Camarodonta > Strongylocentrotidae > Strongylocentrotus > Strongylocentrotus droebachiensis. The sequence continues at coordinate 37,512 of JAVYIG010001469.1, read as the reverse complement.
AAATGAAAACCGTCGCGGTTTTTTTTTAAGGACGGTTCGTGGTGCAGACAAATCCTATAATCGCTGAGCGGACGCTTTGTGATGATTGCGGTATTATGTAACCAAGCATATTCACGCTCTGAAATTTTTACAGGATGTAGGTTACTATGAGTACATGCAAAAAATGAAATAAAATGAAAAATGAAATAAAATAGCAAATTTTGCTAGAGAGCGACGAAATGCTGACTGTTGCAAAATTCAAAATTTGAAAAGAAAACTGACTGTAACTTTGCTAATAATAAATATTTTATTGGGTTACACAAAGCAATTGTTCCCTCGATCATGTAAATTGGTGTATATTGTTTGTGCAAAAATGCTTGTGTGGCAAATGAGCGAAAGCAAGCAAATTGTTGAACTAACGGAAAGTACGTAAATAATATTATCATTTTGGTTCGACTTACCACAGCCCGCGTATGGTCCACTCTTTCTTGGCTGTTAAATGGATTACACAATCCTCCTGAAAAAGTGAACATCCGTATTGAAAGAAAATTTATGAATAATGCACGGAGGGTAATCCCTCGAATTGTTAATCAAACGTTGTGATTTCACGCAATACAATACGCTCTCCAGTTTTGGATTCTCATTTGTTTTTCTTTTATAGGCGTGGGTTGCCCGGGAGAGGGGGGGGGGGACTCACATATTAAGACATACGGGGGTGTGCCGCTCTAATAGGGCACTTTTACACAAAATTTCCCTCAACATGGGTCCCACTTTTAACAAAAATAGCGTTAAAAAAGGGTCCTTTTTTCAAAATTTCCAAAATTTTCGGTAAAACTTTGCGAAAATTGGGGAAAATGGGCCTTATTTCGATAAAAATCCCCCAAATGACCCTTAAAAATGATTAGGGGTTTCGAGGCTTCACCGGCACACTCCCGTCCAAACCAATCTGAAACTACAAAAGGAAAAATAATTTTCTTCAATCTCGACCGTCTTGTTCTGGACTTTTTAATCCATCCGAAATATTTTCCAACAGATTTATTTTTGTCCAGAAAAATTGACCAAATAATTGGAATGTAAGTTTAATGTATTTTGATGCCAATTTTGTCGCCACATTGACCAAGTGGTAAAGTTGTATACGTATTTTCTGGACCTCTAGGACGAACGGAGCCAATATTAGTGGCTCTGAATAGAGCAACCCAGCCATGATATTTATTTAAAAAGTAATTATTATGTATATATTGCTATATATGTATTTTATACTGAAAATAAAAGGAAACCAAACCAAAATTTCAAAATAATGCTATGATAATGTTTTAAATCTGTAATGTTTGAATAGCCTAAGATACCTTCAGCGATCCATGATATAATCAGTGAAGGAGTTATGGAGAACAATCTCGGGAGCATTGCAATTAAATCTTGAATCAAACATTGCGAATATAATTATATAATATATATAATGTTTTAATAGAGAGAGAGAGATGCATTTATTTTGCAAGTACTATGATAAGATGCACGGTAGATGGGGGAATGTATTAATATACGAGTAAAATAAAGAAATACCTTCTTGCAATACGACGGCGCCCATCTGTATGCTAGAATCAACTTGTCATAAGGTGACTCTTCCCTGGACATGTCGAGAGAGAGAGAGAGAGAGAGAGAGAGAGAATTAGAGAGGGACTCGAGGGAAGGAGTGAGTATTGTATTCAAATCTGCCCAGTATTCGTCAGTACAATCTAATCTATAATATATGAAAAATATTACTTACATGCACTTCTCTTTTTTTTCTTGAAGGGTGAATTTCATCTTTTAAAACCAAATATTGTACATATTTGTACATACAAATCTCGCCCACTTAATGCAAAAAAAAGGAAAAAAATTACTCATGTAGGTCACGAATCAAATCAATTCAAATTGAAATAGAATCCGCACTTTTGGATTATCATACAAGAATTATACAGTATTAAGAAGAACAAAAACGAGTTAAATAGTCGAAACGGAATTTCAAATCATCGTTAATAGTAACAAACAAACAAAATGTTCATATTATACCAAACTTGATGGAAGAGCTCTCGAAAGGACGTGCCTTCGCTCGCGTGCATGACGGACAGCGCAGCAAGAAGAACCAAAGTAGAAATGCGCGCCATTTCCCGGGACAGAAATCGAGTTTTGCTTCCGATAATTCTTCGATACCTGCCTCCTTGTCGTCTGCTTCTGGAGGTGTCGATCAGGGCTGGCTTAGGAGCTAAATGGTGCCGACGTTATTCACTACTGCCATATATCTGACTAGTAAGCATTATGTGTGAAATATAAGGGTATCAATCAATCTCTGAAAGGACCATTATATTGACAATTTAGACGTCGATAGGACCACTAGACCTATATTTCCAAGTGATGTATCACCTTAATATGTGTAGGGAAGATAAATACATAGCGAAAGTAAAAAAAGCTGTAAAAATAGAGAAGAGAGGGAGAGAGAGAGAGATAGTAAAGAGAGAGGGGGAGGGAAGTAGAGGGAGAGAGAGAGAGAGAGAGAGAGAGAGGGGGGGGTGAGCAATGGTCCGTCAGTTGAGAAGAATTCGGAGGAAACTTGTCATAAGGTGACTCTTCCCTGTATACGTCGAGAGATAGAGAGAGAGAGAGAAGAGAGATAGAGAGAGAATTAGAGAGGAAGGGAAGGAGTGAGTATTGTATTAAAATCTTCCCAGTATTCGTCGGTACAATCTTATGTATAATATATGGAAAATATTATTTACATGCACTTCTCATTTTTTATCTTAAAGAAAAAGGTGAGTTCTGCCAAAAAAAAGAAAATGAAGTCTCACAGAATCAGACGAAACTTACCTTGCGGTACAACAGCATAGGCTTAGGAAGATTTTTAGGATGGGGGGGGGGGGGGGGGGGGGGCTCCATCATTTGTTTTTGACCCGCCGTTAATTTGAAGATTCCCCCCCCCCCCCCCCCCCTCATTGGATTGTAAGATATTCAGTTTATTTGTATTAAGTTAGACAAGGTACTAGGCGTTAAAATAACATACATTTAACACCTTTGGAAAAAATAATACGCCAGGAACGTGAAAAACAAAACTTTTATTGTCACACATGCCTATAATCGGACATATTTAAAAACTGAAAAATGTCAGACTTTTCTTCTTTTGAGGAGCTACTTTCACATGCAGCCTCAGACAAATGTGCCAAATAAGTTTTGTCTTCTTGTGTTCCTGGAAACAAAGTTTTGGGCAATAGTAACGTTAGACATTCACAACCCACATCCAATGAATGAATCGCGTTCAATGGGATGATATTTGTTTCATTCTGACCACTATAAAGAACAAATCATATGATATTATTACGCCTACATGTACATCAGATCTGATTTAAAAAACTTACTTGATGAAGTCCGGGGAGATGAAGACGTGCCTGTGATGATCTTACTCCAATACAAAGCAAGGATGGTGTGCAGCACGTGTGTCGAGACAATATCGGTCGTTGACAAATGAGCCCCCCTCAATCAATCTCCCAAAATTTATAAACTTTCAGTTTTAATAATGATTTGAATACTAAGTCGATTATAGAAACACATGAAGCTTCCAACCCAGAACATAAGTGTGCGAATATATTTGGGGAGGGCGGGGTCAACGATAGCCTATCCGAGCCCCACCAAAAACAATTGGGGGCTGATGATATCTGAGCCCGACCAAAATATGGGGGGGGGGTGCTCAATGATATCAGAGTCCCGCCAAAATATTTGGGGGTCTCAATGATATCCGAGATCCACCAAATATATTTGTTTGGGGTCAATGATATGCGAGATCCACCAAATATATTTGTTTGGGTCAATGATATGCGAGATCCAATGTCTGAAACCCCCCCCCCCCCCTCCCCAAATAAATATTTATAAAATGTTTATATTTGAATGTTAAGTCTGTAGATTATAGGTATACATGAGTTTCATGCCTAGAATATAATGATTGGGAGGAGGGGGTTAATGATATCCCAGCCCCACAATAAGTATTGGGGGCGGCTCAATGATATCTGAGCCCCACCTAAAATATTTGGGGCTCAATGGTATCTGAGCCCCTAAGGACTCAATGATATCTAAGCCCCACCAAAAAATTGGGGGGGGGGGGGGCTCAATGATATCTGTAAGTCCCGCCAAAAATATTGGGGGGGGGGGCTCAATGATATCTGAGCCCCCCCCCCCCCGGTTCCTAAGCCTATGCAACAGATCGTCTTCTTCCTCTAATGATTTAATGAAACGTATAGCTTCCTTGCTTCGCGCGGGAGGGGTGAAACTGATTTCAGACGAGGATCAATTATTGTACAACGAATCGTCTCCTTTATCTAATAATTTAATGAAACGTCAAAGGAGGGAGGGGAAAACTCGTCCCGCCCTGCACCCACCCCCTATTAAGTCACTGCTGGTCACCATTACGTACCAATATTTTGGTCGCATAATTTCAAATTTGGGCCCCCCCCCCCCCCCCTGAGAAAACCTGGATCCGCGCCTGCGCATAACATAATGTATGTGCATCCTTAAGCTATGGTCACAAATCAGAGCAGCGACCGACCGATCAGTAGCCTGCTCGGTCGCTGCTGGAATTAGGCATCGCCCAGCGATTAGGTCGGTGCCCGGGCGGCGACCGCCCAGGCACCGAGCGTATTTTGGGCGGCGAGTGACAAGTGAGCAGGCGCCGCCCAAATTTTAACTCCGCGCTAAAACTTCAGCGGCGACCGAGCGATGCCCTAAAAACGAGCGGTGCCTGGGCGGCCGCCGCTCGGTGGCCGGGCAGCCACCGGGCAGAATTGGTTAAAAACTCGCCGCTCGGCCGCCGAGCAGGCTACTTTTGAGTAATGTGACCATAGCATTAGCACCATCAATATTTGCACGATTCATCAAGATGATAAGTGGAAACGATAAATGAGCAATCTGATTTGAATAAGATTTTATGTCAGTGGCAGTTAGCCTGTTTGATTATTGTAGCAGGGAACAAAGTAATGTGTCAAAGGGATATCTGGGCTGAAGTGACGTCCAGGTGAAATGTATGATCATTCCCCGCAGTCTTGTATCTGAGAATTTTAAAACATTATGAGCAAATATTGATGATTGTGATGATTCACAGCATTTGTATGGCGCCATATATCTGTTTCGAAAAACATTCACAGGCGCGAGCTCCTCCAATAAAGTTAGCATTTAAATGTCTGAAGGAAGATGTGAACATATTGGACAGTCATAACTCCTCCGGGGTTAGAGGAGCATGTATGTACTGTAATTGCACATTCAAAGGTCAATTAAAGCCATTTTATTTAGAATTTTCGGTTGTCGGTAGCCTTTGATTCTGAAGAACCGTCTGTTGGTCAGTTTATGCTTGCACTATATAATTTTGATGCTTATTGTGCACAAACCTGTTCATTTGCGTTGTAATAAGATAACAAATTATTGAATTAAGCTGTTATTTTAATCGAATGAAATCTATTCAGGATCATAATCAGGATCCCTTCGTGCTTCTTAAGATGTCATGTGTCATTGATTTTGTAAGTGTGTTCGCATATTGAAAGAACGTCAGTAAGCATTGATTATCATTGACACAAATCGCTATTTATTCTTGATGCCATGTCAATATATATAGTTAGGAAAACAAAAGGCCCTTTGTGGTCTTCTGTGGGTCTTTTCTTTAACATATTTCATTATATTGTTCGTAGTGGGTTTCTTAGATCTAACGAACATTTCTAGCCGGAATGATTGTTGAAATGCGAATAAACAATGATAGGCCCCTAAAACATAAAATGTAAGCACTTTGGGTACAGTATATAAAAAGATTAGTCGGTGACATCGTCTAAGTATCAAACTTTACCTAGGAATCCGAGTGAAAAACCAAAAAAAAAAGAGGTGAACACCATTTGCCTTTTGGATTCGTCTGTGTGCTTAACAGAATAGTTTGATGGGGGTTGTGTGTCCAGATACTTCATAGATATAAAGCCTTCTCTCATGCCTCTGAAATTGATTACAAATATTCATCGATTAGCACTAAAACCACATGAATATTTGTCCTGTATAATATTATATAACATCAGTCTTACAATATTTATGAAATAAAGGTTGTAAACTACTTCAAATTAATTGCTGTTTTTAATCAACTGTCCGGATATAAACCATTTCAGGACACACAACGTCTGGGTATAATTAATGGGGATGAAAACCATAGTAATCTGAATGAGCCGAACTATATTACGTGTTTAAGGAAGAAGGCCAAATCAAGAGAGAGAGAGAGATAGAGGAAGAGATAAAGTGGAGTGTGTGCGCACGGGTGTGTGTGCGTGAGAGAGAGAGAGAGAGAGAGAGAGAGGGAGAGAGAGAGATATATCAATATGGATTTCTTTGTAATTAGTCTTCTTTGTAAAAAGTCTTCGTCAATTTTTTTTTTGTAGAACCCAAAAATGTTGGTTTAACATTCAGTTTCTCTTGACATCGTCAGTGCTGTCGTGAGTGTTTCCAAACATGCTGAAGATTGTATACAAATAATACATGTTTGCGAGTGCGTTTGAATATGCACTGCAACGGGTTGAAATCAAATTAGGATACTGAACGAGCTAAAAACATTAATTATTTGTTTTATTAGATGGGTCTACAATAAGAGTATTACGTCGGGAAATTGACGGTTGTTATCACCACAATGCACTCCCCGTGTCTTTGCAAACATTAATGCACGCACACGATCCATTTCGACGCTTCTCATTGGCTACATTCTTGAACCCATGTTGTAATTCTTCATAAAGAAGGCATGACAGGAATTTAAAGATGACCAGGAACACCATTAGCAACCGAGTAAGAAAAAACGGCATTAAGTCCTCTCCGGGTGACTTAGCAATGAGGGATAGTGCCTTACCAAAGGACACTATTATAGCCCATCAATTTTAACTTATTCTCGAACCCGGGAATCCTCGATTACGAGACCACTGCCCTTTACCACTGAGCCATCACGCCTATTTTGCTTGTTCCAGTTTTACTACCTGTTTTTGTTGACTAGATTTCTATGAATGGAAAATACTGAGAGCAAGTTCATGACTTGTGAAAAGCGAAGTTTTTTTTTGTATACGACGTACATGTCAATGTTGGATAGCCAGGCAGAGATTATATCTGACAACCTGACACGAGCTAATAACCTTGATGATTCTAAATTGAAAACTTTGCCAGTATACAGTCACTCACATTACGCGGTGTATGGCGGGAATAGCGTGATACGCTGTCCAGAGATGTTCCATCATATGGTACTGCCATCGGCTCGATCATTGGACATACCAGAAAACAAACAAAGTTGCACCAATATTCAGTACTACACTCTTCCATATCATTTTAATCCGATTTCAATCGTGTTAATGTGCAAATACTACCCAGTGAATACTTTTGTCTTAATTAGCTTGGCCAGTCCTATTTCGTGAGAGATTCAGATTCATCGAAGTCCATGAATTTGGATCTCAACTAGTCTATTTCATTGCATTTAAAGAGTTCCATCACAATGAATGAAAGTACGGAATCATCTCTTTTTGCACATCATCAATTTGCTGGCAAAATAGTTGTCATGGTATGTATTACTCCTTTCTTACCTTGCATCGTCGTCAGCAACGCCCTGTTAGTGTTAGCAGTTTACAGACAGTACAGCCTCCGAACACCAACAAATGCCATTATTGTGAGCCTCGCTATCTCTAATCTCCTCGACGCCCTTGTTGGGATTCCACTGAATGTGTATGCAACAGTCTTTAAATTCGATGCATGGTGCTCCGCTGAAGAAAATACTCCTTACTATACTCTACCCTTGAATGTACTATCTGGTGTTTCGTTTTGTCACATTGTGGCGTTGACTGCAGATCGATTCATAGCTGTTACGAAGCCATTACGTTATGCCAGCCTGGTGACGTTTAGACGCATTGCCATTGCCCTGGGATGTCTTTGGCTTCTTAGTATTTTGTTGAACACCGCCCGATCTGTTAACTTAGCGCATGGATCACATACAAGTCAAGACCATAAACAAACGGACTGTGGGGCTCCCTTATTAACTGGGACATTGAGCGTAACCATCACCTGGTTATCATTTTGTGTGACCGCCATTTTTATGGTTGCGCTGCTTGCCATCAATGCTTTGATTCTTCACATCGCAGTGAAACAAGCGAGAAAGATTGCGAGTCAAAGAGTGATCATTCAGTTCCAACAGCAGCAACTCCCAGTACAAGATGGCCGATTGAAAGCATTTAAGACTATCTCCCTTGTCGTGACAGCCTTCATTATCTTCTGGTTTCCGTTTCCCCTGTATCTCATAGTATGGCTTACAACGTACCTATCACCTTTTACTATTATGGTACAAAATAATTCCTTCCTGGTGTTGCATACAATAAGTTTGGTTTTCAATCCTATCATCTTCGGCTTCAGAGATCGGGCTTTTCGAAAGGCCTTTCAAAATATCTTGCGTCAATTGTGAATAACGTAGTAAACTTTCAAAGCTCGTCGTAATCCCCTGCATGTCGCCATTTTAGCGTGTGATCTATCCAGTTTCACATAAAAGGAGCACCTTTTGTCTTGGAAGTAACTTTACATTTCAATTGGAAAATATTAATTCATTTTAGCGTAAGAACCTACAAACTACAAACCTGACTGAGGGCCTGTCAGAAGTAGCCGAAGTAGCAAAAGCTCCAACTTGGTTCATTGCATATGGTTGCCATAATAGTTGCGAACGCGTTACGCGTTCATATTTCTAAATATTAAGAGCCTCGCAGTAAGCAAGGGAATTGACGATGTTTTAGGGCTTACTCGTTTGCATGCTTCCTCGTTGTTGTAGCAAAGCCCTTGGTACGCGGGCTAGATGTAGTGAAAACGACCCGACTTTGGGGTCTTTTTTTGTTTTCGGGGCTCATGGGGTTAAACCCAACGGCTACGGCCAGGCTGACAATCTTTTTTTATTTATTTTGTTATCAATGACTGTATTGGTCTAATAGTCAGGTGGCTTAGCGTCAAATATATCGATTATCGTTACTGGCCGGATACAAGCGCCATTTTTGGTACAGGGCTTTGTTATGACCTACTGAACGATATTAGGGTAGGAGCCCCCGGCAAAAATCTCAAATAGGGGTGTGGTGGGCGGGGGCGTCCTCCCGGAGCCCCCAAATAAGAAATAAGGTGAAATAACATTGATTTGTTGATGTACAAATGCAATTTTTGGTACAGGGCTTCCTTAGGACTAACTGAACAATAAAAGGATAGAAGCCCCCTACAAAAAATTAATATAAGGGCGTGGTGGACGGGGCGTCGTTCCAGAGCCCCTAAATAAGAAATAAGGTAAAATAACATTGATGTGTTGTTGTAAAAATGCAATTTTGGTACAGGGCTTCCTTAGGACTTACTGAACAATATTACGATAGAAGCCTCGTTCAAAAACTTCATGTAAGGGTGTTTTTGGGCGGGGGCGTCGTTCCAAGGCCCCCAAATAAGAAATAAGGTAAAATAACATTGATTTGTTGTTGTACGAATGCAATTTTTGATACAGGGCTTTTTTAGGACCTTTTGGACATTGTGAAGGTTAGAGACCCCAGCAAAATATTTATAAAGGTGCAATTAGGAGACGGGGCGTTGTCCCATAGCCCCCAAATAAGAAATAAAGTAAAATAACATCGATTTATTGTTGTAAAAGTGCAAATTTTGGTACAGGCCTTCCTTCTGACTTTCTGAACGATGTGAGATAGGAGCGTTCGGTATAATATTCATATATATGTGTGTGAATGGGGGCGGGGCGTCGTGTCAGTGCCCCCATGAATATCTCATTGATTTTGTGGTTATACGACCGCCTGTTTTAGGTACAGCTCTCTCTTAGGATCTACTGAACGATATTAAGGAAGGAGCCCTTGGAAAAACATTCACATAAGTGTGAAGGGAGCAGGGGCGTTGTACTAGAGGCCCCACATAATCACGTTGATTTGTTTTACCTGAATACTTTGCTTACTCTGGGGAGAATGTTGTGAATTGCCAGTAAATAGTCCTATCCAAAATACTGACAGAACACGGTCATACAGTAAATTAAGGTTAGTGGGCATACCCCACCCCCCTCCATGACCCCTCTCCTGTAATTAAACAATTTGCAGCAGGTGGTTTTCATGCCAAGAACAAGCCCCAAGGAATGACGATCAGTCAAGGAGTGGAGAGATGACATGCTGAAGAAGAGCTCTACTTTTATTTTCTCGGACCAGATCATGAAATATGAAACCCTCATACTCGTCTTCATCAGATCTCACAGAGAGAAAAACTCCCCACTGTGTAAGAAGGTCCTTCGCCTTGGACCATGTGCACTATTCCAGGTGGATGCCTGTCCACATTCGAGATATGAAGTCTTTACCAGCCACTGTGAAGAAAGAGTTTGATCAACACTCACACTGGGTTCTTTCTAAAACATCAAACAAGCTTTCTTCAATCCCTTTTGGCCAGGCCCATGAGCAAGAGAACAAGATTGTCAAAGGTGCAGGTGGCGCTATTGGACTCCTGGAAAACCCTGCTGCCCTTAGACGATGGATGCTCTCTGGACCAGAAATGGCTACAATGCTGAAGGAGTTTGAGGAAGAATACTTCACGGAAGATGATAAGGAGAATCCTAAGAACTTTCAGCACCATGAGCAAGGTCTCTCATCACAGAATTCGTTGAAGAAACAATCAATGTCCTTTTTACAAGCATCAGGCAAACGGGTAGTCCATTTTCGGATGAGTTAATGATCTGGTAAAGCATGCCAGTTGCAAATGCACAGAGAGAGCCGTTGCTACCACAGTCCACAATCTGGAGTAGACTAGAAGGAAACCGTACCAAGAGTTTTCAAGACTGTGCTTGATGAGCGCACCCTCTCAATCCACGATCCAATCAAGAGAAATTCACTGTCTCTCTTCAGACTGCAAGATAGTTCAGAAGAAAGACAAGAAGATCAAAGTGCTTCATAACAATATAGCACTTTTTGGTCAACTCCACGTCGCTCTTCTCTCTCAGACTTCGGTACTGATCTTTATCTACCAGGTACAAAGTCCGACCTGCTGCAATGCCTTGAGAAGCCTGACCAACCAGAGCCACCATCAGCATATTGCTGTAAAGTATTCGATGGAGCTGTCATCGTCCACTGTCTGCCTGTTATCGGCATCAGTACTTTGATGGGTACGCCAACGAAGTCTTCATTCCATACCTGGAGAAGCAACAGCAGACTACCAAGAGATTAGATCTTATGTGGGACACTTACATTCCAGGCAGTTAGAAAGTCAGAGTCTACCCGTGAAAAGAGAGGAACTGGCATCCATTGGAAAGTGTCTTGATGTTGTAGTCATCCGTGTCTTTATTATACGATCTCATCAAGACTTAACCATTAACTGACATCTGGGTGGCATAAGGTATGGGAAAGAAATACAGATACACCTATACTTCCACATCAATGCCATCTGTGGGAGTTTAGGAGAGCCAAAGTCACAAGCACTGCCTGTGTTACACTCATATTCAGGTTGCGACACGACATCAGCATTTCATGGCACGGGAATGAAGTCAGTCTGCCAGGCTTGACAAGTGTACGATGATGCCACAGAGACATTTTACTTACCGTAATATCTAGCCAAGCATCCCTTTTAGAAGATGACCGTTGACTCTGAGCCTTTCCAGGTTCTTAAAAGGCTGACCAATTGTCTTGTAAGACAAGTCGAGTCCATCAAACTCTATCAATGAGACAAGAAGAAGCCTCCAGTACGACGCCCCGCCCCCAAAATCACACATATATGAATGTATTGTTGGGGGCTCCAATCCTAATATCGTTCAATAAGTCCCAAGAATCCCTGTACAAAATATGGCATGTGTACAACACCAAATCAATGCCATTTTAAATGAATTTTTTTCAGTAGTATTCAGTATTCAGGTAACCCTAATTTTTGTTTAAATGTAATTATGCACTGTATATGATGTGGGGGCTCCAATGCGATCTTACATTATATTTAACAAGGGGGCTCTGGCTCGACGCCCCGCCCCCATTCACACATATATGAATATAATGCCGTGGGGCTCCGACCCTCACATTGTTCAGAAGGTCATAAGGAAGCCCCTTACCCAAAAATGCACTTTTACAACAACAAATCAATGTTATTGTACCTTATTTCTTATTTGGGGGCTATGGGACAACGCCACCGCCCCCAAATTGCACCTTAAGTTTATAAATATTTTGTTGGGGGATCCTACTATAACATCTTTCAGAATGTCCTAAGGAAGCCCTGTACCAAAAAAATTGCGTTCGTACAGCAACAAATCAATGTGTTTTTTTTACCTTATTTCTTATTTGGGGGCCTTGGAACGACGCCCCCGCCCCAAAACACCCTTACATAAAGTTTTTGGACGGGGCCTTTTATCCTAATATTGTTCAGTAAGTCCTAAGGAAGCCCTGTACCAAAAATTGCATTTTTACAACAACAAATCAATGTTATTTCACCTTATTTCTTATTTGGGGGCTCCGGGAGGGCGCCCCCGCCCACCACACCCCTATTTGAGATTTTTGCCGGGGGCTCCTACCCTAATATCGTTCAGTAGGTCATAACAAAGCCCTGTACCAAAAATGGCGCTTGTATCCGGCCGGTAACGATAATTTCACTAAGCCACCTGACTATAAGGGGTTAAATGTTATGGGTAGAGTATGATGACTATTTCGGGACAGGATCCTAGACCATTAACTGAAATAAATATGGTCAATATTGAATACCCGTCGCGCCCGAGGCGTCATTCCGAATGCTTCATTACCGACGCTAATTGGGACGTATGAGGACAATTTGCACATGCATGCCACGCGCCAGAAAGATTAACGCAATTTTTCCACTGTTCAATTTGCGTTGATCACACGTTGTCACTCTCACCTGGCGTGACAAAATAAAACGCCTCAGAAAAGCTGCTGCGTTTTTGTTTTTGTATTCACGTGTGCAACAAAGGACTTACGCATATTTACTGAGCGCTGTCCTAGAAGATCCAGAAAAAAATGAGAGACGTATATGACACTTTACCTCGTAAACCGCCGCCGTCTTGCCGCGTCATAATTATCAGGGGGCGTTTAACAAGGCTTCTTTTTTTTCAATGACAAATGGCAAAAATCAGTGACAAAGCTGCTGATAACCAATCAGAAGCAAGGATTTCAGTAGCTTATAACAAAAACGGTCATTTGTCACTAATGGCAAGTTTTGTGAAACGCCCCCCTGAACGAGCATTTACTTCTCAATGATGGCGCGAGTGGAACGGGCTTCAGAGCTTGGATTAACGCATAACGTAATTTATGTGCATCCTGAGCACCATCAATATTTACACGATTCATCAAGATGATTAGTGGAAACGATAAATGAGCAATCTGATTTGAATAAGATTTTATGTCAGTGGCAGTCAGCCTGTTTGATTATTGTAGCAAGAAACAAATTACCGTGTCAAAGAGATATCTGGGCTGAAGTGACGTCCAGGTGAAATGTATGATCATTCGCCGCAGTCTTGTATCTGAGAATGTTAATACATTATGAGCAAATATTGATGATTGTGATGATTCACAGCATTTTGTATGGCGCCATATATCTGTTTCGAAAAACATTCACAGGCGCGAGCTCCTCCAATAAAGTTAGCATTTAAATGTCTGAAGGAAGATGTGAAAATATTGGACAGTCATAATTCCTCCGGGGTTAGAAGAGCATGTACATGTATGTACTGTAATAATTGCACATTCAAAGGTCAATTAAAGCCATTTTATATATAATTGTTGTTGTCTGTATCCTTTGTTTCTGAATAACCTGTTCTGTTGATCACTTTTTGCTTGCACTCTGTAATTTTGATGCGTATTGTGCACAAACATGTTCATTTGCGTTGTATTAATGTGGGAATGTGGACTAGTTTATGTTTTATGTAGATCGCGGACTTGTCCGATTATGCAAATTAGTTCGCTACGCGTGTTGCACATGATTTTGCGGATGAATGATTTATTGTGTGATACGCCGCCAACGTTAATGTGTTAACAAACATACTTTTATTGAATCACATTTTGTCACGTTCAATGGTGGAGACTGGAGAGGACGTTTTTGCTGTGCCTGTAGCCTGCAGCTGTGTATTACAGAGTTACGCGGTTTCCTTTTAGTGAGGGTTTTGGTTCAACTGTTTGGCAGTATTTTCGAGTAAGTTATGCTTATAGATATAGATATTTGGTTTAATCCTGTATCACAGTGAGTGAATAGTTTGAGGTGGATATTGATGTCTGTTTGAAGTAATTATGATAAGAATGCCTGTTTATGACGTTGAACATAAGTTTTGGCTAGGGCATTAATTGGTCATATTACGCTGTTTATAGATAAAATGTCAGAGACATTTGTGCTAAAATTGTTTTATGCAACACTGTCTTTCGTCATATATTGGAAAAGATATTTTGAGGGATTGTAAAGATAATTGAAAGATTAATTATCCCATTTTGTATTTCGCACCAATGTGAAGTAAAAATGTATCTTAACGTTGAGGGCAGGAAGATGTAAATAAGCTAGAAAGATGGCGGCGCCCATAGATTGTTCCTAGATGTGAGTTGAAGATAGTTTTATACACCTTAGGTGTATGATATGAAGAATATTGTTGATATTTTCCCGTTGTGTTTATGTCTAGTTATTTACCACTAGCTGTAGATGATATGATAATTTACATTGGTGTGATTTAGAGAGCAAATACTTGTAACTGTTATTGTTGTTACATTATTTTAGGGGCAAGATCAGAGGACTTGCATTTTGCAGCTTCTGTTGCTGAGCTGAGCTAGCCGAGTTAGTTGATGGTAGCTTCTTGGTGTCTCCCTTTACCCTTCACTTTCTTCTCCACTATAGTTGAGAGCTTCAGTAGTTTATTGCTGAAGACCTTGGGTACGTTTTGATGATATTCTGGTAAAGTTTGTAACAGACCTTGTGTAACTTTACTCAGTCTAATATTGCAGTGCGTTTAACAATTTATATGTATACTGATGTTATGGGACAATTTGGTTATTGTTCCAGTGTATTATGAATACTAACAGATTAATGCATGTATTTCTTGTTTCCCTGATGCAAGTATGATGCTCTGATTGCTAGATTTATATTACTGTTTGATGAGATTCTTACAGCTAATTTGATGTTTAGATTTAATTATGTCATTCATTAAGTAATAGCATTGCACCATGCACCTGGCTCTCGTAAGCACACACACACTCATCAGTCTGCAAGAATCTTCAACTGTGAAGGAGGTAGACTTGTCCCCGAAGAAGAAAGAAGAAGAAGACGTAAATTACTATCATATTTTATTTCAGTGATTATACAAGAGAAGCAAGATGAAACAGATTTGATTTGGAGATCAATTTGTAATTACTTAATATGATATTTAATCAAGAGGATATACAATATATATGTTTAGTAATTACTTTGTTTTTATTTTCATTCATATGATCATGTATTTGTGAAGATGACATTTGTAATTGTTTGAAATACTGAGACATGTTTTGTTTTATTATTCTGCCAATTGCAGGTTTTTTTTTTTCGTTTCTGCGTTATCGAACACCGAGAATCTACGGTGAATGAATAAAGCACCTATTACGCTAACAAACGTCTCTTGGGATTCATTTATCGTCTCATAAGCACTACGACATTAAGATAACAAATTATTGAATTAAGCTGTCATTTTAATCGAATGAAATCTATTCAGGATCATAATCAGGATCCATTCGTGCTTCTTAAGATGTCATATCATATGTCATTTATTTTTTAAGTGTGTTCGCATATTGAAAGAACGTCAGTAAGCATTGATTATCATTGACACAAATTGCTATTTATTCTTGAAGCCATGTCAATATATATAGTTAGGAAAACAAATGCCCTTTGTGGTCTTCTGTGGGTCTTTTCTTTAACATATTTCATTATATTGTTCGTAGTGGGTTTCTTAGAGCTAACGAACATTTATAGCCAGAATGATTGTTGGAATGCATATAAACAATGATGGGCCCCTAAAACATAACATGTAAGCACTTTGGGTACAGTTTATAAAAAGATCAGTCGGTGACATCGTCTAAGTATAAAACTTTACTTAGGAATCCGATTGAAAAAAAAAGAAAAAAAGAGGTGAACACCATTTGCCTGCTGGATTCGTGTGTGTGCCTAACAGTATAGTATGATGGGGTTTGTGTTTCCCGCCTTCTCTCATGCCTTTGGAATTGATTAAACATATTCATCAAATAGGACTACAACCACATGAACATTTGTTCTGTGTGATATTATATAACATCAGTCTTAAAATATTTATGAATATTGGTTGTAAACTTTTTCGAATTAACTGCTGTTTTTAATCAACTGTCCGGACACAGTGGCCCGAATTCACAAAGGAGGATTTTCGACAAACCTCCTTTGTGAATTCGGACCTCAACGTCTGGGTATAATTAATGGGGATGAGAATCATAGTAATGTGAATGAGCCGAACCATATCTCGTGTGTAAGGAAGAAGGCCAAATCAAGAGAGAGAGAGAGAGAGAGGGGGAAGATTCAGATGGAGTGTGTGCGCGCGGGAGTGTGTGTGCGTGTGAGAGAGAGATATATCAACATAGATTACTTTGTAATAAGTGAGTCTTCGTCAGTTTTATTTTTGTAGAACGAAAAAAAAATGGTTTTACGTTCAGTTTCTCTTGACAACGTCAGTGCTGTCGTGAGTGTTTCCAAACATGCTGAAGATTGTATACATATAATACATGTTTGCGAGTGCATTTTAATATGCACTACAACGAGTCGAAATCAAATTAGGATACTGAACGAGCTAAAAACATTAATTATTTGTTTTATTAGATGGGTCTACAATGTGAGTATTACGTCGGGAAATTGACGGTTGTTATCACCACAATGCACTCCCCGTGTCTTTGCTAAACATTAATGCACGTACACGTGATCCATGTCGACGCTTCTCATTGGCTACATTCTTGAACCCATTTTGTAATTCTTCATAAAGAAGGCTTGACGGTACTTCAAAGATGATATATCGGCCGGCTTCATTTCAATTTTTCGGGGGCAAAAAAGAAGAAAAAAATGGTGCTCTCTACCCAATCCCATCCCCCTCCCCCCATGAGCGAAATATCGGCGGCCGGCGCGATTTTCAAATTTCCAGGGGAAAAAAAGAAAAAGGGAAAATAGTGTGCTCACTACCCCCACCCCCCCCCCCCCCCCCTCCCCCTCACTGAGCGAAATATCGGCTGGCACGATTTTCAAATTTCAAATTGATTTCAAATTTGGGCCTCTCCCCTTAAAAAATCCTGGATCCGCACCTGTCGATCAGGGCTGGCTTAGGAGCTGAATGGTGCCGACGTTATTCACTACTGCCATATATCTGACTAGTAAATATTATGTGTGAAATATGAGGGTATCAATCGATCTCTGAAATGACCATTATATTGACAATTGAGACGTCAATTGGACCACTAGACCTATATTTCCAAGTGATGTATCACCTTAGTTGTATAGGAAAGAGAAATACATAGCGATAGAAAGAAAAAAAGCTGGAAAATAAAGAAGAGAGGGAGAGAGTAAAGAGAGAGGGAGAGGGAGGGAAGGAGAGGGAGAGATAGGGAGGGAGGGAGAGTGAGAGATAGAGAGAGAGAGGGAGGGAGAGAGAGAGAGGGGGAGAGAGAGGGAGGGAAGGGAGGAAGGAAGGGAGAGAGAGAGAGAAGGGGGCGGAGGGGAGGGGGTGACCAATGGTCCGTCAGGTGAGATGAATTCGGATGAAATCTGACGAAAATTAATGGACAAGTGTTGAAATTAATTGACCATTTACCAAATTGAATGCCAAAGACTGAGGCAGATTGTCCCCGTCTGTACTATTTGCTAAACATTCCCACAGTTGGCAGAGAATTTTGAGACCAGTCTAATGCCCCTTAACGTTACTGTAGGCCTGCTCTTCTCTGGATATCACTGGTTCAGTATACTTTTTCCGGGAAACTATAGGTAGGCCAAACATAATGTAATTGTCCTACCTAGCAAAAAATAATAATTATATGCAATTTGCATTCTGATTATTGAAATAAAATTATTTCTAACAGGTGAATGAAATAATTTGTAACATGACTCTTAAAGGCTAAGTCCACTCCAAAAATAATTTGCTTTATATAGATGCAGAAAAAAATGAGAAACAGAGCAAAAAAGATTTGAGTAAAATCGGATAACTATTAAGGAAGTTATTAATTTTTTTGAAAAAATTGCCAATTTGGTTATCAGTTTGTGACGTCATTGCCTCACTTTTTATCAATGGTTTATATATTTTTATCCCATTAATTTCCCTTTTTATCCCCCAAAACTTGATTTCCCCATGCCTTTGCCCAGGTTATATGATTTGTATCATATTGCGTGCATGGCATTTCACAAAATCTTTTATGAACTTTGAAGAATTGATACTACTTTCTGAATATTGTATGTTCATAATCATTGATTTTTTATATAAATGGTTTTCAAATTCAAAATGTTCAGGGTTTAACTAAATATAATTACTCTATATTAGTGCATCCACACAAAAACATATAACTATCAATACAACTTGGATGCTGGTGTGAGGAAATAAGCTTCTTAGGGGGAAAATGGGAAATTTATATTATCGATATAAAGAAAACAATGAGTGGATAGTGAAGCAATGACTTCATAGACTCATGAGTGAGTTGCCAATTTGTCTTGTGATTTTCAAAGTTGTTCATGTCATTAAAATTCATAACTTTTTTATTAATTATCCGATTTTGCTCAATTATTTTTGATTGGTTTGTCTAATTTTTCTGCTTCTATTGGAAGTAAATTATTTTTGGAGTGGACTTGCCCTTTAACAAAGATTTATGCATCAAATTTGATTACATTACGAAAGTGGTCAATAATATTATATTTGTGTAAAGTGGGGCAAAGCCATAAGTTCGTCCTACCTAGCAACAATGAATGAATTGAATTCGCCTTCTGACTTCTGAAATACAATGATAAATAACAGCTGAATGTAATAATTCGTTGCTAAGTAAATGTGTATAAATTGGAATACATATTGAAAATGGACTATTTCATGCTAACAATGTTAAGGTTAAAATTCATGCGAGATGTTGCTATCTTTCATCGAAAGCAGACGAGTGAGTGAGTACAGAATGCGGAGGTAGAGGATGTAAATTAACACGCGTAGTATCTCACATTACATATAAATATGCAGACCGAGTAACGCCTCTCTCTCTCTCTCTCTTTCTCTCTTTCCCTCACTCCCCTCACTCCCTTCCCTTCTCTCTTTCTCCAATTCTCCTTTTATCTCCATTCTCCCCAATCCCTTCAATCTTTTTCCCTTCTCTCAAATACACACATCTCGCCCACAAACACCAACGCACACGCTCACATCCCATCCTCTCCTATTCATCTCATGTCAAAGCGTTCACTATTTAAGCTATATATTGCCATTCATTTTGATCCTCAAATTGCGACGCTTTATTTTATCCTAATGAAACAAGAAATCGATAAATGTCCTATGTTAGGTCAGGGCGATTGAAAAATTTAAATTACTACCAATCATTATACCACCTAACACATCAAATAACAAATTAAGAAGAAAAAATGATATAAGACAGGTTAATTACCTCAGAATCAATTACGTTTTAATACACCGATGTACTAACAAACTTATGGATGTTATTCCATTAACCTGTTATTCATTTGCATGGAATTTGAATATGTTGAGTAGTAAACAGGTTTATTCTTTAGAAGACCACACAGAAATCTTGAATATTAAAAAGTGAAATTTGTATACCCATAACTGTTACACCATTTCCTGATTTATCGAGAAAATACAATTTATAAACTATCATTATATATCGGTATTCAAATGAAACGATGTGCTGTCTTTTTAGACCTACGATAGCAATTTATTTATTTTAAATGTAATACTAAACTTTGAACGATAGTCATGCTATAAAGCTTGTTCAATATTGAACATATTCACATATTGTTCTTCGATAGATTTTCTGGATGTCACAGTAATATCAACAAGATCAACAACATAACTCCAACTACAGAAAAAATACAGAATAGCTAGAAAGGCCTAAACAAGATCTTATTTAATAGATGTTACAGATTTAAATCTAAGATTGATATTTGAAACTGAATTTGGCGCCCTTTTACCCGTTGAACCCTTGTTCGCTGATAATCGTTTGCGCCGTCCAAGCATTGTTTTTTTAGCATGCCCCTCCCTTTCATTGTATACATTTAGGTCAACAACGTTCCGTTATCATTTCCAGTATTTCTATTTTTCTGTTTTATCCAATCTGATTACATTGCTTTATGTAATTATTGAATTTATATGTACTTTGATCATGTTTAGATATCTTCATATCAAAAGGGAAATAAATAAATAAAACCAGATTTTGTTTGTCATGTGTGTTACATTACTGCTTATACATTTTACTGATTTTTAATTATTTTTTTTTATATCAAACTGTTTATCCAAGGAAAGATTTGCTCATCCAGTTACCATTCATACTCGTCCATTTTATAGAATCCCGTATTTAACCCCATTCTTTTTGTTGCATGTAATTTCGCTATTTTGACCTAGCAATAAGTTTAACAATTGAAACCATTAACCCAGACATAGTCTAAAATGATAAAGTTGCAGTCTCACAGACTTTTTTTCTTCGGCTGTCCATTTCAGTTGACGTTCCGTTACAATCTAGTGGAATTCTGACGCCACGGGTTTTCCACCATAAACTCCGCGTTGCCATTCTCCATGAAGTTCTCCCACAGCTCCGCCTCCTCCTCCTCCTCCTCCTCCTCCTCCTCCTCTTCATTCATCCTCATCATCTCTCTTCCAACCATCTCAGCGATATCGTGCATGAACTTTGTACCGGATGGTGGGTTCTTCTCGATTTTGCTCTCGAATGTGGGGTAAAGAACCTTCTTGAGGGGGTTACATTTACCCCCTCCTACCAGGGATGTCCCGCAGTTGATGGGGTTTAGTATCTTGTTGAAGCACATGCGTATCTCCCACAGGTACTGGATCTTCTTCCTCTCCTGTTACCATGGTAACCAAAAAACAAAAACAATCTCGTCATTTGATTCATTGATTGAAAATACATTATTGAAATTTAAAGATAACGTTGAGTTCTGGTCATCCGATTGCATTGTGATTACATCTTTCTGTGCACAGTACTTGTTACTTTACCAAGACTGGGCCAAATTTATTATGATTTTGATGACTCTGGAACCTTGCAGTATACACACCAATACTTACATGCTACATGATCAACTTTTTCTCATCCATTCCACACCTTTTCTTTCACAATACAAGCGGGTGACCAGAACTCACCTTTGTCTTTAATACTTAACGCTATACACTTCGATATCACATAATGTGTACACATTTTCCACTCCATGGGGAGCATTTAAGTCAGGCGCCATTTTACAGACGCTTACAATGCTGAACATACCACAATGACTTTCGCACCCTAACGGATACCTATTTACAATCTGGATGGAAAGAAGAAATATAGATAACATGTCTTGCTTAAGGACCCCGGCCCCCCACTCAGGTTTCGAAATGACCACATGCGTGTTGCCAAAATGTCCTTTTCGTAACAAAAGAAAAAGGTCGACCCGTATTGACTTTACACACCGGACTTTTGCTGAAAAGGGGGGGGGGGGTGCTGAAAAAGGCTCGTATACAAAAGAAAAAGGTCGAGCCGTATTGACTTTACACACCGGACTTTTGCTGAAAAGGGGGGGGGGGGTCGGTTGGAACACGCATATGCGTACCCTAAATAACACTGAGTGGGGGGGCCGGGTTAAGGACGTAAGTGCCGTGCCGGGGTTCGAACCTACAACCTTCACATCTAAGGTCAAGTATACAAACCACTCGACTACTAATACATGATAGTTTTCATAAGAAACTTACCACACAGTAGACAGCGGGATCGACACCCAGTCCCTTATTGAGAGCGTTAGTGATGTAGGCGAGTGGATATTTGAGAGTATCTGAAGGTCGTATAGCATTATCTCCGTCCGCTAAGATTCTACATAAGAAAGAGACAGAGAACGAACAAGGATGTGTCGATGTTTTAATATTTTATTTTAAAAATGAAATTACAGACTATTTATTTGTAAGAAGCTTTAACAAAAGGAGGTGTTTTGGTCAAGGTGAAGACAAAACAAATTTGTGTTCTCTTTTAATTGTCAATTTGGTAGAGTATCATAGAAGGAAAGTCACATAAGAAGGACTCCTCTTCTTTTGTTTTTTTATTTTATCTATTATTTCACTTCGTTTTTGTGTATTCTTTGTTATTGTTATACTTATTTACGTTCCTGGAAATGAAATAGAATACATTAAATGCTTGAATATTAAAAATATGACGAGAAAGATCTGACATCTCTACCGCCTATGTGTAGTCCTATACATACATTTGTCTGTGTGCAGTGCATGACTTTAAACAAGATTGAGTCAATTACTTACAATTTTAATGACTCCTAAACCGCACAGTATACAACAATTTATATTTTTAACTTTTTTATCATTTATTTTTATTTCTGCATAATGACATTACTGCAATATTTGTAAAGGTTATACAAAGTGATGGTATGGGGTCATGAATTTGGTTCAAATGAACATATTGGAAGCATATACGATTTTACAATACTTCATAATCGTTGTTGCTGTTGAAATCGAGTCTAAAGTGATGAAATTGTAAATAATAAACTCTTTAAGTTGTATAGCTCCCTCTCAAGACTGATTTTACTCTAGCCTTAAAACAATGTTTCTTGACTACAATCGACCGATTTGCTATTCCCGTTTGGAAATTATATATCAGAACTGCATTTTGAGATTTTCATGGTCGCAGCTACCATGAAATGGTGTTTTAGGCGCTAATTTTTCTAGTTCTTATAATACATCCACAGGGGCATCTAAATATATCAAAATTCTAAAGAATTACTATCTATCCAATTTTCAAAATTTCCCAAAACTTTGCATTACATGTAAGCATAAGCTTCATAATCAAAAGCTCATCAAATACACGGAACTTATGTACAATGAATAAAACTAATAATAACAATAGCGTGAGAGGGAAAAGAATGAAGAAAGGGAGAGAGAGAAAAAAGAGGGAGGTCTTGGGTTCAACGCAAAGTTGATGCGCTAGAGCCCTCTGGTAAGGCATTAATCCTCATTACCAAGTCCCTCGGAGAAGACTTAAAGCCGTTGGTCCACGGATTGCTTACTAGGGACTTCTAGATTTGCGCGGACTGATACGTGTGACGTCCATTCGAGACAGTACATTAAAAGGACGTCGATCGTAGCAATCCACGTTGTCGTTGTGCAAATCGAAAAGTCCCTATTAACAAAGCATACACATACTTAATAGCAGATCAGATGAAGCAAGCCAACAAACCAAAATAACGTTTGTATTTGGCGCCTGAGATGGGTACTTACTTTTTGATGTTGTACTTATTAAACAGGTTTATAGTATTTTTGAAATACTTCATGGGGCTGTTGAATTTCTCCAGATCATTGATACACGTTCCATGTTTTTCATACTCGTGTTTCCTGTCATGAAAAGAAAAACAGTAACATATAGATGACATAGTCAGCATTTTGCCTTTTACATTATGCGGAGAAACTATAATGTCCAAATCAATAGGCCATTTTCGTAATGTAAACAAATTTAATGCGTAATTCTTTGTGAAGTGCCTCAATACAAATTATTTCATTCACCTGATAAGAATAATAGTATTTCAATGGTCAGAATGCAAACTGCATATATCAAGTGTTGCTAGGTAGGTCAAGCCACAATTTTTGTCCTACCTGGCAACAACTAATGTACGCAATTCGGATTCTGTCTTTTGAAATACTGTTATTCTTATCAGGTGATTGAACGAATTTGTATTGAGACACTTCACAAAGACTTATGCATTAAATTTGGTTACATTACTAAAATGGCCTATTCAGTAGATCATTTTCGTAATGTTATCAAATTTAATGCACAAATCTTTGTTGAGTGCCATGTTACAAATGATTTCATTCACCTGTTATGAATAATTCTTTTTCAATAGTCAGAATGCAGATTTGCATACATCAATTGTTGCTAGGTATGACAACTAGTATGGCTTGTCCTACCTAGCTAACAACACGTAATATATGTAATTCGCATTCTGACTACTGAAATACTAAGTACAATTATTCGTAACAGGTGATACGTAATAATTCTAATAACTCGAATCATCGGGTCATCGCGTCGAGTCGGGTGGTCGTGTTACCCGACCCTTTGTGAAAACATGCCCTTTTATTCACGGAATATCGGGGGTAATGTTGTGAAATAAACCCCTCTCATCTAGAAATGGTCTGGTCCAATTTAGCCGATACCTTGTGAAAACCCTACGGCAAATCTACGAAATCTTCTGCTTTCGTTTCACGCGAAAGATCGTGTCACCCGACCGGACGCGGTGACCCGATGATTCGAAGTAAGCCCCTCTTTCCTATAACATACATACCAGAAGTTAATTTTGTTTCCACCTTTCTTGTAGGTCGGCCATATCACGTTCATTTCATTACGTATATCCTACAATAAAGAATGGTTAAAAGCGACGAAATAACTTTTGTTTAATGGAATAATGAAAACAACCACGACAGCAACAGCATTAACAAAAACAGCAGCAGTAGCAACAACAACAGCAACTGCAGCAACAATTACAACAACAACAGCTACGACATAGGATATGAATAATACATTGTTATTTCGACTAAACCAGTTGGGTCTTTCATTTTGTTATTATGAAATATCATTAATTATTTGTGATGATTTAACCAGATATTTTTGATAAGATTATATTGCGCGGTAAAGAATTTCTTGTAATTTAGGTTGAAGATGGAGTGTGTTTAAAGGAAACATAACATACAACTGCTCCAAAAGAAAGCAGAAAAATCGGAGAAGCCGGCTGGTGAAAGTTTGAATGAAATCGGAAAAAAAGAAAATGATGAATTTTTGATAGAAGTAATCTCGTACGAATGGGCACTTTAAATTGGCTGAATCGGCTATATCACTGTGACGTTGTGCTTGACAGCTGTGCCATTTGTTTAAACAAAACTAAACAATAAGAAAAATATCAAATTTTTAACATGTATCAGACAAGAGGGTCTTTTCCTTTCAGAGGAGCTATAATGATGCTATCCACAATATATTTTGAGTAGTAATCTATAAGAAAAGGCATTTAGGAGCAAACTATAAATTAACGATATCTTTCTACACAACAATCCACGAACCAAATTGCCAATTGAGATTCGCCTAAGTGTAGTGATCTCATATACACACATTTATAACTCTCTTATTATTGGTCCTATTTATTTAAAACTTTCACCAATTGGTTTCTCTTAATTTTTTCATTCTATTAATAATTGTAATAACAATAATAATAATAACAACGATGATGATAATGATAATTTTGATGAATACAATAATAGTGGGTTCTTGTATGGCGCTAATGTCTGTCAGACTTGACACTTTTGGCGCTTTACAGTAATTACCCCGGCTTTAGAAGAACTACCATTATGGTGCTCTATATAGCATTGTAATGAATTAATGTTGCAGGGATTCGAACCCACTACCCTGTGCTTCACACTCCGGTGACTTATCCACTAGACCATAATACTTCCAATGAATCGAATTGTCTACACAGAATTCTTTATTTTCCTGATGGCATAAATGTCTTTTGATGGGAACTGGTATTGTGGCGATAATAAAGGCAATTTAAATGGGCACCAGTCGTTCTTTACTTCATCTTTATTTGAAAACACTGAAATTATTAGATAGAAATGAAAGTTATTGCTAAATATAAGAGTTTTGAAACGACAGAAGGTAATGGGTTTATTTTAAACTTACATTGATCTCATCATTAATGAACTCCCCAGTGCAGTCTATGGGGGTGTTTTTCATATTGCTCTTAAACGGCCTGCAAAGAGAGAGAAGTAAGTTTTACATGTATGTGAAAGCCCCTACTGAAAATAAATCTAATTGCCGATCCATAGTTGTGTCTGCAAATTTGTAGATCTGAAAAGAAACCTTTTACATTTGTCCGTCTGGCAAATTTTGGAATATAAGGACCATATTTTGGCCTTGATTTACATCAAATACATGTTTAGCTGTTGTGTGCTTGTTGCAAAGCTTTCCCATCCTTCCGGTAAACTTGTATGCATATTATATGCATATTAATCCAACGACCCCGACCCCTCCAAAACGTTATATCTTAGCCTCTGGTTATGGGCTCACTTAAAATCTACCAATCACTTGAAGAAAAAAATACTTGTGTAAAGGTAGAATATATAAAATCAACCTCAAAAAACTTTACCTGGTATTCTATAGGTAAAGTGATCAGGAGCATAAGAAAACAAAGGATAACATAAAAAACCCGCATAGTGGGCGCACACAGAATACAATTAAGTCTACTCAACAACATACCCGTTGTGCTGTTCAGTATAAATTTCTTTGCAGAAGTAATATTTGACTCTTATATTTCAATACAACAAACCGACACGGAGCCCCTTTACATCAAAAGTAAAACATATTTTGGTGATTGGTATATTTTAACTTTCTCTCTACTTCAATGAATGAATTAAGCAATTAAGAAACGAGGTAAAATTTAAAGTGTTTGATCGTATAAATCCAATACTATCATAATAATGATCGCTACGGTACAGGAAGCAAACCGTCGCAAACATTGTTATAGCTGAGGGAAGACCAAAAAAAAAAAATATATATATATCGTTTTGAGAATGCCTTTTTTACTTCATCTGTTTCCATGTACATGCCAGCTTAAAAATAACGACTTGCAAATAATTCCATAACCAATCACCCACTAGTTTATAAAAAAGTGGATGTATTTGTTTCTTGGTCGGAAATCTATCAGGAAGAACCCCCTGCCCCTTCTTCGAATAATATGGTGGTATTTTAATACTGTTCTCTTAGATGTTTGACTCACCATAGCCCGTGGATGGTCCAGTTCTTCTTGTATGTACTAATAATTTCGCAATTTTCCTGTAAAATGTTAAAAATCCATAAAATATTAAATTTCTTGACTAGCTGAGACATGATTACTGAGCTCATATGCAATTAATAAAACAGTAAATATTTATAATTGTCTTATCATGGCCTCTAAGGAATATCTTAAATATTTTAATTACCTAACATTTACATATGTTCTTTCAAATTGCAAATTCCGTATACTATATTTAGTAAATAGAAGTAGAATAGTGATTGTACAATTACATATAGTCAATTCTAAGTGTAACGGAGTGACATTTCAGAGCATTTCCAATTTTGAATAAAGAATATCATAGAAATTTTGATAAAATGTACATCTAAATATTTATATTAATATGAGGTAATTTAACACGAGTTCAGTCTCCTATCAACCTTAAATTGTTTTGTTACGGAATTACCAAAAGTTGAAATGTCATTCCGAAACGTTTGGAATCACGAAAAAGGACAAAAAGTCATTATATTTATCACATATTGCACAACATATACCCTTGTTTTATTTGGTGATTATGTACCAGAAACTCAAATAATTTTCATTGCGAAGCAGACAAGGGTTACCCTGAATTTGAAAAAAGCAAACATACAAAACATGAATGAGTTACATTACTGAAAATGATAAACAAATAATGCAGTGTCTCACCTTCTCACAATAAGATGGCCCCCAAGTGTTGACTAGAACTAACTTGTCATATTCAACCTCTTCACTGTACGCCAAGAAAGAGATATATCGAGAGGGAGTGAAGAGAGAGATAGAGAGACAGAGATAGAGAGAGAGACAGAGTGAAGAGAGACAGAGTGAAGAGAGACAGAGAGAGAGTGAAGAATGGAAGAAAGAGAGAGAAAAGAGAGAGAAAGAGAATGAAGAATGAGAGAGAGTGAGAGAGTGAGAGGGAGAGAAGAGAGAGAGAGAGAGGGGGAAGAGAGAGGGGGATAGAGAGAGAGAGAGAGGGAATAACTCTTGTCGAAGTTCACAACAAGCTATACTATTACAAATAACATCATTTCTCTTTTTGCTTCTTATTAGAGTATTAAATAAAGCTTAGACATTTCTTCCAATTTAAGGTTAGCGGTATATGTATTCTTGAAAAGATGTTTTCCAATGTGCTTTTCCCCTAATTTTGCATGGTTCAACTTTTTTTAGCGTAATACGCATGTGCTCCTTTTTAAGAACAAGGCCTAATAATGCGCATTTGTTTCTTCTCCCGGTTGTTTAAATCCCTTTCAGCAACTTATATGTGGTATATGTGTGGAAAACACTGCTTTTATCGATAACATCAATCAATAATCATTAAAATTATAATAAAATCTTAGGCCATCGGAAACGGAAGAAAAAGAATATATATTTACAAAACTTGGCGGAAGAGCTCTCGAAAGGACCTTCCTTCAATGGTGTTCATGCAGCACAGGGCAACGAGAAGAATCAAAATAGAAATGCGCGCCATTTCTAGAGTAGAAATCCGAGTGAAACCTGAAATTGACAAGGTGTGCTGTCGATATCCCTTCGATGACCAGTGTTGTCCGCTTCTTTAAAGAGATGTCGTCTGCTCCGAGAAGTATCCGTTTAGTCAGTGCTGGCGCTGGACTTCAGCAAAGAATAGTTATGTGAGCATTCGGTTTTACCTTTTATTTGAGGGCATGGTGAAAATGTAAGGGCATCCAAGACGATCAATCACTCTTAAAAGTTAGTCTTTGAGTGACAGCTTAGACATGAAGAGCCTTCTGAGTTCATGTAATACAGCGTATTTTCTTAGACGACAAAGAACAATTGGACAGTAAGATGGACAGCTAAGAGCGATAGATTGATGGGGAAAGTGATTGATGAGCAATATGCCCTTTTCATATAATACCACCCTGGTAACATGTGAGCTGAACGAGAATTTCTGGATGAGATATGTAAAAGAAATAACTCTACGATCATTATTTTCTTCATTGCTTGATAAAAGAATTCCGCTGATTTCATGTTTTGACTATTTTCGTTACATTGCCAATTCTAATTCATATAGTTTAAATCAAACTACCGAAAAGGTTTACAATCATGTTTTTGTTGTTATAGTTTCAATACCAAGCTTGGTATCGAGCAGTTCACCAAGGTGCCTCAATGTTTGAGCATAATAACACGATAAGAGCAAGTGAGAAGAGACAAGCACCGAAAAAAAAAATCGGAACAATAATAGATCATCTCATCTTCTCCGACCTATACCCCTGCACACCTACTGTAGCAAGCCGTCTCTATCCCGCATAGGGCTTGTCAGTCACCAGCAAGCTTGCACAGACCGTTCGCGAAGAAAAGCCAATCAATCAATCAATCAATCAATCAACCAACCAAACAACCAATCAATCAATAAAACAATCAATCACTTAATCAATCAATCAATCAATTAATCAATCAATCAATCAACTAATCAACCAATCAACCAATCGATAAAACAATCAACCAACCAATCAATCAATCAACCAATCAATCAATCAATCAATCAATCAATCAATCAATCAATCAATCAATCAACCAACCATTCGTTCAATCAATCATTCAATCAATCAATCAATACATTAATCCATCAATCAGCCACATGTCTTTGCACTAGTACTTTCATAGCTGCCTTGTCGTTCCTCATTATGATGATTGGGTGTTATTTTCTCTTTGTTCCGACGACTACTAGCTTTGAGTAGATTTGCCTTAAATATTTGGTAAAACTTTCTCTAGGAATTTAAAAAAATGGACGAGGGTGACTTTAATGCATGGTCCATTTTTGTAATGTAACCAAATTTCATGCATACGTCTTAGTGAAGTGCCCCCGATATGAATTACTTTCATTCATCCGTTAGAATAAATCATTTCAATATTCAGAATGTAAATTGCCAATATCACTTGCTTTTAGGTAGGACAAGCCTTAATGTTTGTCTTACCTGGCAATAATTAATGTATGCAATTCGCTTTCTGACTTACAAGATCTAAAAGACAGGTTTACTAACATTTCAAATTCATGTTTACTTTTTAAATAAAGGTTGTTCTTGACAAACTGAGAGCTTTCACGACGCTTGCCCGACATAGAAACAAAAAATGTATACAAACATGATTCCAAGAAATTTATTTTATTCAGTAATAACAGGTTAATTGAGAAAATCGTCACTAGGTCCCCAGGAAAGAAACATTCATAAATTTGAATATATTAACAAATCATTATATCAGTGTAACAGGTAAATGCAATAACTCGTATTAAAAAACGAGGTACGTCACAAAGACGTATGCTTAAATTCAATTACAATACGAAAATAGTCTTAATGGTTTAAAAAATATATAATGTAGAGTGTACATGTGCATTAAGGACTAGTAATTGAACTTCTAACTGAAATAGCTGTAATCGTAAGTAGTAAACAGTATCAAACTGAGTTAGTAAAAGAAAATGACAAAAGCTACAATAATAATTCGCATATTATGCTTAAATCCCATAGCACACTATCTGGCCTTCCTTCGATCCAATTTTCGAAGAAATTGCAATTATACTAGATAGATAAATCTGAACAAACATCATCTTCCTGATGTAGGTTCTGAGTAATAATAAGAATGCTAACAAACGGAATGTTAAGGCATTAAAGCTTTCTAGTCAGAATAAAGCCGAATCGAATCATACAAAATCGCACAATTGGTATGACTTCACTAAGATTCTGAGACGATTTAGCTATTCCTCTTCCAAAGAAGCGTGATTGTATAAATCATATACGTATTCAAATCATTGATCGTTAGGATTTTAAATGTTTGAATGATCGCATGAAATACTATGGCAAATTCTTCCAAAATCGGATCGATTTTCCTGTTATTTGGTACTCTAATCCTTTTGAAATATCCTCATGAAGTCTTTAACATTAGTTAAAAGAAACTTGAAACAGCATCTTATATCTAAATATCAATGATTCTTGTATCAAAAATTATATCATTCAACATTACCTATAAATGTTTTCAAACTTATGATTTTGTAATGATTATTTCCATTTGTATTACCTACCATGAACGATGTCCATGTTTTTTCAAGTATCTTTCTTTTTTAGTTTTGTTTGTATATGAGTGTATGTTTGCTTGATTGATTTTATTTCTGCGTTCAAATAACAAATACAAGGTTATACATTTTTACAACATACATAGCTAATCATGTCTAATAATAATATACAATAACCATAATACAAACCATAAAAACAAGTATAGCAGATATTTGTATATATTTTTCATTTAACTAAAGAGATAAATTTCAGAATGCAGAAATAATGTTCGGGGAACTATGCCTCGACAAGGCCATTTAGTTCCCTATTTTTATTTTCTTATATATCGACAAGGCCATTTGGCCTTTTTTTTTTTGTTCCCTTTTTTCATTTTCTTATATATTGCAAATGCTTATTATTGTTTATATCTTTGTATGGTTTTATTGAAAATGAAAATTAATAAAACGAATTTAAATGAATTGAATTGAATTAAAAGTCAGGTGGTATAGTGAGCGGTCGGTTCTAGAAGCCTACACAGTAATACATGTATTATTATCCTGGCTTTACCTAAGCCGAATGGCGCTCATTCAGAAATAACTACACCTGATACCCAGTGTAGGATACTTTGTAATAACGTTACTCGTTCATATAATGGCGTTGATCAATGCATGAATGAACTTTCGATCGTTCAATCTTTGTGTTAAACTTTTTTTTTCTACAACGATTTCGGGGAAAAAGACCGATATTTGGTAAAACATGCAGTTAATAATAGATTAACTCGATTCAAAATGCCCGTTAATTTGAAGATGTTGGTAGAGCGTAATCTGGATTAAAAGAGAGATAAAACTTGAATTAAAGGAATATTTTTTTTTTCTAATCATGCATAAGGTATAGAAATTAAAGCTAAGCTTGAGTTCTCGTAATGATAGAAAATACATTCTCACAAAATCCGACAAAACTTACACTGAATGTTCAAGATCACAAATAAATGACATGTGCCAAACGCGTTTGGTAGAAAATATATATGGGCTGAATAATGAGAAAAGAAAGATAGGGAAATCAATTTAAGTAGGCCCAACACCACTATGTGCAAAGGAGAGTTACGGTTTTAAAAAAAATGATTTCCAGCAAGTTTTTGTGAGTTTGTTTATATTTTACTGGTTCAAACATTCGATTTACTGCAGAATGAACAATCCAGAATGGATTATAGCCATGTTCTCTAAATATACGATTCCCATATACCAGAGCTCAAGATTAGCTTTAAGAGTGAGTTCCCATAGTAATAGATGTAATAGACGTCAGTGAGTTTCCAAAGACAGCCCATGTCTTATTCTTCCTTTTCCCTCATGTCATTGAAGAGGCCTGCCGTCATCTTACTCTTCCTCCGTCATCATCATCATCTCCCTCGCACCCATCTCAGCGGCGTCAAACAGGAATTGGAAGGCCAGATCGTCGGATACTCCATGCGGGGAGTTAATGGGGATGGAGCTGGGAAAAGGGGGGAATTCAACCTTTTTGAAGGGGTTGCATTTACCCCCTCCTACCAGCTCACTCCCACAAGTGATCGGCCTGAGAGTCTTGTCGAAACACAGGCGAATTTGCAACAGGTACTGGAAAGTCTTCCTCTCCTGTAGTTGATTTAATTATAATAGCAATCAATCAATTAATTGATTATAATCATTTTTGATTTCTTCAACCAAAGGTAGCCACATCAGTCTAATGCCTAGGTCACATTTGCCGCGGCGGCCGTGCGGTCTAAAATGATAGGGCCGGTGTGGTAGGCGATTTGTTCCGGGTTCCGCGGAACAAATCGGCGCGCCGATTTGTTCCTCGGAACGAATCTACTGGATCGACTCGTTCGCAGATACGTTCGAAAGCCGCCGTTCTTATCCGACATTGGCCGAACGTTTCTGCTTATATAATCGCGTATATTTTTATTACTTGTGTCGAATAAACATGGTAAAAATAAATTTTAGCTTTATCTTGATACTTTTGTATTTATTGTTGGAATGAAAACCAATATTATTTTTTTTGAAATATTACTTAATAATAAGGTTTATAACCTCGTACGGAATTACCCGCGCGCGGTACTCGGCACGATATATTGCGACACAGCATGCTGATCTGGGCGCGAACTCGATAACGTCAACGCGTGAATTTCGACAGCATCGACCTTCAGCATTCATTGTCATCATAGTCGTACGTATGAGCGATAGTCATACAAAATGGCAGATGAGCAATTTGTTGATGATTGCAGGAACATCGAAAGGTTTCTTGCGAATAGGAGTTATCCGGAAGGGATGAGTGACAACAAGAAGAGGGGGCTCCGAAAGAAAGCAGCCAAGTTCAAGTTGAGTGTGACACATGATGGGCTCACAGAATTAGTCTAGATCTAGAGTCTAGTATAGATCTACAGGTAAGTTATGCATTGTGTTTCTGAAAAATTCCTAGGTAATAATACCCTAGATCTAGATCTATATCTTGATATCACATACGTACAACTGAGTACGCAGGGGCGGATCTAGCTTTTTGCTAAGGGGGGGGTTTGACCAAAATAATGACGATGCGGAGCATCGTCCACGAGCCGCGAAGCGGCGAGCCGATTTTTTTTGGGGTGTTTATTTGAACCCCGTAAGTGATGTTTTTCTGGCATCTATTAACACAATGGAGACCATAAAAAGCAGTGCATGATAACGTCTTTTTAAATCAAGTAACAGTTTAATACACAGTTATATCCAGAGTTATCATGTGTTTGGTTAAGTTACCAGATGAGTTGAATATCTTCTCACAATATTTGCACTTGAAAGGGTTTCTCTCCAGCGTGCGTTCTTTTTTCTTTCTTTTTTTCTTTCTTTTTTTCTTTTTTTTTCCTTTTTTTTTTTTTTTTTTTTGTTGGGGCCGCCCAAGGGGGGGGTTTAAACCCCCTAAACCCCCCCCGTAGATCCGCGCCTGGTACGAGTACGACTATGACTGAGTATGAGTATGACTACGAGGTCAACCTATCGATAGATCGACCTCGTAACCGAACTCAGTCAAGTGGGTATAGATCTAGATCTAACATGGTTAGTCATAGATCTAACGTTAGATCTAGACTAGAGCCTAGAGGAATCTAGTAGATCTAACGTTTAACTTGGACCTCTATGATAATATGCTGATGCCATGGCTTATTAATGGGTGTCTATTTTGCACTTGAAAATCATTTTCTTTGAAATCCTTAACTCTTAAGTTGAGTCTAACGTTCATTGTTTAAAACTAGAAGTAGAAGTCTCAAATAGATCTAGATTTAGGCATTCCGGACAATGTCAGACTATATTTGATCAGTTTCATGCCAATTCTCTTTTTGCTACCAAAACTATAACCCAGCTTTAACATTCCTAATCTTTAATTGTCCTACTGGGGACTGAATATTAATGAGTCAGAACTAAGAGCCCTGGGGTATTTGTTCCTAATTCATCGTGTCTTCTCCGCAGAACCAGAGATGGCAACGTGGTGTAGTACGCTTCCCGGATAGCTCGGTAGATGTTACGGGTTCGAATCCCTCCTGGGTCCAAGATTTTTTCTGACTTTATTATCCCTCTGGAGGGATACTTCCGTAACAAATGTGGTTTCCATTTGATAACTTTAGTAATGTTTGACGGAACTTCAATAAAATTTTATATGGAGGTACCTGGTATCAAAACACACCTCAATTTCGATTTCGGCCTATGTAGGTCAAAGGTCAAAGTTCATAGCTCATGAAAATATGCGAAAATGTGGTTTCCGTTCGATAACTTTTGTAATGTTTGACGGATTTTAATGAAATTTGGGATGAAGGTACACGGTATCAAAATACAGCCTAAGATTAATTTTGGAGTATTCAAGTTAAAGGTCGAAGGTCATAGGTCATTCAATAAAGTAGTAAACATTCTGTTCATTCAGTCCCCAGATGTTAGTAATTTCATTCCATAAAGTAGTAAACATTCTGTTCATTCAGTCCCCAGATGTTAGTAATTTCATTCCATAAAGTAGTAAACATTCTGTTCATTCAGTCCCCAGATGTTAGTAATTTCCTTGCCTAGTAATAAGTCTAATGGAGGTATAAACTTGTTCTGACTATACATAGGCCATTTTTACCCTGGGGGATGCTACGCTTTGCGTTTCCTTGTTTTCGTTCATATGCAGATCGAGCATCCGATCTAACACAATGAGAGTTACAGTAAAAATTCTTTCTTAAGAAATCCTCTCGTGAAGCTTTAACATTCCAAGCATAAAGTTGTAAAAACAATTGACTAGCTACATGTACCTTATGATATTGATTGAGAATTAGGCCATATTAAGTTTATTATAAGAAATTAGAGAGAAGATTGATAAGGTGGCTGAAGACCAGACCCAGGCGGCCGACGACTGGCTCCATTTAAGCTTTTTCTATTTTTCCTGTTGCCATGGAAATAGTTTTACCATATTTGCCTATCTTAATATTAAGGAAGTATTTGTATCAACTTTTAGTACGGGGTACCAAAATGACACTTTTTTGGTTGTTTATTCAAGAAAAATCTTTGAAAAATGCTTAAGTGGCTGAAGATTAACTGGCTCCCTTATCTCTAACTTTTCCTACAGATCTGGATCTACAATTGAATGTAGATCTATATCTGGACTCTAGATTGATTAAGTTTTATGTCTAGGGACTAGGGTCTGAATTGTTTGTTGGATATTTGTTACATTGTTTTCCTGAGCATATATTTTCAGACTGATGTAACTTTACTGTAATTACTTAAATTTAATTCAATTCAAGGGCGAGGATGCAAAGAAAGATAGACTGTAGGCCATATCAGTGTTAAGGCTTCATTTAAAAAGTTGCGTGGTCTGATGACTGGTGTTAGAATCTAACATTATAAATTGGTTATATGGCTGCTACTGAAGAAAAAAACATTTTGTTCCCCGAAAAAATATGATCCCATTAATGAGATAATCAGCTAATTAGTGAAATGGCATTTCAACAACAGAGGGAGCCCTCTACATTCAATGTCCAAAATAACTTAAAAAATCATTAAAAATCAATCATTTGTCCTACAACACTGTAACCTTGCACACTTATATGAGAATAATTGGGGTTTCCAAAAATGGGGGGAAAATGAAGGTCAAAGGTCAAGGTCAAGGTCAAAAGGTCATTTCCGGCCATATTTTAGAGCAATTTTTCAAAGTTTTTCAAAGTTTATGCATTTGTTTAATTTTTATCAGATTTGTTTCTAATTTGGTACAAATCATTATTGGATGATGACCTTTATTCCTATGATTCAATTTTTTTAGTTGGAACGATCTTCTCTGCTGTGTCCAGTGTCAGATGTGTTGAGTCTGGTGGCCATGGCATAGTTTGTGTTGGTATATCTTCAATTTCTTTCTTCAAATATATGGCGCTGTTGTACATCTCTGTCAGAGTGGATCCTGTTGTTCTTCTTCGTTGTAAAACAAAGTCTTCATCTTCCTCCGAGTCTGTGCTGGTGTCAGTACCGGACGGTCCATCAACGGAAGCCCTGCTGTTAGCGAAAAGGGTCTCTGCCGAAAGCTGCTTAGCATACACAATGTCGCTCTCATTAGGATTCTTTGGTCTTGCAAATCTTAGACATGGGTATGTACTTTGTAGCCGACGCTTCAAACTGTTTGTTTTATAAGAACTGGCATCCACCTTCTCAACTTCGGCTACAACTTGGACGAATTTCTTCTTGAGCGCGACCAACTCCCATGCCTTCTCCTCCTTAATCAGCTTCTCCTCCACTACATCCTTACAGAACTTCTTAAATGACTCAGTGTAGTGCCTGTCATGCTTCTGCTTGTTTCCTTTCCTTGTCAGAGGTCGCGTGTAATCCAGGTAACAGGTTGCATGGTATTTGACTTCTAAGGCAACGCAATCTTGATGTTGGATGAGCCGTAAGATGCGAGTATTTTGCTCGTTGATAGCCTGCTCTAGAATTCGCCCTCCGTTGACTATCTCACAGTTGGAAAGTGGCTCCTTTACACGCTTGCCTTGCTTCTTTACATCCAACCGTCCACTCTTCTGACAGATGATACACTCTGCTGGGAGTACGTGCACAGAACGTCGGGAACTGGTGGCTGCCTCTCTGGATCGTAGTTCCCTTCGTGGCTTCTTCAGCTCTGGTTCTTTAGATGAATCTGGGGAAATATAAAAATAAAATGAAAAGAGCAATTAAATAATAGATATGTGATACGCATATGTACTTTTTATGCAATTATTATATGTCAATTAATTCTGGGTTTGCAACAATAAATAGTTAGTAATTTCCAAGTGTGGAACACACTAATTTGCTCGCAAAAATAAATTATAATGTAATTGCAAGATGATAAAAGGAGCATTTATTTCAGAAGAAAGTATCATAAGGAGAACAAGAGGACTATTTATGTGTATACCATGCAGTGACAAAAACACACGCTTTATTGCATTATGTAAAACAATCCCTTTAAAAAAGGGTCATAATGGGCCTGCTTTAAATGCTGT